>CM070874.1:122275380-122875380 GCA_036365515.1 Torymus aiolomorphi | reverse complement strand
ACAAAAAGTAAGAATAGGAACTACTGAAAGTTACTACGAGACGATAACAACGGGTGCACCGCAAGGTACTATATTAGGGCGACTCTTATTTATAATCTATCTCAACGACCTGCTGACTAATAGAACAGACAGTACCCTATCATATGCGGATGATACTGCAATTATCTCAATAGACGAGAACTAGGAGAAAGTTAAAAATAAAATGAACAAATATTTAGAGGATATAACTGTTTGGCTAGCGTTAAACAAACTTTCGCTAAATATAAAGAAAACGGTGTACATGACGTTTGGCAACTATTGTGATATAGTGTTCCTGAAGATTTTAACATACATATACGTAGGGTATTGAATTAAATAGGGTTGAATATTGTAAATATCTAGGTATAGTTATTGATTATAAGCTAAGGTGGGACAAACATATTGCATACCTAATAAAGAAAACTAAATATATAATATATATACTATACAAATTGTCAAAATATATGCAATCATACACGGAGAGAAATTTTGTAGTGAAAATTACAAATATTCGAGGCAAAATTACCAGTTTCTATGGTAATGGATGGACAGACTGATAATTTCAAACTTTTTACCAAAGTGCCTTGGTAAAATTTTTTTTTAGTTAATTTAAATTAAAAAAATGAACTTTTTTTATCTATATTAATGGATATATAGTATTTTAATATAGAAATAGAAACAGAAACAAGGATGAAAAAACATTAAACTGAAAAAAAATTTTTACGGATGCGGGATTCGATCCGACGATCTTTGAGTTGAGAGTCCGACGTTCTACCGACTGCGCCACGGAAGCTGTTACCAATAGTCATTTGAATCGCCGTTATTACTTACTGAAAATATGTGTATTGTTTTCATTTTAACGTCGCGCACGCCTCTAGTATCAATCTTCTGAAACACAATAATGCGCAGTGCGCATGCGCGAATACACAAATACCAGGTTATTTGGCAAAATTTATCAGTTTTCTTAGTAAAAATTCTTAGGTTACCCTGTAAAAATGACTAGATCTCAATTTTTACCAGTGTGTCTGGTAATTTTTATTCCGATAATTTGGTATTTTTTTTAAGTGGTTATGGTAGTTTTTCCTGGGAAACTTATAAATTGTATTAGAAACCTGGGAATATCACGGCTTTTGACAGTCTATCCATGCACTACCAAGGCACCTTGGTAATTTTTACTCTAAAATTTCTCTCCGTGTACACACTTAGGATAATATACTATGCTTTCTTTCATAGTGTTATTAGCTATGGAAATATTGCTTGGGGTGGTGCATTTAGAAATAACTTAAAATTACTTCAACAAATCCAGAACAGGATTTTGAAAATTGTTAACAAAAATAGTTTTAATCAAGACAACCCATTAAATCTCAAACAAAATTTTTCATATGAATGCGTATCCTACTATTATAATGAGCTACAGAAATTATATTTAACATCGACTAGCATAACCAGATATAAACTTATAATACTACCAAAGTCTCAGAAAGCTGTTAGTGAAAAAAAGTAACTATGTAAGAGCAATTCAAGTATTTAACTGTCTTCCGAAATCTAATCCAAATCTAAAACTTTTAGATATTACAAAAAATTATAACAAGAAAAAACTAAAAATGTGGATTAATGTTAATATTTTCTAGCCAAAGATGGATTGGTTAAACAATTATAGACCAAATAGTAATATATATATATATATATATATATATAGTGGAATTATTGATTCCACGCTTAGGTTGTAAGTTTAGATTAAGAACGCCGGACCTATGTACAGGTAGCTATGTCTACTTCTATAGGATGTTTGCTGCTTCAGACATATAACTATGTCTTGAAGTAAGCAATAACATGTATTACAATATTTACTACTCTGGATAAATAAATAAATAAATAAATATGACGCATTTCATTGTATACTAGCAAGGTTTACCTCACTCGCTAACGCTCGCTCGGTTAATATTTTTAAAATTTTTTTTAATTAATATTCGTAAAAATTGTTAAGTTTAATGTGTTATATTTGAATACCGTTTTTACCAAAAAGTGACTAAATACTGCATTTAATTAATGTAATAACATCTTCTATTTTTAAACTTTTATAATTAAATCTTCATCATTCAAACCAGATTATTCTACTACGGATACTGTTGTTAAGTATTTACTTTTGACTTTAATATTCGTTGTCAGTAATAAATATTATATAATATATTTTTATTTAATACAGTCTACATAATAACTTGAAAATTAAGATGTCAGACGAGTCTCTTGAGTCTTAAATGTTTCAAAAAATTTACTTAATAACATTTATATATTTATATAGAAAAGACAGACACGTACTGAAGAATACAAAGCTAAGATAAATGAAGAAAGGAAACAAAAGGAAACTCTTAAAAAAGAAAAATTAAATAAAGCAAAAATTGAAGAAGTTGAAAACACAAAAGTATTAAAACAAAAAATTAATAGGCAGAAAAGAAGTGCAGAAGAAAAAAAGAATTAAATAAAATAAGAAGAAAAGCAAAAACGTTAACTATTGCTGCTACTTTTTATTCTGATTTTGATGAAAATGTTATTGCTGAAAATTGTTTAGGAGAAATTAATGAGATGTGTGTATTTTTTCAAGCCAAACATTTTAAATTTGAACTAACAATTGACAAAAAATTTCAAAATTGTTGCAACAGAGGGAAAGCAAATTAATCGGACAATATTTCTTATTCAGAACGTTTAAAACAATTATTTCTTAGAAGTACTCCTGAAAGTAAACATTTTAGACAACATATAAGACAATATATAATAATGCACTTGCATTCGCCAATTTTGGAGCAAAATTTGCTGCGTAGAGGACCTCAGGTTATTCATATGTGTGGACAAGTATCATAATGTTTATTCTTTACATCCTAACGAAAATGATGCTAGAAAATATGGCCAATTATATATTCTTGATAATGGAATGGCAACACAATCGCGATTGCATAATAACATTTCATGTACGTTAAATCTATTAAAAGAATTGGACAATTATTTTCGAAATATTAATATTTATGCCATTTCTTATAAAATGATGCATGAAGTAGAAAAAGAAGAACAAAATCGCTTGCGACATAATGAGACCACAATTGATTCTAGATCAGAATTTTTAGAACTCGCAATTTACATCTTAATAAACATGTTTATAATGAAGCTAGATGCAATGAAGTGGCTGCTGTATTTGTTTTGTGTGATTAAGGGGGCTATACACCTTTTTTCTCTGAAATAAGAAGTCACATTTTAATACATAAATGTGAACTACTTATTATTTCATACTTTTTACATATAAAAGTGGGTATATTTACCTTACCTTAAAACTTTCTCCGATGGGCCTTTTATATGGTCCAGAACCATAGTCATCGATGAAACAAGTTTTTTCACTAACCGTAAGCTTTGAAATTTTCCTGTGGATGGATTGACTCCAGATTTGAACTAAATTACTCCTGAATAGTATAATTCTCATATGAGTGTAGGGATTTAGGATTAAATGTCGGAAAAAATTTTTACATCAGAGAAATTATGAAAAAATATAAAAAATTTTAAAAAATTAAAAAAAAAACTCTTGAAAAACAGCACAATTTTTTTTTCTCATTAGATCAAAAATCCCTACACTCATATGAGAATTATACTATTCAGGAGTAATTTAGTTCAAATCTGGAGTCAATCCATCCACAGGAAAATTTCAAAGCTTACGGTTAGTGAAAAAACTTGTATCATCGATGACTATGGTTCTGGACCATATAAAAGGCCCATCGGAGAAAGTTTTAAGGTAAGGTAAATATACCCACTTTTATATGTAAAAAGTATGAAATAATTAGTTTACATTTATGTATTAAAATGTGACTTCTTATTTCAGAGAAAAAAGGTGTCTAGCCCCCTTAAGAAGGCCAACCTCCAGAAGATCGAGATATATGCATATACTCAAAATATAACAAAACAATAAGTATGCCTTACATTATTAAACATGTAGATCCTATGACCTATCCACTTATATTTCCAAATGGAAAATAACTTATTGTTGATGCTTGGGTTAAAGTTGAAGGATCAAGATTACATTATTTAAGAAAACATCAACATTCTTTAAGAACAGATTTATACAAAGGTATTATGGACTATATAAAAAAAATACGAAAATGAAGATATGAGAATTGGAAAAATGGTTATTTTACAATCCTCGTTTGATGGAAGTTCTAGATCATTAAAGCAATATTTTTTAGATGCATTGACAATAGTCAAGAAATATGGTGAACCGGTATTTTTCATTACAATGACATGTAATCCAAAGTGGGAAAAATTTGCATAAAATTTAGAAGATTTTGAATCCGCAAGCGATAGACCCGAAATTGTTTTATAAAAGATTTTGATCAAAAGGTTAAAATTTTTTTAGAAGATGTGAATAAAAAAGGAATTTTCGGAAAGTGCATTGCCTATATGTATGTTATTGAGTTTCAAAAAAGGCGTCTGCCTCACATGCACATGTTATTATTCATTGATAAAGATAATAAAGTTAGTAATGCAGATTACGTTTATACTATTATTAGCGCTGAAATACCTGATCAACTGAGATCTCCAAGACTATATAATATAGTTAAACAATTTATGATAGATGGACCATGTGGTAAACACAATATGAATTCACCTCGTATGGATAGTAAGACAAAAAAATGTACTACAAATTTTCCTAAAGCATTTAATGAATAAACTAATTTTAATAGCAATGGTTATCCAAATTATCGACGAAGCAATGATGGAAAACAAATTTCGTTTAGTAAAAAAAACAAAAGCTGACAACAGATTTGTAGTTCCATATAATCCTTATCTATTATTAAAATTTAATTGTCATATTAATGTAGAAGTTTGTTCAACAGTTCGATGTGTAAAATATTTATTTAAATATTGTTTTAAAGGTCACAACTGTGGATTTATTAAAATGGGTGACTTCGAAAACGAAATCACAAATGAAAATTATGATTATGATGAAATAAAACAATTTTTAAATACAAGATATGTAATATATCGATTGGCAGTTCATTAGGCACGACCGCTGCTCGGGAGACCCTTATAATTTCACCAGAGCGAAAATTGTCTGACTTCAAAAACTAATAATTTGATACAAGAAAAGTCTTTTCCAGTCAAAATGAGTACGTTTTAAGCGTTTTCTGTGATGTATGTATGTCTGTACGCCCGTATGTAGGCAAGTTCCTCGATTATCTCAATGAATTTTCAACCGATTCCATCGGGATCGCGGGAAAATACTCCTCTAATTATACCTAGGTCCTGGTTCTCAATTGAGATAGATCGATGAAAAATTAAAAAAATGCGAGCACAAAGAAATATTTCAAAATATCGATTTTTAAGCTTAATGACTAGAAAAATTAATTTTAAGCTTATATCTACAGGTCTAACTGCCAAAACTAATTAAAATACACCTTTTATCTGTTGGACACTTTTTTCTACGAGCAATATTTGCCAAGATAACTGCGAAAAACGGCAAAAAAGGTAAAAAATGGGCGATTTTCGGCTATCACTTGACAGAATTTGATTTTACACAAAAATGTTAAATACAAAAGTTGGAGATAATATTTAAACAAAACTTTTTCCTATTTATCACTTTTGTGTAAAATGAACTCCTGATAAGTTACACTTATAAAAACGATTTTAAACGCCAAAATATACATAAAATGGACGATTTTCGGCTATAACTTGACAGGATTTGATTTTACACAAAAGTGTTAAATACAAAAGTTTTAGATAATATTAAAACAAAACTTTTTCCCATTTAACATTTTTGTGTAAAATCAACTCCTAATGAGCTAATCCGATAAAAACGATTTTAAACGCTACCATATACATAAACTGGACAATTTTTAGCTATAACTTGACAGTACTTGATTTTACACAAAAATATTAAATACAAAAGTTGTAGATAATATTTAAACAAAACTTTTTTCCATCTAATATTTTCATGTAAAATCAATTTTTGACGAGTTAGACTTATAAAAACGATTTTAAGCGCTTAAATATACATAACTAGTGATTGGCGTACTAATAGTAACAATAATAATAAAACCAAATTCGCTCTATCTTTTGTAATTAAATGGATATTCCTAAAAACTCCAATTGAAACAACCTCTCTTATAATAACGTTACATAGTTCTAATGATTTACGACGTAAGGAAAAAAATCTAACTAGGGGGGCTGCGCCCCCTAGCGTGCCTTCGGCACGCCATCCCCCCCGCCCCCACACACACCTGCTCCTCGCTTCGCTCGTCGCCCCCCCCTTCCTATGTAAAAACTTCGTTTTTAGGCACGACCACTTCTCGGGAGAGCCTTATATTTTCGTCAGGGCGAAAATTGTAACACTTCAAATTCTGAAAATTTACAACATAAAAACTATTTTCCACCCAAAAGAAGTACATTTTAAGCGTTTTCAGAGATGTATGTATGTCTGTACGTATGTATGTGATCAAGTAACCCGATTATCTCAGCGAAATTTCGACGGATCCAAACGGGCTTTGGGGAATATACTCGTCCAATTATAAGTAACTGACAGTTCTCTACCGAGCCAAATCGATCGACAAATAAAAAAACGCTAGAGCAAATAAAAATTTGAAAAAATCGATTTTTGAGCATACGGTGAACAAAATTAAATTTAAGTCAAAAAGAACAAATGCATCTGCTAAAACTAATTAAAAGACGTCTTTTTTACATTGAACATTTTTTTTCTATGAACAATATTTAACAATGTAATAGCGAAAAAATCGCTAAAATCATCAAAAATAGTCGTTTTTTTTCTATTACTTTACAGGATTTGAATTTACACAAAAATGTTAAATACAAAAGTTATAGATAATATTGAAACAAAACTTTTTCCTATTCGACATTTTTTTGTTGTACGATCAATTCCTGATGAGTTAAATCCAAAAAAACGGTTTTTAACGCCTAAATGTACATAAAATGGCTGATTTTCGTTTATAACTGAGCAGAATTTGACTTTACACAAACATTTTAAATGTAAAAGTTATAGATAATATTAAAACAAAACTTTTTTATATTGAACATTTTTTGCTACGACCAATTCCTGACGAGTTGAACTCATAAAAACGATTTTTAACGCCTAAATATACATAAAATGGACGATTTTCGGCTATAACTTGACAGGATTTGATTTTATACAAAAATGTTGAACGTAAAAGTTATAGATAATATTAAAACAAAACTTTTTTCTATTAAACATTTTTTTGTACAATCAATTCCCGACGAGTTAAATCCAAACAAACAATTTTTAACGCCAAAGCATACATAAAATGGACGATTTTCGCTTATTTCAACGATTTGACTTTACACAAAAATATTGAATGCAAAAGATATACTTATGGATAACATCTAAACAAAACTTTTCCCCAATTAATATTTTAATGTACAATCAATCCTGATTATCTAAACCTATAAATACGACACTTTACATATTCAATTTTCACTTATTTAACATGATTCGATTTGACAAAGAATTATTCAATGCAATAGCTTTAAATAATATCGGAAAAATCAATATAACATTCGAAAGATCATATAATTATAAAAATATAATCATAAGATATAAAATTACATTTAATTACAATGTTAAAATAGTACATTACGATACTGCCACTGAAGTCACATGTATCGTACGATATTTTATAGCACGTTTACTTAAGTCCGCTGTCACGCCTATCCGTACCTTAATCAGTCCACTCGCTACGCTCGCGCGCTAACCTCACGGTGCAATAATCGACTACTTAAGTCACGAGTAGGCGTGACTTAAGTGCGGACTTAGGTCACACTGTGCTATAAAATGAGATAAACACATTGAAAACATAATTAAAAAAAAAGAAATATCTATTGTTTACAAAATGCCAAATATTATGTAAACTAAAACACTAATAAAAATATATAATAAGAAATATAAATTGAGGTTGAAGTAACAAAAATTAAAAGATTAAATCCCTAAATGTTTTTTTACTTAAAATTATTCTAAGTTGGTCCAAGAAACAAATTATTTTTTTCTAAAACTTGGTCGTAGACAGGCAGCTAATATTGTATATAATCTAATCTTCTATTAACAATGTGATTAATAGAAGTTCTTCAAGTTTAAACCTTAAAAATAAAATTAAAAAACAAAGATTAAATTTTTGGTTAAATATAAAATTGAGCCAAAGAATAAGCAAATATAATATTCCATCCTCACGACTCGTAACCATATTCCTGATATCACACATTAAATGATATTCGATGACGAATGAATCTACGAAATCATTTTGTGACCATGAATGAAAATCCTTGAGGATATAGTTATTATGTTGAAATGTTCCATCTAGATAAAACAAAATAAAAGAAACAATAAAGTTTGTTGTTGGTAGGTAATGAGGTATGGCGGGTTTGATGTGGGGCGCAGGGCGGGGTCCAGGGGCAGAACCCCTGGTGGGGGTGTAGGGGGCGAAGGCCCCACTCAGGGGGGTGTGGGGGCGAAGCCCCCCCACCTGAAATAAACTTACTGATATATTATATATATCAACAGCGATATATATAAACTTCTTTCTGAAATACGACCTTTTTTTTTTTTTTTTTTTTTTTTTTTCCGAGGTACTAGGTGAATCTTCCGAGGCCCCCGTCCTTGCTTACAGCATGGAGGGGGGCCCACTAAGACCATCACGAAGCGCCGGGCTCCGCGGTGTGAGGGATTTCTACCCCCTAAACACCCAAAACCTTTCCCGCGGCGTTCACCGGAATCCGGTCCGGAACTGTTATACACATTACTTCGGACCGGTCGGCGTTTCTATGCCCTACGGCAATCTTATATATCTTGTCTCGTCTGTCTGTTTTTCGTCTTCTGTATTAGTTTTCAAGGCAACCGTCAGTCTTTTTGCCTTGTAGTACGTGAGTCACGTAGCGTGCTATGTCGTCCCAGTTTTGTTTGCTTGACAGCATCAGTGTCGCGACGTTCTCCGGTGTGATGTCACCTGTCTTCGTCTGTAGTCTGTGTCTCGCGACTATCCAGCGGGGGCACACGAAAAATGTGTGCTCCGCGTCGTCTCTATTATGTCCGCAGTACCTGCAGGACGGGGTCGTTACCTTCCCCATCCGATGCAGATACTGGCGGAAGTATCCGTGTCCGGATAGGAACTGGGTCAGGTAAAAATTCACCTCCCCAGCTCCTCTCTTATGCCAGAGTCGCACGTCGGTTATGAGGCGTCTCGTCCACTTGGCTTTGTCGCTGTCTGTCCATCGCGTTTGCCAGGATGTCAGCGTCGTCGTCCGTGCGTCTATGGAGGCCCTCGCTCTTCCCCTTTCTTCGCTGTACTCGTAGATCCTCTTCCGCTCGAGAGCGAGAAGGTCTACTGGGACAACCCCTGCGATCACTAGTACCGCCACCTCTGCGACGGTGCGGTACGCGCACGCGATTCGCAGCGCTCCCAGTCTTTGTACCGCCGCGATCTTTTTGCGGGACTTCTCTATTCGCGTCGCGTCCGCCCATATCTCGGCCCCATAAAGGAGCATCGAGTTGGTCACTGTCATAAGCAGTCGTCGTACGCTCGGTCTCGGTCCCTTCGTATTTGCCATGAGGCGGGCGAGGGCGGCGGTCTTTAATGCCGCTCTCTCAGCGACGCCACGTATGTGCGGCCAGAAGGTCATCCTCGTATCCAGGGTCACCCCCAGGTATTTGGCGGACCGTCCAGGATGCACAACGGACGTCCCCACCGTCATGGGTATCGTTGTGTCTATCCGTTTCCTAGTTAGGTATAGTAACTCCGTCTTTTGCATGGCCAGCTGTAGTCCCCGGCTTTGCATCCATTCGTCCACCCGTCTCATGGCTTGGGTCAGCCTCATCTGAGCCAGTTGTGTATCCTTGGTCGTGATGACGATGACCAGATCGTCTGCGTAGCCGACCAGATAGACCCCTGGCGGCATCGGAAGATCCAACACCTCATCGTAACCTACGTTCCAAATATCGGGGCCAAGGATCGAGCCCTGCGCTACTCCCGCCGTCATTTTTCTTTTCTTAACCCCAGTCTGCGTCCCGTACGTAATGTAACGGTCTCGTAGATAGTCCTTGAGGATTCGGAGAAGGTATGGGGGCAGCGGGAAAGCGTCGGAGAATACCCGCACGATGTCCGTCCACCTCACCGAATTGAAAGCGTTTCGTACGTCGAGTGTTGCCATGAGCACTATTGGCCTGTTCTTGTGGGGTCTAGTCTGTGCTCTGTCAAAGGAGTCGATCACTTTTGGATCGCTCCTATCGTCGACCGTCCTTGTCTGAACCCGTACTGTCTGTCGTTCAGGCCGCCAGCGTCCCGAACCGCCTGTTGGATTCGCGGTCTCAGGAGCATTTCGAAGAGCTTGCCAAGTGTATTCAGCAAGCTCAGCGGTCTGTAGGATGACGGCGAGTCCGGGTCCCCACCCTTTCCTTTGTCAATGAGGATCAGTCGCGCCGTCTTCCAATCTTTGCTGAACACGCCCTCCGCCAGGCATGTATTATATAGGTTCAGGAGTATCCCCGGGCGTCGTTTTGCAACAATCCCGAGGATTTCCGCTGGAATACCGTCCGGACCTGGTGCCTTCCCCGCCGGGAGCTGCGCAACAGCCAAGCTGAGCTCACCCCGGGTGAACTCATGCACCTCGTCGCCGCTAGTATCGTCGCCCCCACCCTTGTTCAAAGTGTGTAGGGAAGAGTCCGTCAATGATTCTGTCCATCGTTTCTTCGTCCCTGACTACCGGTGGATTGTTGCCTCTCAGGTTGCGGGTGACGATCTTGTAACCCGCTCCCCAAGGGTCTGAGTCCACCTCGTTAATCAGTTTGGTCCAACTTTCCTTTTTACTGTCATTGATAGCGCGCCTCAGTTCTTTGCGCGCTACCCGGTACTCCTCCGAGTGGGCCATCGCGTCCGCTTTGTTGCGGGCGCGCTGGGCCCTCCGTCGGAGCCGTAGGCATTCGCGTCGGAGGCGCGCGATATCTTCGGTCCACCAGTACACCGGTTCTTTGTCACGTCTCGTCCGTTTTCTTGGCATAGAGGAGTCACAGAGCCGTCTCAAGAGCCCCGACGTTTCCTCTGTTAGCTTTTCAGCCTTTTCCCTACCACCGATGCCGCGAGGGATCGCCGTTGTCGGGTCCGGTTCACTGTCCAGCTGTGCCGTCAGTTTGTCAACGTCTAGTCTTTTCATGTTCCATCCCGCGGGAGTTTGGGCGGTCCCTGTTCTGTTCTGTGCTTTGTCGGTCACTCCGAAGATGATGTACTGGTGGTCGCTGGCCGTGTAGCCCTCGAACACCCGCCACCCCTCGACATTTCGGAGAAGTCCAGTCGTCACAAAGGTCACGTCTGGGATGGATGCGCCATAGCCGGGTCTCCTGTATGTCGTCGCCTGTCCCACGTTTGCTACTGTTAGGTCTAGCCTCGCGGCCAATTCCAACAGCAGCCGTCCACGTTTGTTCGTCGTCGTCATGCCCCACTCAATGGCTCTGCCGGGAACGTCCCCGGCGAAGATAACGGGGCCGGGGATGCCCTAAGCGCGTCCTCGAGGGCCGCCACCTTTCGTTCGAACTCCGCGGCGCTACAGTTCGGAGTAAGATACACGCTGACATACGTCACATCAGACACCCGCGCCCAGACGTAGTCCTCGCCCCTCCCTTGGCTTGTGATACGCGACCTGGACCGCCCCCGGAACCACAGCGCCGCAGAACGGGAGGTATTAACGAACCAAGTCGGGCTGTCTCTGTCTCTGTACGGCTCGCTTATCATTATAACGTCCGCGTTCATCTCCTCGGCAAGCTGGGGCAGTAAGGCATGAGCCAGGCTACTGCCGTTCAAGTTGCCTTGGAGCACTGTCGTCGTCTTGTTAAGTGCGAACGGTCCTCTGTCTCGCTCTTGCCTCCGTCAGCGCTGTTTTGAATGCGGTGCAGAGCGCCGTGCCCGGAACGTGTGCTGCCCCTCCGCCTTCCTGTGATGGGCACAAGAAACAGAGGGGAGCACCCGTGCAGGCCCCAGCCCTGTGTCCATTTTTTCCACACTTCCAACAGCAGTCGCGTCTGTCCGGTCCTTTACAGTTTGTACGGTAATGGCCGTAGCCGAGACACTTGTAGCATCTCGGCACCATCAGTCGGGTCCTCACTCGGCAGCTGACAAACCCTATCTTTATACGTCCCATCTCGAGTAGCCGTGTCGCGTCTCGGTCTCCGAGCTCGCAGATAGCCATCTTCTGTCCTCGGCTGTTTGGCCCGAGGACCGAGACCCGTCTATCCGCGCCCGGGTTCAGTACTCCGTCTAGTGCGATTCGTACTTCGTCAGTATCTGTAAGGCAATCCAGGTCCAGTATCTCCAGGGTCACTTTTCGGGTCATGTCCTTGATTGTCCCCTGTTCGCCTAGCATCTCCAGGAGACATCCACTCAGGTTTCCGTGAGTGCTTCCATCTCCTTTGGTGCGTACTAGTGCGGCGCCGCCCTTCGTCTTTGTGACTCCTCTGATTTGGAGGTTGTTATCAGAGGTGTCAACCGTACGTAGCGTCTGCACCACGTCCACGAAGGTCTTGCCGTCTTTGGGCACGATTAGCACTACGCCGCCCCGTTGTTTAGAGGCCTTGCAGTTTGGACGTAGTGGCGGTCTGGGGCCCCCCTTTGCTTTTTTTTTCTTTTTTTTCTTCTTTTTGTTCTCCATAGTTTTCCAGCCTTCTTGGGGATTTTCACCTGTGCCTACTTGGGTTTCAACCAGGTCCCTCTGTCGTCTGATACCTGGATTTGGGGGCGTTGGATGTTGCTGGCAGTCTTCTTCTTCTTGGTTTTTGGGTCTCAGGCTGTGATTCTGGACTGTCCCCTGCACCTCTACGCCGTTTGGGAAGCCTGATTGTACGGGCCTTCCTCTTGGCTTCTTCGCGTGCGGTTTGGAGTACCGCCAGCAGAGCCCTGAGCGTCTTCAGCCCCTCTTTAACATCTTTGGAGATGTTCTTCTGCTTCTCCGTTGCTCTCTCCATTATTTTAATCTCAGCCAGCATGCTGCTTACGGTTTTGTCTACCTCGTGCTCCAAGTTGGAGGGCCCTGTGACGTCGTCAGGCGACGTGCCAGAGGTGCTAGCGTCGCTGATGGCGCTATAAAAGCTTGACGTGCTGGCTGTTCTATGTCTGATCTCCTGAGTGTTGCCTGGTGTCAGGTACTCGGTGTTGGGCGGGACACCCGATGCAGTTTGCGCTCTAACTGCGTTTTCTGTACTTTTGTCTTGCATTTTGTTTTTTACTCTCCTGAAAACTAACTTCGTGTGGGTTGTGTTGTATTGGTCAGAGTACCTTCGGCCTAGGATCAGGGGCATCCGCCGGCGTACTCCCGGGAAGTTCCGCCACCCCGGTAGGCCGCAGTGGCCTCGTCGGAGCCCCCTGAAATACGACCTTACTAAATAAATTAATTATTTTATTTTAATTTATTTACACTTTATTTAATCCAACTAAAAAAAAAAGAAATTTTACTTTAATAAAGTTGTAGCTATAAAATAGATAGAAAAAAAAACCACTGCCAATTCATTGGCCCGTAGCTTCCTCAACCGTAATTTGTTGATTCCTTTAATTAATTTTTAATAACAAAATTTATAATTTTTTAAAAAATTTATTGCATAATTATAATTAAATTCATTTATGAATATTAAAAATTGTTAATTTTTAAATTTATTTATTTATTTATTATTTATTTATATCAAATTTATATAAATTTTGAGCTGATAAATAAAGTTATCATTTGAAATAGAAGTAAAATATCTATATTTTATAATAAAACAAATAGCTATCACGGTTGTTTTGTTATTAACAAAAACGTGTTTTTTTAAAAAAGTTCATAACTCACAAATAAATTATAATAATGCAGAATATAATGCATTCATAATGCATAATTCATAATTATAATAGATTATAATAGATATAATTTTTAAACATTTTAATTCATTTTGTTACACATCATTTGAGTTATGAGTTTTTAAAAAAAAAACACGTTTTTGTTTTTGATGATAACTAAAGAACCGTGATAGATAGAAAATTAACTTTTTTTATAAAATATAGGTATTTTAATTCTCTTTCGAATGCCGCCCACCCCATTCAGATACATAGAGCCGTTCTCGAGAAATTACAATTTTAAAAAATGTCAAAAAATTTTTAACCTCAAATAGCTCTGAAATTTATGGACCAATCATTTTGCCCAAAGAACTCGACCGAGAACTATAAAAAATCTACCTCTAAAAGGAATTTTGAAGCCATTAAGTCAATTTTACTCTTGTAATCGTTGGACATACAAAACTGATTTTTTCATTTTTCAATTTTTTACTCAAAATCTAGCTTACAGAATGTATTCAAATTTTAACAGATTATAGCTATTTATATTCTGTATTATCGTGATTTTTCTCAAAAAAATTGACCGTTAAGTTTAGGAGTTATAAGCTTCTAAAAGAAAAACACGTTTTTGTTAATAACAAAAGAACCGTGATAGCTAGAAACTTTTTTTTTTTAGAAAATATAGGTATTTTAATTCTCTTTCGAACGCTACCCATCAGATTCGAATAACTCGATCCTATCATTAAAAAAATCAAAAAACAGTTTTGAGAAAATCGAAAATTTGAAAAAAAAACAAAAACGCATCGTCCCAATCAAAAAACGGATTCTTGACCCGCCATCACGCAAAAAAAAACAAAAAAAATGAGACCTGTCCGATCAAAATCAAACGAGTAGAAGCTGAGATCCAGGCGTACACACACACACACACACACACACATCCATACAGACATTTTTCAAAAACCATGTATTTTGATTCCTAACACCTCGGAACAGAATTATAACATGTTTTTACAACAACTCAAAAATTTAATGTCACAAAGCTTCCTCTAGGAGGAAGCAAAATGTTTGAGTTGTTGTAAAAACATGTTATAATTGTGTTCCGAGATGTTAGGAATCAAAATACATGGCTTTTTAAAAATGTGTGTGTGTGTGTGTGTGTGTGTGTGTGTGTGTGTGTGTGTGTGTGTGTGTGTGTGTGTGTGTGTGTGTGTGTGTGTGTGTACGCCTAGATCTCAATTTCTACTCGGTCAATTTTGACCGGGCAGGTCTCATTTTCCGGTCAAAATCCGTTTTTTTTTTATTGGGGCGATGTGTTTTTGTTATTTTTTTTTCAAATTTTCGATTTTTCTCAAAACTGCTTTTTGATTTTTTTTTTTAATGATAGGATCGAGTTATTCGAATCGGATGGGTAGCATTCGAAAGAGAATTAAAATACCTATATTTTCTAAAAAAATTATTAACAATAACGTGTTTTTTTTTTTAGATGCTTATAACTCCCAAACTAAACGGTCAATTTTTTTTGAGAAAAATCATGATAATGGATAATATAAATAAATATAATCTGTAATGTTTTAATTCATTTTCTTGATTAGTTTTTTAGAAAAAAATTGAAAAATGAAAATTGATTTTTGTATATCCAACGATTACAGGAGTAACAATGACTTAATCGGTACAAAATTCTTTGTAGTCGTAGATTTATAAATTTTGTTATTAAATATTAATTAAAAGAATCAACATATTAAGGTTGAGAAAACTACGGGCCAATCAATTGAAAGAGGTTTTTTTAATTAATGAATAAATATCGATAAAAAATTTATCGTACTAATACATTACGATACAAGTGCGATTAGTGGCCCATTATTTCATGGCGTAAAGTTAAGGCCCAAGCGTAGCGAGGATCCTTTCACGGCGTGTAATGTGTTACTTAACGCATTAGTATCGTACAATTTTTTATAACACTGTCTGCCTTAAGTCCGCTGTCACGCCTATCCGTGCGCTAAGCAGTTCATTATCACACCGTGAGGTTAGCGCACGAGCGTAGCAAGTACGATAAACACGGTGAAATAATGGACTGCATATCGCACGGATATTTTTTTTTATTAAATTATACCTACTTCTAGAAAGATGAAATTTGCTTAAAAAAACATACGATGCCTGAAATACATTATAGAAGCAGAGTTCTATTATTTTTATACTTAAGCACATTTACGCCAACTAAACATCGACAACACTGAATGATGAGTACACCTGCTAAATCTGACTGGTGGCTTTTATAACATTACAGGAGCAGGATTAATTTATCTTTTCATGTTGTAAATTTCAGACTAATTAATTAAATAGGTTTTCTCTTATGAAATCTGAAGGGCCATGTAGTGTGGTCTGTCCGAAAGATTTATAGAGTATGCTTAAATAAATATTCTGGAAACCTGTCAGAATTATGAAAAGTTCACTATAACCTCTAAAAGTCAATTAATACTGGTAGTTAATGGATAAGCTCATTGTTCATTAACTACTACAATTCGACTGAATTTTACAGATTAAATAACTTTTTTCACAATTTTTACACGTACTCAGATTTATTGTTATGGCGGGACAAACTATAGATGTATAGAAGTTTCAGACACACTCACACTACACTACACTAAAGTATACGAACCAAAATTAAAAACTTAATAAGAAAATTCATCCGGCTCCTACAATATAAAAGCCACTTGTCAGATTTAGCAGATGTATTGAGCATTCAATGTTATCGATATTTACTTTGAGGTGATGTGTCCGTACTTAATCCAAAAGACTAAGAATGATAGAAACCGGCTTCAGTAATGCATCTCAGACATTCCATGTATTTTTGTGTTGACTCTATCTTTTTGAAAGTACATGTAATTTAATAAAAAAAATAAAAATACAGTTCTATAAAAAATACACAAGCAGTGCCTGAATTAAATCTGAGAAATTGCATGACTTATTTCTTTCTTTTTATTAAATTATACCTACAAAAAAAAAAATAATAAAATCAGCATAAAAATACATAAGATGCCTGAAATGCATTATAAAAGCAGATTTCTATCATTCTTATGTTCTTCTAAATGAAGTTTGAAAAGACATCCTCAAAGTAAATATCAACCACATCAATGAATGAGGAATAGATCTGTTAAATTTGACCGGTCGCCTCTTATAGTTGCTGCTTTTTCTGAAAGGATAATAAAAACCCTGAAACAAAAAATGAAGCTATAGTAATGGTTGAAAGCAGTAGATTACTGAAATAATAATTATTCAAAGAAGAGACCACAAA
Organism: Torymus aiolomorphi; assembly: GCA_036365515.1. Lineage (NCBI taxonomy): Eukaryota > Metazoa > Arthropoda > Insecta > Hymenoptera > Torymidae > Torymus > Torymus aiolomorphi. The sequence continues at coordinate 122,858,226 of CM070874.1, read as the reverse complement.
GTGGTCACAGTGAATTAAAATAAATACAGACTAGATCAACTTCCATTGATAATCTATAGAAAGATGAAGCTGCCAAGATGTGTGCATCAGGAAGCCCTTCACTCAAGGTTACCCACTGTAATGCCATTGTTGAGTTTCTCAAAGTTGCCATTCCCAATTTGGTCCTATTTTTTTTAAAGTCTCCTGCTTTATGATGGTCATATAATGACGCCCTGGAGGAAAGAACAATTATATGAAGACGTGTTGTCTTCTGCAGGAACTCTTCGCCCTAGGCCAAAAATATAATTACAACAAGAATAACTTGGCAACGGAGGGAGTACAGAGAAGCCACACTCCTGTCAAAGGCGTAGGAAATTATTGCAGGATAGATACTAGCTTAAAAGTATAAACCAATAAACTTTCTTACAGTAAGCTACTCACCAGATAATTTTTTCAACGAGTTCAGAGGTTGTCAATGTCCACATGAAATATGTCAATCAATCCAACATATAGTCCCAATAAAAAACGCTATCTGCAGGTGTTTAGGACGCCGTGATGTCGCCTGCAGGAGCTCTTCGCCCTAGACCAAAAACATAATTACAACAAGAATAACTTGGCAACGGAAGGAGTACAGAGAAGCCACACTCCTGTCAAAGGGGTAGAAAATTATTGCAGGATAGATGCTAGCTGTAAAGTAAACGAGAAAACATTCTAACAGCAAACTACTCACAATATAGTGTTAGCGTGTCGATAAGATCATTCATAGCACTATATATTTACCAAGATATGTTGAGAGAATTGAAAGGGATCTTCGCACTCAAAAGTCGAGAAAGCGCATGTGTATTCTCAACTAAGACCTCTTCACCCTCACTTAAAGTTTACCAGAATGTTCACACACAATACAATACATACAGAGGGATTGTGTATGCAATTTCAGATCGATTCAATCAGCCGGTACGGAGAAAATGACATTTTTCTCAAAAATTTCTTGAAAAAGACACAGAAATTGCAATATCTCCAGACTTGCTGATTATGCATATCTAAATCTTGATATACTGTCCCTCAGCATGTATTCCATCATGTACAGAAAGTTGAAGATACTTGTAGGGAATGGAAAGGGATCTTTGCACTCAAAAGTCGAGAAAGCGCATGTGTATTCTCAACTAAGACCTCCTCGCCCTCACTTAAAGTTTACCAGAATGTTCACACACAATACAATACATACAGAGGGATTGTGTATGCAATTTTAGATCGACTCAATCAGCCGGTACGGAGAAAATGACATTTCTCTCAAAAATTTCTTGAAAAAGACACAGAAATTACAATATCTCCAGACTTGCTGATTATGTAGATCTCAAACTTGATATACTGTCTCTCAGCATGTATTTCATCATTATGGAAAGTTTAAGATACTTGTAGGGAATGGAAAGGGATCTTTGCACTCAAAAGTCGAGAAAGCGCATGTGTATTCTCAACTAAGATCTCTTCACCCTCACTTAAAGTTTACCAGAATGTTCACACACAATACAATACATACAGAGGGATTGTGTATGCAATTTCAGATCGATTCAATCAGCCGGTACGGAGAAAATGACATTTTTCTCAAAAATTTCTTGAAAAAGACACAGAAGTTGCAATATCTCCAGACTTGCTGATTATGCATATCTAAATCTTGATATACTGTCCCTCAGCATGTATTCCATCATGTATAGAAAGTTGAAGATACTTGTAGGGAATGGAAAGGGATCTTTGCACTCAAAAGTCGAGAAAGCGCATGTGTATTCTCAACTAAAACCTCCTCACCCTTTCTCAAGATTTACAAGAATGTTCATACACAATGCAATGCATGCTGAGGCATTGTACATTAAGTTTCAGATATACTCAATCAGCCAAATTGGAGGAAATTACTTTTCTTTTTAATAATTTCCTCAAAAAGCACACAGAAAATGCTGTAACTCCACACTTGCTGATTATTTAGATCTGAAATATGGTATATAATCCCTCAGAATGCATGATATGGTGACGTGTGTAAAGCTGAAGATATTTTCAGAGAAAGGAAAGGTATTTGTATACTTGAAAGTCGAAAAAGCTCATGTGCACTTCCAACTAAGACTACCTTGACCCTCAAAGTTTAACAAAATGTCCTTGTGAAAAAAAGATGAAAACCCTGCAAGATTAGAAAGGAGATGGTATTATTGAAATAATACTTACTCAAGGATAAGACCACAACTGAATTAGCAGAGAACTCGACCAACATCAATATCGATCCATACAGCAATTTAGGAAACACAGTGACTGCAGATATAAACATTGATGACTGCCGTCTGCCGGACTGCCGTGCGCACATGGTTGACATGGTGCGGGTGAGAGTCAGATAGGAAGCGAAGCACTATAGCGATAATACGCACGTAGTAGGCAGCTTTCTGGTGTTCACTCCGCACTGAAACTTTTTCACTAGAAGTTCGGCCCAGCCTTTTTCTCGCATCATCCGCGGCACCATGTCGCTTGCGCAAAGAAGCTACGAGCTATCAGCTGACGAGCCAGACGTGACGAGCAGGGGCTTTATTGAGGTAAAGGATGACGGTCACAAAACCGCCGAAGTAACCATTTTCCTTCCAATAATTTCAACTTTATTCATCGTCTTTTTAAATATTGTTTATCTCCTTAAAGCCTCCGTGCGTTATAGCACGAAAAAAATCGGAATGATTCGAAGGGAAATAATTACTTGTATGGTTCTGTGACTGTCAACGCGTACCTCGATAAAGCCCCAGGTGAGCTGCAACGCATGCGCATGCGCGCACACTCACATGGGTAAAGCCAACAAGCCAGCAGTGTCACCGCCATCACGTGATTGGCGATGCTATACACGTTACCCATGTGAATAGATGATGTTGTAATTTTTATATCGTTTATTGCGATTATTGCGAATTGCGTAAAATCAAGCTCGCATTGTCATCACTTTGCATAAACAGCTATATATTATACGTAATACGTTATACACGAACAATATGACATGACTTGATAACCATTGCGCGGTAACATGTCTCTAAGAGACGGTCACTAATGTTTTTTAGACGGTAAATTTTTCGCTTATTAGCTTTACCGTTTGCCATATGGTAACAAAAACTATTTTTTTTTTTTTTTAATAGTATGCAAAATCATGAGTGCATTGCCCTTCGTAATGACATTATTAATCAATTTTCGCTTTTACAAAAATACAAGGTTCTCCTGAGTATTGCGGTCGTGCCTATTATGTAAAAACGAAGTTTTTACATAGGGAGTGGACGGACGACGAGCGAAGCGAGGAGCAGGTGTGTGTGGGGGCGAGGGGGGATGGCGTGCCGAAGGCACGCTGGGGGGCGCAGCCCCCCTAGTTTAGAAAATGAGCAATTTGTTTATTTTAAAGAAGGTTCTGAAGAAGAATCAATAAATACAAATTTAAATACAACATTGACAGCATGGTTCGAACTAAATGCAAGCGACCAAGAAGCTAGAAAATATTTATATCCAGACATAGCAAACTTTTATGTTTTTAATGAACAAGTTAAAAAATGGACTGTAAGAAAAAAAACTACTAACCAGTTTTTAGTAGAATGTATTTTATTAATCCAAAGGATCGTGAACGGTTTTTCTTAAGACTGTTATTATTACCTGTTATTAAAGGAGCTCAACCGTTCGAAGAATTAATAACATTTCAAAATGTCATCTATCCAACATTTTATAAAGCGGCAATAGCCAGAAAGTTAATAACAACTGATGAGGAATGGGGTAAATACTTACAAGAAGCTATCCAAATAGAATTTCCAAATGCAATTGTGTAATCTGTTTACTAACATTTGTGATTTCCATGATCCAGTCAATGCGAAAGAATTATACGATAAATATAAATATTACTTTTACAATCTACTTTATCCAAAAAACATTAGTGAAAATATAGCATTACACAAAATTAATGCTATTTTATCTACAAACGGATATTCTTTAAACGATTTTAATTTACCTGAAATTAATGAATATCAAAATGATGAAATTACATATGAAGATGTTGATACATCAGAATATATAATACAAAGGAATTTATTTAACATACTATCTTTATCAAATAAACAACGCGACATTTTTAATGCCGTAATGGAAAGCATAAATGATAATAATTATAATTATAACAAATGTTTTTTATTGATGGCCCTGGGGCTTTATTGAGGTAAAGGATGACGATCACAAAACCGCCGAAGTAACGATTTTCCTTCCAATAATTTCAACTTTATTCATCGTCTTTTCAAATATTGTTTATCTCCTTAAAGCCTCCGTGCGTTATAGCACGAAAAAAATCGGAATGATTCGAAGGGAAATAATTACTTGTATGGTTCTGTGACTGTCAACGCGTACCTCGATAAAGCCAATGGAAACAATGGCAAAATCATAAAATATTTATTGATTTGTGTTTTAAAAATGTCAAACAAAAGGAAAGCGAAAAATCAAAATGACGAGGCGTTTCAAAATAAAAATCCGAAAATGACTCAGTATTTTTTTCCAATTCAAAATGACGAGATAAAAGATATTAGAAATATAGGATTAAAACAAGATAACGTCAAATCTGTCAATAACAAAAACTTAAAAAATAAAGAAGAATATGATATTCTTAATCGAGACAGTGATCATGAAATCGACGCCGGTCAATTAGATTTTATCAAAGATACAAACCAAAATAATGACAAAACGAATCACGAAATTTCTGAAAGTCAGTGCTGCTACAGTAATAATTCATCAAAAAATAAGTGTGAAAGTATTGTCGATAATATTAAAGGTTCATTATCACTTTCAACCCTAGAAAATAATACTGAATCTGTAAAATATAATATTAACATAATATTATGCTGTAAATTTGTTTGTATCATTATTATGCATTTTTTATCTTTATATCAAGTATTATCGTATGCATTTCTATGTAGATAAGTTTAAATACATATCCACGCGTTGTTTATCATTTTATTCTTATAAAATTATATTATTTACAATTAATAATTAATTTTATTGTTATGATTTAAATTAAATTATTACAATATAATTAATTCAAATTATCATATTTGAATGCAATTATTATACCGAAAATCTTTCATTAAAATGTTGATAAATATTTATGAAAATAATATAAGAAGTTAATATAAATATGTGCTAAATTTATTTTATTACTTTCTAGGTGAATCAAATATGATTGTGTTGAATGAAAATGATATTGTACTAGATTCAATTTGCATCAAAAATTATACATCTATTGACATAGGAAATTACGTTGGAACAAATGTAAATGATTTCATAAAAAGACAATTGCTTCTTAATCCTTGGATTCCACCTAAACATTATAGTTTTTCTTTCTCTTTACACAAGAAACTAGGGGGATGCGCCCCTCTGCGTGCCTTCGGCACGCCAACCCCCCCGCCCCCTCACACACCTGCTCCTCGCTTAGCTTCTCACCCCCCCCCCCCCCCCATGTAAAAACTTCGTTTTCACATAATAGGCACGACCGCAATGCTCAGGAGAACCTTATACTTTTATTATTGCAAAAATTGTAATACTTTATCGTTTTTATCATTTAAAATAAACATAAATACATCTGCAGTAAAATTTAAATAATAATTATCCATTTACTTTTACACATTTATTTCTTCTTTTTTGTAGATGGTTTGCGTTTTAATTCTACATATGTATATAAATATATTTAGATAACTTTTTAGTCTGTGATGTATATAAATTTATTAACTTCATTATTTATTATTTATTAATTTCACTCCGGGGATTTTTCCTTTAAAATTGACCTCGCATTTTAGCTGAATTTCATGACTTAAGTGAATGAACTTCTTATGACAAGTCGCCACACGGAGTGCTGCTCCATATATGGACCAGTCCCGGAGCGAAAAGGTTAACAATTGATATGATTAAAGTGCACATAGGAATATTGAATATAAATACCATTATTGTAGTTATATCTAAAATTAAAAACATAGTTTGCATAATATCTATTATAATTATAATAATTGTTTTTTATTTTTATTTATGAAAATGTTATGTGGAAAAAAAAATTGTTGATAAAAAAATATAATTCAATTTTATACAATTTTAATCAAAGGTGGAGCCTACCTCACGGACTTAGGGGTATTCCTAACTACATATCGATGGCTGAGTGGAACAAGGTCGTATCTCACCGCGCGAATGAAGAACGTCGTATCTCAGCGCGCGGACGAAGAACGTCGTATCTCACCGCGCGGATGAAGAACGTCGTATCTCAGCGCGCGAACGAGGAACGTCGTATCTCACCGCGCAGACGAAGAACGTCGTATCTCACCGCGCGGATGAAGAATGTCACATCTCGGCGCGAGGATGAAGAACGACGTATCTCGGCGCTCTTGCGGGCAGTACACGGCCAGTATACGGCGAGACGACGTTCTTCGTCCGCGCGCTGAGATACGACCTTGTTCCGCTCAGCGGTCGATATATATACCTATATAATCTCAATTACAAAAGAATACTCGCGGCACATATGCACATATTATACACTAATCCGCGAAAAGGAGAAACACAGAAGAAGAAAGCTCAATACCGATCTGGCTTAGCCCTGTGACCTGCGTGTATGAGTACTATTGCAGCAGTCGTAACGAAATGGCTACCTCGGCTAGGCTGCATTCGCACACTAAGTATCTACAGCGGAAAAACACATACGACTCGCGCGACCGCGAGCGCTCCCTGTGTATAAGATATATCTATGTAAGATATGGATCGCGCACGCTTTCTGCTACTCTATTAGGATTTGACATCGATCATGCGACCCTCGTGGTGGCGCTGTGAACTAGAGCTGGCCAGGCTTTAACGCTGTATAGAACTGGCTTGTCTGCGCCATGTTGGCTATGGCTAAGGTATACCTATATACAATATATTGGCCACACCCCCATGCCAGATCCTAATAGTGAGTAGTGCAGTGCTAGTGCGGCGTGCCGTTGCGCGCATGTGTCCATGGTATATTGGTGTGTGATGTCAACAATCGTCTGGCTTCCGGCGTCCCCAGCGATAACAGCGGCTGCTGTAGTACGCGGCCCTGATGAATGTCATCTCTTTCATCGTGTTCGCTGACTAACGATGATTCGTCGGAGATAGGAAGGCAGTGTGTCAACGTCGAGAGCAGATTTAAGCCCTTTCTCGCTCCTAACCTCTCTGATGGATGAGCTGATGGTACTTTCTCTTGTTGCAGGTATCTGTGGCAACGAGAGTAGTGTAAACGACGGGCACTGCTGCAGACTATTTCTTGGGTGTGGAAATGTTGTCTGGGTCATCTATTTATTAATTATATGTGTTTTTTAAGTGCTCAACTTTCCTTGTTTGGCTCTTATACTAGTGACTATATGTACAGTTAATCTGCTACTTGTGTCTTCAGCGACTCTCAGGGTGCAGCTGTTTCTAGCAGTGAAACAACGGTTGAAGGTCTCCACCAGTCCTTTCCCTTTAGTGGTTACAGGTAGCTGGTACAGCGAGTGAACAACATCCATTGCTGCAGACTTTTTATTTGCATGGTATGTTTTTTGTGTCATCTATTTATTAGTCATATGTGATTTTTAGAAGCTCAACTCTCCTCGGTTGTTTCCCAGAATAGGGACTGATCTGCTGTTGATGTGTTTTGTTGATCCCTAGGCTGAGGCAGACCCTGATATTGAAACACAATTGACGGTCTCTGTCAGTACCTTCCTCCCAGGTGGTGTGGTTACTGATCCACTGATCACTGTTAGATGATTCTCAGCAGACTGGCATCCACGGAGTAGCACTATTTTGCTGCTTCTGTAGCTCTCTAAGTCATCTTCGAGTGTTAGTGCTTTAGAGTGTGAGAGGATAGGTAATAGGAACTGGGGGATATCATAAAAGTGCTGTGTGTGGTTCAATCCGATATGGGTAGGTAGTTGTCCCTGGTAATATTAGCTCGTCTAGTTAATTTCTAAGTTTAGTCAGGGTGTAAGAACTCGTTTCAGGGTATCTGTTGTATTAAAATACATCATTATGTATTTCGCAAACTTCTACCCAGTGAGACTCGCCTATTTAATAGTTTTCTACACAGTGTAAGACTGACAGAGTCAGCTAGAACATTGCATTTTTTATACATTGAAATTTACCGTATTACAAAATTTATATAGCACATACATTACACAAAAGTTTTTTTTGTAAATATGATATTACTTTAACATGCACTTATATAATATTATACAATTTTGATTCTTTTAGTTACATACTTATATATTTTTACCAACCCAATTTATATACATTTTTCTAATTTTAGAAACTTGACAAGAAATTATAAGTTCTGACAGCTTCTATGTAACAGTTTTTGTTAGTTATTGTTTTACTTTTTTTTATTGGTATCTGTACACTTCTATTTCTTGTATTAATTGTTTTTCTCTGATATTTAGTTTCTCATAATGATAGAAAACGGACTGAAAAGAAAATAATTATTTAATATTTAAAGGGCACCCTTCAATCACAAAAGTATTTTTTTTTATTTAATTTTAAAGATTTTATTTTGTAGATTATTTAATGGTCTTAGACTATTCATATAGGTATAAAGCACCCCAAGCTATTATCCCATAATTTGTAATACTATCAAAAAGAGTATAACGTCAAGAATGTTTTAGTTTGCTGTAACGGACTCTTTATTCCCGACTAGCCGATACAAATATATTTAATTATACGAGAACGTGAGGGGGAAAGCGTAAATAAAAACGCGATAAGTACAATAAAATGGTTAAGTTTATTCCGCGAAAATATCAGCGATACAAAATACAGTACTGGGAGGAGCGCGGCCGCGAAGGTTGCCCGCCGAGGCTTTTGATGGGTGCTTGAGAGAGAGAGAGAGAGAGAGAGAGAGAGAGAGAGAGAGAGAGAGAGAGAGAGAGAGAGAGAGAGAGAGTCGAGAAGGCACTTACAGTGACGCCGGTGTCTCGAACGGCTCGCTCGTGGTCGCTCGACTCCTAGACGCTCGTCCGCTCTAGCGTAGATCGCTTTGTCCTCGTGATCAGCGAAGACGTACAGCAAGAGGTGGGCGCACAGTACTACACGCAGCGAAGCGGACACGCGAAATCACTCTTCACTGAGTAGTTAGCGGAATCACACGGTGATCCGGAGGATACCGTTATAGATTATTTTTACGAGGGCTTGACTATTCTCGAAAATATCCTCGCGCGTTCAAGACCAGAACAATACTAATTAGTGCGCGCTCTCGGCGCTCTCGCGACAATGCCCCCTCTCGCTCTCTCTCTCTCTCTCTCTCTCTCTCTCTCTCTCTCTCTCTCTCTCTCTCTGTCTCTCTCGCTCTCTCTGTAGCAAGGGCTTCCTCGCGCTCTCGGCACTTGTAACATAACTATTACATTATACATGTGTGATGTAGGCGACGGGAGAGAGTTATTCGACGGATAAGAAATTATCCGTCACATTGCATAGTATTTGTCTTTTTGCAGAAAACAGAGAAACAGATATTTCGTTTCTTTAATTATTCTCCCAATGTTTTTATCCCATTGAATATTGAAATCAAATGTAATTTTCTATCTTATTATTATGTTTTTGTAATTATATTATCTTTGGAATGTTATATCGATTTTTCCGAGCTTATTTATAGCTATTATATCGAATATTTCTGTGCCAAAACGAATTCTGTTAAATAATAAATGAAATAAAATAATAATTTATGTGTAAGTACCTTTTTCATGGCAAAAACTGATTTTTTTGCAATATTTTTTTCCATCTTTTTGAATTTTTAGGGTTTTTAGCATGGAAAAGGTACTTACACATGAAAACCTTAAAATTGCAAATCTTAGGCCCATAACTACATAAATTATGAACAATTTGCACTTTGTCCCATGAAAATTCATCATGCGGGCTCAGAGAAAGGTTACAACAAATTGTTTTTCTTGAAAATCCTATAACTGAGGATAAAATAAGTTTAAGGACCTCTGCCTTGGCTCATTTTATTCAAAATAAGTTATATTTACAATATATTTTCATTATTTTATTATAATAATATTTTTTATCATTTTTTAGGTAATTTTGACCAGGAAGGCCTATAGTGTAAGACGGCCTTAAACAAATTTTAATATCAATTTTCTCACGCGATTTGAATACATTTCTATTTTAAAAATAAGAAACTAAATTTCTATGACTACTATTCTAATACAACATTCATTTTATAAATATAAATAAGTTTAATTAACTTTATATAGTTATTTTAACTATAATTAATAAAGTAATTTTATTAAATTATAGTTCTTCGTAATAATATCAAAAGTTATGGACGAAAAAGCTATGTATACTAATCGATACTAAGCAATCATGTTTAACGAGCTACAAATTAAAAATAAAATTAAAAAGTAACAGAAAGAATAAATATAATTTTAAAAAATTTCTATATTACTATTAGAACTTTTTACGCAGATAGAACGCCCTCTGTTATGCTCTTTTAAACATAAAAAGCGTCTACTAAACTCTGCTGATTATACTTACTCCGCGCACATGTATACCTCACTGTGCATGTGCACACCCACTTCATATAGGTAACGTAGCAACATATGTAGTATTGAGTTAAATCTTAAAGCACATTTAAATTATTATAAAAAAAAAACTAAAATTAACTGCTTTTTATTCACGTGTCGCTAGCGCCACCAAACGTCAGAATAACCCTCATAGTCCGTGCGTATAGGTATAATACCTAGTGGACATTGATTCGCGTGGAACGTGCCCCCTCAGTTTCAAAATCCTACAATCCCATTAGCCAATTCGGGTGTAACCATTGACTTTACATTGGAATTGTCCAATGGGATTTTAGCATTTTAAAACTGACGAGGCATGTTTCATGCAAATCACTGTCCACTGGATGTACATTGCGAAATGAGGTTATCTGGAAGTTGTACATCTGGCAACAGTATAAATATACCGTGTGTTTCATTAGACATTTATTTATTACCTTAACTTATGAGGTAATTGACTTGTTGTACTCTGAGGAAGGTCTTTCTTCAATCAGTTAAGGTTAGTAAATAAATGTGTAATGAAAGAGACGCACTATTTACACTGTTGCCAGATGTACAACTTTCACAAAAACACATTTCGGAAGGGACCCCATATACCTCACTGCGCATGTGCAGTTAGTTAAATTTTATGCAAAAACTTATTTGCATTAGATGTACAATTCTATAAATTTATATTTAATAAATATTTAGAATCAGATGATATTTTGAGAGCAAACGGATCTCATATTTTCCAAGTTTGCCCACATACAGAACGACCCCTTGCATTGTTGGCTGCCGACAGCGCGTCTTAATCCTGCCCGCTGATTGGCCGCCTTGCGCTGGCTTCGGTAGAAGCGTCGCCGATTCGTCGATGGCCGTACAGCTAGCTAGCGCCATTATACACAAAGAAGAAGAAGCGCCGCCACCGGGCATAAAACCATCCAGCTCCGGTGCAACAGCATCAGTCGGTCTCGGAAACTCGTAGGCACTAGTTACTATTTCAAGTTAGCTGTCAACCCTACTCATTACCAAAATGAAGATGTCCATAATCCTTTTAATTTGCGGCGTCGCTGTCTGCATTCGTGCAGCCACCCTTAATGATGTTAATGGAGAAGTAAAAGGTGAGTGTAGTGTGTTATGGTACTTGTTTTTTTTTTTTTTTTTTAAGTTTAACAATATATTTTGATCATATTATATGGATATAGTTCAGTAATTTTTCTCAAGAATGTCTCAAAGTCTCCTGTTTTCCAATTTCTGTTGGGTCTACTTAAGTAGATGTGTCTGTATAATGTTAATAGTGTAGATTTTGATATTTAATAATGTAATATGCATGCAATTTGAAAAATATTGATTGGACTTCTAAGTTAATATTCGTAGCTTGGTACTAATTTTTTTCATTTTTTTATAGTACATTATTTTCTTTAAGGTTTGTTTTCAAATGTTCTTCTTATGTGCATAATGAGTGAATGAAAACTATTTAGATATAGAGTTTGTGTTTAAAATTGTAGTGTGAATGAAATTGTAAGAGCTGTGCATTTTTTGTTATAGATTTAATGGTTCCTGAGCTGCCTGAAGAGCAATCGACTAAAGAAAAACGAACCCTAGGTGTAGATAGAAGCTATAAAAAAGAGTAAGTATTAACTGAATAAAATATCTATTTATACTTACTCAAAATGTTATAAAAAAGGGCAATCCATCTAACACTTTACTTTTTTATTTCAGATACGAAATCAAAACTAAATCTGGGGCTAGCATAAAAGTGTCAAAAGAGAGAAAATACAACGATGGAGGTGCCATAACATTGTTGCCGTCACTCCTTGATGCCATTACTAAAAATAGAATTCGGATTATGAACGCAAGGAACATGCGCAAAGCTTGCCGTAGCTACGGTTACTGCAAGAATATTGGTGACGCCGAAATTGACACTGTCGACCAGACTGGTTATGACAGTCAGGTTAACTTTGGAGATGTTGAAAATATTGATGGTCAAACTGGTGGAAGTGGTCAAACTGGCGGAAATGGTCAGATTGGCGGTGATATCCTTGGCGGCGAAACCAATGGAAAAACTCAAATTCCAATTGGCAATGGCGCCTCGACCGGTCAGCTCGGAAGTGGCGTTCAAATCGGCGGAGGCAGCGCTTCGGTCGGCACCGGCATCGTTATAGTCCAGCCGTTGCAGCCCGTTAACCACCATTGGATCTTGCGGGGCCAGCAAGACCAAGTCATAGGTGCTCGACAGCGTTTCGGCGTTAGCGGAGGCTACTACAACAGTCAATACCGACGCCATCATGGTCATCACGGTCATCGTGGTCCTCTAGGTGCGGAAGTTCAAGTTGGCTGAGGTGCTCAAGTAGTTGACGCCGGCTATAGTGGACTTTCGGCACATAAAAAAGCTCGACTTGAAAGAAAACTTGCCAACAAAATAGCAAAGTTGTAAGCTGCATCGTATGCCTACCCACAACCATGGTGTCAAACTTCACCCTGCAATCCATGCAGCGGATAAATATTAACTTTCGTTCATTTTTTTTTTGCAGTAGAATTAAGATTCAAATTATTACAATAAACTTTATAGTTACTGTTTTTATTATGTCATATAAAATCATACTTGTTTTCTATGATTTTTTTTTATATTTAAAAATAAAAAGAAACATAAAACCGAATTCAAACAGTTCTCTCACTTATGAATTTTAGCTACACATTCTAAATATTTTATTTTATATTTACCTAGTTCCTTTAACGTAAAAAATTACGTTTTATGAATAACTGATGACTAAGTATAGTTATGATAACGATTTTTTAAGTGTAAAGAAGTTTCCACTGATACTAATGCATTGTAAATATAAACCATAATGTCGAGTTCAAAGTCAATAAAACATAAAAAATTTATTTTCAAAAATTGAAAATTAGTATAAAAAGACTCACCTCCAAATCATAAAATATTATTTTTGATGCTGCATCAGAAAACGAAAACAAAGAGCAGCTGTGTGCGATCAAAATCGGTCAAGTAGTTCCTGAGACGCACAAACACACGCACACATACATACACACACACACATACATGCGCGCGCGCACACAGACACATCCATACAGACATTTGTGAAAAATAGGTTTCGATTCCCAATGTGCTATAATATATTACGCACCAAGGGAGGAAAAAACTTGGACAGTCCACAGCTCGTGTAAATTGCCACCCGAGCCGAAGGCGAGGGTGGCAAACACGAGCTGTGGGCTGGCCAATTTTACTCCCGTGGAGCGTATACTATTTTTTTGCCTAGCGAGGCCGAAAATACAACCTTCGCGATCGGGCGCCGGGAGCGAAAGTGGTACTTTCGGCCCGCTAGGCAAAAAAATATCTTTTCATTTCTAACACACTATCAACAAGCCATGGCCGCCACCGCTCGTCTTTCTGCTAGTCGGCGTCATATTGTAATCGGATGCCTTGCTTATTTCGTTCTTTTATATTCGTGCGTGTATCTACACGTAATACTTCCAGGGCCCAGAAAATCGACGTCCTCGTCGATGAAATCTTCTTTATCGGCACCAAATGCGCTGCTCGGACTATGTGAAATTTCTGACATCACAGGGTACAGCGAAATTATCAATGAGACTCTTTATCCCTAGTGGATTTCGATGCAGTTTAGCTACACTGTAAAAAAATTTTGGTATAAGTACTCCGTTGAGCGGAGGACTTTACTATTTGCACCGTTCAGCAATGTACTTTTACCGCATGGTGGTAAATTTCCCTGAAGAAAAGTGAAATGAATATTGTGTCATGTAAAATCACCATTTTTGAGGAAAATTCATAAATGAAGGTAAAATTACCTCGTAAAGGTAAAAGTACCATGTAAGGGATAAAATTACTACAAAAATATAGCTTTTTAAATCTCGTATAATAAAAACCAATAAATACTATAAATGAATTAACTTGTAGGTTTAAAATAAAAGAGTTTATATAAGAAATTATAAATTTTCTTAAATTTACATCCAACACAGGTACTCATTAATACTGATCATTATCAGTTAACAATTTTGATTTTCATTTGAATATTAAATTATTCAATTATATATAAAGTTTCACACCGACGATTGATACCAATTTTTACAAAGGCCGTATTAGTGATTTTATTACTATTATTTGAATGATAACATTCACTACTTTTTAAGAGAAATTTAATATAATATAATTATTAAATCGAAAGAAGCAATAGTAATGTTAAAAAATGAAAACCACGTTTGAATTGGAATGTGCCATGCGTATAACGGACATTAAAAGTCGTACATAACCTCAAATATTTGCATGCATAATTTTTAGGGATTGAAGTATTGTAAGACTAAAATTTCGTGAAACTTTATTCATTATTACTCGAAATCATAGTTAATTAATTCTTACCGTGAGATGCAATCATGTAAAACGAATTATAGTTGCGATTTCCTATAATGCTCCAATAAAAAAAAAAAATGTACTCGTCGGTCGCATGAGCGATCGCGTTCAAAGAGGTAGAGTTCCCTAGATGGCGGAACATTACCATTTAACGGCAGTTTTACCCGATTAGATTCGGGTATTTTTACACTGCTCAACAGAGCAAATAGCAGAGACCCTCGTTCAACGGAAGAAATTTGCACACCATTCTTCATTTAATATGCAATTATCCTTATTTAAATTGTTGCTTAGTTCTATACTACTTTTCTATATGAGGTGATAAAACTTTAGACGAGCCAGGTCTTGAAGGAGATTCTTGTGAATATTTACAGCTCTGTGGAGAGATGTGGCTAGGACATTCAATTTAGCTGCAATTTGCAGTGCAGCATTAAGAGGGTGTACGGTACTCATGTACACATTTTTACCGGCAGAACACGGTAAATTCTATATTATTAAAATAAATATATCGAATTACCTCTTATAAAGAGATAGTTGCCCTGCGCAATGTAATAATCTACCAGCCTACGGCAGTTTTGAGCTCAAATATCAACGGCATCCTAAAAAATTTTGCGAACAAAAATAACCGAAATTTCGTTCGTAAAATGTTTTAGGATGCCGTTGATATTTGGGCTAAAAACTGCGCAAGCTGGTATTCTATTTAACAGTTTTATTGAAAGTCAAATCCTGTCAAGTTATAGCCGAAAATCGTCTATTTTATGTATATTTAGCCGTTTAAAATCGTTTTATAGGTCTAACTCATCAGGTATTGATTTTAGATGAAAATGTTAAATGAAGAAAAGTTTTGTTTAAATATTATCTACAACATTTGTGTTTAATACTTTTTGTGTAAAATCAAATCCTGTCAAGTTATAGTAAAAAATCGTCCATTTTTTAGCTTGTTTGCCGATTTTCGAGGCAATCATTCGAAAATTTCTTGAGATAATCGAGCTACATGCGTACATGCGGGCGTACAGACATACATACATAGACCACCCGCAGGACATCGCTTTCAATGACTTTTGAAATCGAAGCACAGAAAGACCATAAAGGCACCACGTTGAGACAGTCATCAGCTACCTCAACCACCAAGACATCGCTTTCAATGACGTTCGACATCAAGATCCGGAAAGTTTCAAAATGCGTCTGTCAGATAATGTTACAGGCTACCTGGGTTAACTGGACGTCGCGCTCCAAGATTCCCAAAAGCCCGACAAGAAAAGTCTCGAGCGCACCACCTACACACCGTGATCGGCTATAACTCGCCCACCTGAACGTTGCGTTCAATTATTTTCAGCATTGAAAGACGAAATGCTTTGAAGAGCGCCAAAAGCTGTAGATAAAAATAATTTGAAAAATTTATTTCAGATATTCAGCTTGAAGTTGAATTGACAGCCACTCGATCAATATACACAAATGTTGAATTACACAAAAGGTTTTAAATTTCTTCGTAAGTATTGGGATTTGACATTTGTATATATAGCTAACTAAAATACATACTAAAATATATCTATATATAGCTAGCCAAGATGGCGCGAGTTAGCCGGCAGCCCCATTTAAATACACAGGGCTAACCTGCGCCATCTTGGTTAGGTATATATATGGATGTTAAATCCCAATACATTATGAGATAAATCTCTATAGTACTGTTATGGCAATTTGAAAGATGTTTTCATAATTAATTTGTATAAGAAAGTCCAGATGGGTTTATTTTAGTCATTAATATGGTTATCAGTTATATATATTTATCAAATACTTAATGCAATATACATTGCATACAACTTCTATATCTTGACCAAATATTAATCCTTCAAGGTAAAAATATGAAATAAATTTTTTCAATTATTTTTGCTTCATGATTATTCAATTACAGGTCATTTTAAATCAGCATACAAAATTTTAAAGCTTTAGCTGTCATAGTTTAGAAGAAATCGTACAAAACAGATTTGCACAGAGACATTGTCTTCGATCGGTTGATTGAACTGTTACATTTGACTGTATTATTTCTTTTCTTCTTAAGTATTGTATAATAGCTAAAGCTCTAAGATTTTGTGTTCTTGTTTAAAATGAATTGTAATTATATAATCTAAAAGCAGAATTGGAAAAATTCATTGTACAGTTCTATCTTGGAAAAGTGACATCCACTCAATATAGACAATAAATTGTCAAAGTTATTTTTTTCTTAAACTTTAAAAAAATCTAATATTTCGAATGGTTATTTAAAAAAGACTTTTTCTTAAATAATATGTATAAGGAAGACTAAAAAAATATATTTTATTTTAATTCAAATTGTTATCTGTTATTTATTGAATACTTAAAGCAATACAACTTCTATATCTTATTCAAATTTTAATCCTTCTATGTAAAAAATGATTTATCCAAAGATTATTTATTTATAGTACATATTGAATCAGCATACAAAATTTTAAAGCTTCAGTTATACTAAAGGAGACATATAATAAAACATACAGTCAAATATATGTGATATTTCAAGTAACAGTACATGAAATGTATCTACACATCAGCTTCATACATTTTCTCCTATACTTTGACAGTTAAAGCTTTATAATGTTCTGTATTGGTTACAAATGAACTGTAATAAAATAACCTTTAAGGAAAAATAACTGAATAAAATTTATTTCATGTTTTTGAAGAATTAAACCTTGAAGAATCGACATTTGGTTAAGATTTAGAAAATGTATTCAATAAATGACCAATAATAATATGAATTGCTAAAATAAACGTATCTGGTCTTCCTTATACATATTATTTAAGAAGTGTTTTTTAAATCACCCTACCAAATATTATATCTTTTTGTAAAATTTAAGAAAAAAAAATAACAATGTATTGTATATGTAATTCGACAATTGTCTATATTTAGTGAATGTCACTTTTGCTAGATAAAAACGTAAAATAAATTTTTCCAATTACTTCTGCATTACATTATATAATTATAGTTCATTTTAAACAACCACATACAATTTTAGAGCTTTAGCTATCATACTACAGGAGACAAATAATAAAATATACAGTCAAATGTGATATATATATATATATATATATATATATATATATATATATATATATATATATATATATATATATCAGGTGAAGTCAGCAGCTCAAAATTTTAAAATCGCTCATAACTCGTTTTCTTTTAGTTTTTCATGAAAAAAAAAAAAAGTTCCTCAAATTTTAGGTCGATATTTGTAAAAATAAAAAAGCTATGCAAGATTGAAAATTCAATTTTTTTGCAATTTTTGGTTAAAATCCAAGTTTATTCATTTTTTAACTCAAAATCTTGAAACTTTTTGTATAGAACATTGATTGGCAAAAAGTTTGCATTTTTTCTCTAGAATATGCCAGTATTTATTTTATGACCCTTTTTGAAAGTCTCTGATTGGCTGCTTCTTAGCATACCTTCATCGAAGGATATTAAGGCTGCGGCAAAATATTTTTTATTAGACAAAATTTTTTTATATTCTTCGAAAACCCTTCAAAATGCTTTTTTGATTAATACTGGTCGAGCAAAAGGAAAAAAGCTACAATTTTTTAAAATATCAAGAAAAATCCATAATTTCAATTTTTGATAATATGATTAATGACCGATAGCTTACGACCGCGATATCTATGCAAGATGGCCAGGATGCCTCGTCACATAATAAAATAATGAAAATATATTGTAAATATAACTTATTTTGAATAAAATGAGCCAAGGCAGAGGTCCTTAAATTCATTTTATCCTCAGATATAGCATTTTCAAGAAAAACAGTTTGTCGTAACCTTTATCTGAGACCGCATGATGGATTTTCATGATGAAAAAATCATTTTCATTGACTACTTAGACCACCAGGACATCGCTTTCAATGACTTTTGAAATCATGAAAACCTTAAAATTGCAACTCTTAGGGCCATAACTACATAAACTATGAACAATTTGCACTTTGTCCCATGAAAATTCATCATGCGGTCTCAGAGAAAGGTTATGACAAATTGTTTTTCTTCAAAATGCTATAACTGAGGATAAAATGAGTTTAAGGAGCTCTGCTTTGTCTCATTTTATTCAAAATAAGTTATATTTATAATATATTTTCATTATTTTATTATAATAATATTTTTCATCATTTTTTAGGTAATTTTGGCCAGAAAGGCCTATAGTGTAAGACCGCCTTAAAAAATTTTAATATCAATTTTCTCACGCGATTTGAATGCATTTCTATTTTAAAAATAAGAAACTAAATTTCTATGACTACTATTCTAATACAAAATTCATTTTATAAAAATAAATAAGTTTAATTAACTTTATATAGCTCTAAAAGACCACATTTGATACACATTCACATCCTTTGAGAAGACAGAAAGCAATAAATGCCGTAAATTAATAAAGTAATTTTATTAAATTATAGTTTTTCGTAATAATATCAAAAGTTATGGACCAAAAAACTATGTATACTAACCGATACTAAGCAATCATGTTTAACGAGCAAACAATTTAAAAATAAAATTAAAAAGTAACAGAAAGAATAAATATAATTTAAAAACATTCGTATATTACTATTAGAACTTTCTACGCAGATAAAACGCCCTCTGTTATGCTCTTTTGAACATAAAAAGCGTCTACTAAACTCTGTTGATTATACTCCGCGCACATATATACCTCACTGCGCATGTGCACACCCACTTCATATAGGTAACGTAGCAACATATGTAGTATTTAGTTAAATCTTAAAGCACATTTAAATTATTATAAAAAAAAAAAAACTAAAATTAACTGCTTTTTATTCACGTGTCGCTAGCGCTACCAAACGTCAGAATAACCCTCATAGTCCGTGCGTATAGGTATAATACCTAGTAGACATTGATTCGCGTGGAACGTGCCCCCTCAGTTTCAAAATCCTACAATCCCATTAGCCAATTCGGGTGTAACCATTGACTTTACATTGGAATTGTCCAATGGGATTTTAGCATTTTAAACCTGACGAGGCATGTTTCACGCGAATCACTGTCCACTGGCTGTACATTGCGAAATGAGGTTATCTGGAAGTTGTACATCTGGCAACAGTATAAATATACCGTGTGTTTCATTAGACATTTATTTATTACCTTAACTTATGAGGTAATTGACTTGTACTCTGAGGAAGGTCTTTCTTCAATCAGTTAAGGTTAGTAAATAAATGTGTAATGAAAGAGACGCACTGTTTACACTGTTGCCAGATGTACAACTTTCACAAAAACACATTTCGGAACGGACCCCATATACCTCACTGCGCATGTGCAGTTAGTTAAATTTTATGCAAAAACTTATTTGCATTAGATGTACAATTCTATAAATTTATATTAAATAAATATTCAGAATCAAATGATATTTTGAGAGCAAACGGATCTCATATTATCCAAGTTTGTCCACATACAGAACGACCCCTTGCATTGTTGGCTGCCGACAGCGCGTCTTAATCCTGCCCGCTGATTGGCCGCCTTGCGCTGGCTTCGGTAGAGGCGTCGCCGATTCGTCGGTGGCCGTACAGCTAGCTAGCGCCATTATACACAAAGAAGAAGAAGAAGCGCCGCCACCGGGCATAAAACCATCCAGCTCCGGTGCAACAGCATCAGTCCGTCTCAGAAACTCGTAGGCACTAGTTACTATTTCAAGTTAGCTGTCAACCCTACTCATTACCAAAATGAAGATGTCCATAATCCTTTTAATTTGCGGCGTCGCTGTCTGCATTCGTGCAGCCACCCTTAATGATGTTAATGGAGAAGTAAAAGGTGAGTGTAGTGTGTTATGGTACTTGTTTTTTTTTTTTTTTTTAAGTTTAACAATATATTTTGATCATATTATATGGATATAGTTCAGTAATTTTTCTCAAGAATGTCTCAAAGTCTCCTGTTTTCCAATTTCTGTTGGGTCTACTTAAGTAGATGTGTCTGTATAATGTTAATAGTGTAGATTCTGATATTTAATAATGTAATATGCATGCAATTTGAAAAACATTGATTGGACTTTCTAAGTTAATATTCGTAGCTTGGTACTAATTTTTTTCATTTTTTTATAGTACATTATTTTCTTTAAGGTTTGTTTTCAAATGTTCTTCTTATGTGCATACTGAGTGAATGAAAACTATTTAGATATAGAGTTTGTGTTTGAAATTGTAGTGTGAATGAAATTATTAGAGCTGTGCATTTTTTGTTATAGATTTAATGGTTCCTGAGCTGCCTGAAGA
The DNA here is from genome assembly GCA_036365515.1 of Torymus aiolomorphi. Classification (NCBI taxonomy): domain Eukaryota; kingdom Metazoa; phylum Arthropoda; class Insecta; order Hymenoptera; family Torymidae; genus Torymus; species Torymus aiolomorphi. Next base: position 122,837,077 of record CM070874.1, on the reverse strand, counting down.
GCAATCGACTAAAGAAAAACGAACCCTAGGTGTAGATAGAAGCTATAAAAAAGAGTAAGTATTAACTGAATAAAATATCTATTTATACTTACTCAAAATGTTATAAAAAAGGGCAATCCATCTAATAATTTACTTTTTTATTTCAGATACGAAATCAAAACTAAATCTGGGGCTAGCATAAAAGTGTCAAAAGAGAGAAAATACAACGATGGAGGTGCCATAACATTGTTGCCGTCACTCCTTGACGCCATTACTAAAAATAGAATTCGGATTATGAACGCAAGGAACATGCGCAAAGCTTGCCGTAGCTACGGTTACTGCAAGAATATTGGTGACGCCGAAATTGACACTGTCGACCAGACTGGTTATGACAGTCAGGTTAACTTTGGAGATGTTGAAAATATTGATGGTCAAACTGGTGGAAGTGGTCAAACTGGCGGAAATGGTCAGATTGGCGGTGATATCCTTGGCGGCGAAACCAATGGAAAAACTCAAATTCCAATTGGCAATGGCGCCTCGACCGGTCAGCTCGGAAGTGGCGTTCAAATCGGCGGAGGCAGCGCTTCGGTCGGCACCGGCATCGTTATAGTCCAGCCGTTGCAGCCCGTTAACCACCATTGGATCTTGCGGGGCCAGCAAGACCAAGTCATAGGTGCTCGACAGCGTTTCGGCGTTAGCGGAGGCTACTACAACAGTCAATACCGACGCCATCATGGTCATCACGGTCATCGTGGTCCTCTAGGTGCGGAAGTTCAAGTTGGCTGAGGTGCTCAAGTAGTTGACGCCGGCTATAGTGGACTTTCGGCACATAAAAAAGCTCGACTTGAAAGAAAACTTGCCAACAAAATAGCAAAGTTGTAAGCTGCATCGTATGCCTACCCACAACCATGGTGTCAAACTTCACCCTGCAATCCATGCAGCGGATAAATATTAACTTTCGTTCATTTTTTTTTTGCAGTAGAATTAAGATTCAAATTATTACAATAAACTTTATAGTTACTGTTTTTATTATGTCATATAAAATCATACTTGTTTTCTATGATTTTTTTTTATATTTAAAAATAAAAAGAAACATAAAACCGAATTCAAACAGTTCTCTCATTTATGAATTTTAGCTACACATTCTAAATATTTTATTTTATATTTACCTAGTTCCTTTAACGTAGAAAATTACGTTTTATGAATAACTGATGACTAAGTATAGTTATGATAACGATTTTTTTAAGTGTAAAGAAGTTTCCACTGATACTAATGCATTGTAAATATAAACCATAATGTCGAGTTCAAAGTCAATAAAACATAAAAAATTTATTTTCAAAAATTGAAAATTAGTATAAAAAGACTCACCTCCAAATCATACAATATTATTTTTGATGCTGCATCAGAAAACGAAAACCAAGAGCAGCTGTGTGCGATCAAAATCGGTCAAGTAGTTCCTGAGACGCACAAACACACGCACACATACATACACACACACATACACACACACATTCATGCGCGCGCGCACACAGCACATCCATACAGACATTTGTGAAAAATAGGTTTCGATTCCCAATGTGCTATAATATATTACGCACCAAGGGAGGAAGAAACTTGGACAGTCCACAGCTCGTGTAAATTACCACCCGAGCCGAAGGCGAGGGTGGCAAACACGAGCTGTGGGCTGGCCAATTTTACTCCTGTGGAGCGTATACTATTTTTTTGCCTAGCGAGGCCGAAAATACAACCTTCGCGATCGGGCGCCGGGAACGAAAGTGGTACTTTCGGCCCGCTAGGCAAAAAAATATCTTTTCATTTCTAACACACTATCAACAAGCCATGGCCGCCACCGCTCGTCTTTCTGCTAATCGGCGTCATATTGTAATCGGATGCCTTGCTTATTTCGTTCTTTTATATTCGTGCGTGTATCTACACGTAATACTTCCAGGGCCCAGAAAATCGACGTCCTCGTCGATGAAATCTTCTTTATCGGCACCAAATGTGCTGCTCGGACTATGTGAAATTTCTGACATCACAGGGTACAGCGAAATTATCAATGAGACTCTTTATCCCTAGTGGATTTCGATGCAGTTTAGCTACACTGTAAAAAAATTTTGGTATAAGTACTCCGTTGAGCGGAGGACTTTACTATTTGCACCGTTCAGCAATGTACTTTTACCGCATGGAGGTAAATTTCCCTGAAGAAAAGTGAAATGAATATTGTGTCATGTAAAATCACCATTTTTGAGGAAAATTCATAAATGAAGGTAAAATTACCTCGTAAAGGTAAAAGTACCATGTAAGGGATAAAATTACTACAAAAATATAGCTTTTTAAATCTCGTATAATAAAAACCAATAAATACTATAAATGAATTAACTTGTAGGTTTAAAATAAAAGAGTTTATATAAGAAATTATAAATTTTCTTAAATTTACATCCAACACAGGTACTCATTAATACTGATCATTATCAGTTAACAATTTTGATTTTCATTTGAATATTAAATTATTCAATTATATATAAAGTTTCACACCGACGATTGATACCAATTTTTACAAAGGCCGTATTAGTGATTTTATTACTATTATTTGAATGATAACATTCACTACTTTTTAAGAGAAATTTAATATAATATAATTATTAAATCGAAAGAAGCAATAGTAATGTTAAAAAATGAAAACCACGTTTGAATTGGAATGTGCCATGCGTATAACGGACATTAAAAGTCGTACATAACCTCAAATATTTGCATGCATAATTTTTAGGGATTGAAGTATTGTAAGACTAAAATTTCGTGAAACTTTATTCATTATTACTCGAAATCATAGTTAATTAATTCTTACCTTGAGATGCAATCATGTAAAACGAATTATAGTTGCGATTTCCTATAATGCTCCAATAAAAAAAAAAAATGTACTCGTCGGTCGCATGAGCGATCGCGTTCAAAGAGGTAGAGTTCCCTAGATGGCGGAACATTACCATTTAACGGCAGCTTTACCCGATTAGATTCGGGTATTTTTACACTGCTCAACAGAGCAAATAGCAGAGACCCTCGTTCAACGGAAGAAATTTGCACACCATTCTTCATTTAATATGCAATTATCCTTATTTAAATTGTTGCTTAGTTCTATACTACTTTTCTATATGAGGTGATAAAACTTTAGACGAGCCAGGTCTTGAAGGAGATTCTTGTGGATATTTACAGCTCTGTGGAGAGATGTGGCTAGGACATTCAATTTAGCTGCAATTTGCAGTGCAGCATTAAGAGGGTGTACGGTACTCATGTACACATTTTTACCGGCAGAACACGGTAAATTCTATATTATTAAAATAAATATATCGAATTACCTCTTATAAAGAGATAGTTGCCCTGCGCAATGTAATAATCTACCAGCCTACGGCAGTTTTGAGCTCAAATATCAACGGCATCCTAAAAAATTTTGCGAACAAAAATAACCGAAATTTCGTTCGTAAAATGTTTTAGGATGCCGTTGATATTTGGGCTAAAAACTGCGCAAGCTGGTATTCTATTTAACAGTTTTATTGAAAGTCAAATCCTGTCAAGTTATAGCCGAAAATCGTCTATTTTATGTATATTTAGCCGTTTAAAATCGTTTTATAGGTCTAACTCATCAGGTATTGATTTTAGATGAAAATGTTAAATGAAGAAAAGTTTTGTTTAAATATTATCTACAACATTTGTGTTTAATACTTTTTGTGTAAAATCAAATCCTGTCAAGTTATAGTAAAAAATCGTCCATTTTTTACCTTTTTTGCCGATTTTCGAGGCAATCATTCGAAAATTTCTTGAGATAATCGAGCTACATGCGTACATGCGGGCGTACAGACATACATACATAGACCACCCGCAGGACATCGCTTTCAATGACTTTTGAAATCGAAGCACAGAAAGACCATAAAGGCACCACGTTGAGACAGTCATCAGCTACCTCAACCACCAAGACATCGCTTTCAATGACGTTCGACATCAAGATCCGGAAAGTTTCAAAATGCGTCTGTCAGATAATGTTACAGGCTACCTGGGTTAACTGGACGTCGCGCTCCAAGATTCCCAAAAGCCCGACAAGAAAAGTCTCGAGCGCACCACCTACACACCGTGATCGGCTATAACTCGCCCACCTGAACGTTGCGTTCAATTATTTTCAGCATTGAAAGACGAAATGCTTTGAAGAGCGCCAAAAGCTGTAGATAAAAATAATTTGAAAAATTTATTTCAGATATTCAGCTTGAAGTTGAATTGACAGCCACTCGATCAATATACACAAATGTTGAATTACACAAAAGGTTTTAAATTTCTTCGTAAGTATTGGGATTTGACATTTGTATATATAGCTAACTAAAATACATACTAAAATATATCTATATATAGCTAGCCAAGATGGCGCGAGTTAGCCGGCAGCCCCATTTAAATACACAGGGCTAACCTGCGCCATCTTGGTTAGGTATATATATGGATGTTAAATCCCAATACATTATGAGATAAATCTCTATAGTACTGTTATGGCAATTTGAAAGATGTTTTCATAATTAATTTGTATAAGAAAGTCCAGATGGGTTTATTTTAGTCATTAATATGGTTATCAGTTATATATATTTATCAAATACTTAATGCAATATACATTGCATACAACTTCTATATCTTGACCAAATATTAATCCTTCAAGGTAAAAATATGAAATAAATTTTTTCAATTATTTTTGCTTCATGATTATTCAATTACAGGTCATTTTAAATCAGCATACAAAATTTTAAAGCTTTAGCTGTCATAGTTTAGAAGAAATCGTACAAAACAGATTTGCACAGAGACATTGTCTTCGATCGGTTGATTGAACTGTTACATTTGACTGTATTATTTCTTTTCTTCTTAAGTATTGTATAATAGCTAAAGCTCTAAGATTTTGTGTTCTTGTTTAAAATGAATTGTAATTATATAATCTAAAAGCAGAATTGGAAAAATTCATTGTACAGTTCTATCTTGGAAAAGTGACATCCACTCAATATAGACAATAAATTGTCAAAGTTATTTTTTTCTTAAACTTTAAAAAAATCTAATATTTCGAATGGTTATTTAAAAAAGACTTTTTCTTAAATAATATGTATAAGGAAGACTAAAAAAATATATTTTATTTTAATTCAAATTGTTATCTGTTATTTATTGAATACTTAAAGCAATACAACTTCTATATCTTATTCAAATTTTAATCCTTCTATGTAAAAAATGATTTATCCAAAGATTATTTATTTATAGTACATATTGAATCAGCATACAAAATTTTAAAGCTTCAGTTATACTAAAGGAGACATATAATAAAACATACAGTCAAATATATGTGATATTTCAAGTAACAGTACATGAAATGTATCTACACATCAGCTTCATACATTTTCTCCTATACTTTGACAGTTAAAGCTTTACAATGTTCTGTATTGGTTACAAATGAACTGTAATTAAATAACCTTTAAGGAAAAATAACTGAATAAAATTTATTTCATGTTTTTGAAGAATTAAACCTTGAAGAATCGACATTTGGTTAAGATTTAGAAAATGTATTCAATAAATGACCAATAATAATATGAATTGCTAAAATAAACGTATCTGGTCTTCCTTATACATATTATTTAAGAAGTGTTTTTTAAATCACCCTACCAAATATTATATCTTTTTGTAAAATTTAAGAAAAAAAAATAACAATGTATTGTATATGTAATTCGACAATTGTCTATATTTAGTGAATGTCACTTTTGCTAGATAAAAACGTAAAATAAATTTTTCCAATTACTTCTGCATTACATTATATAATTATAGTTCATTTTAAACAACCACATACAATTTTAGAGCTTTAGCTATCATACTACAGGAGACAAATAATAAAATATACAGTCAAATGTGATATATATATATATATATATATATATATATATATATATATATATATATATATATATCAGGTGAAGTCAGCAGCTCAAAATTTTAAAATCGCTCATAACTCGTTTTCTTTTAGTTTTTCATGAAAAAAAAATGTTCCTCAAATTTTAGGTCGATATTTGTAAAAATAAAAAAGCTATGCAAGATTGAAAATTCAATTTTTTTGCAATTTTTGGTTAAAATCCAAGTTTATTCATTTTTTAACTCAAAATCTTGAAACTTTTTGTATAGAACATTGATTGGCAAAAAGTTTGCATTTTTTCTCTAGAATATGCCAGTATTTATTTTATGACCCTTTTTAAAAGTCTCTGATTGGCTGCTTCTTAGCATACCTTCATCGAAGGATATTAAGGCTGCGGCAAAATATTTTTTATTAGACAAAATTTTTTTATATTCTTCGAAAACCCTTCAAAATGCTTTTTTGATTAATACTGGTCGAGCAAAAGGAAAAAAGTTACAATTTTTTGAAATATCAAGAAAAATCCATAATTTCAATTTTTGATAATATGATTAATGACCGATAGCTTACGACCGCGAAGGTATCTATGCAAGATGGCCAGGATGCCTCGTCACATAATAAAATAATGAAAATATATTGTAAATATAACTTATTTTGAATAAAATGAGCCAAGGCAGAGGTCCTTAAATTTATTTTATCCTCAGATATAGCATTTTCAAGAAAAACAGTTTGTCGTAACCTTTATCTGAGACCGCATGATGGATTTTCATGATGAAAAAATCATTTTCATTGACTACTTAGACCACCAGGACATCGCTTTCAATGACTTTTGAAATCATGAAAACCTTAAAATTGCAACTCTTAGGGCCATAACTACATAAACTATGAACATTTTGCACTTTGTCCCATGAAAATTCATCATGCGGTCTCAGAGAAAGGTTATGACAAATTGTTTTTCTTCAAAATGCTATAACTGAGGATAAAATGAGTTTAAGGAGCTCTGCTTTGTCTCATTTTATTCAAAATAAGTTATATTTATAATATATTTTCATTATTTTATTATAATAATATTTTTCATCATTTTTTTAGGTAATTTTGGCCAGAAAGGCCTATAGTGTAAGACCGCCTTAAAAAAATTTTAATATCAATTTTCTCACGCGATTTGAATGCATTTCTATTTTAAAAATAAGAAACTAAATTTCTATGACTACTATTCTAATACAAAATTCATTTTATAAAAATAAATAAGTTTAATTAACTTTATATAGCTCTAAAAGACCACATTTGATACACATTCACATCCTTTGAGAAGACAGAAAGCAATAAATGCCGTAAATTAATAAAGTAATTTTATTAAATTATAGTTTTTCGTAATAATATCAAAAGTTATGGACCAAAAAACTATGTATATTAACCGATACTAAGCAATCATGTTTAACGAGCAAACAATTTAAAAATAAAATTAAAAAGTAACAGAAAGAATAAATATAACAGCGAATCCACATTACGTGCCATGAGCTTTGTGCCATGAGCTTTGTGCCATACCAAAAAGAAAGTGTTGTTCGACATCTAGGTAACATATTTCCACAGGATTTAAAGGAACAGACCTATATACTCTGACTCTCTCCCGTTGAATAGCGCACATATAGATCATGCAAATCGGAGCACGTTAAAGAGAAAATTATTTACGAAAATGGATTTATTAAAAGTATTAAATATGTTTTATGTGTGGTTATGTCTATTGAAATTAGAACGTTTATTAAAATTAAGAAAAGCATTAACAATTCGAAGGTGGTGGGTAAAACCACATCTTAAAAACCACATCAGAGATACCCTAGGTGGTTATCGACTGATCTTTGTCTATTTTAAACTTCAAGATCATGAAGAATTCAAAAGATTCATCGGGCTTTTCGTTGCAACGTTTGATAGACTATTAAACATAGAAAGAAGAAGATTGACACGATCTGGTCCACGAAAACCTATGTCAGCAGAGTTAAAACTTGCTATAGTTTTGAGGTATGTTGATATGGTCATATTTATTTTGAACATAAGATTTGATGAAATTATTGTTATTGCTAAAAGAACTATGTATGATTTTTTAGTTTTTTACATCAGGGAGGTAATCCTCAGTTTTTTTCAACATTTTATAGAATCGGAAAGTCAACAATGTTCAAATTGAATGCCGAAGTTTGCTCAGTAATTGTGGAAAAACTGATGCCACTTTATTTCCCTCCTCTAAATAAAAATACTTGGTTAAAAATAGCCAGAGAGTATGAAGAACAGTGGAATGTACCTCATTGTCTGGGAGCAATTGACGGGAAGCATTTCAGTATTAAGAAACCACCTCATTCAGGATCTGTATTTTACAACTATAAAAGTTTTTTTAGTTTGGTTTTAATGGCTTCATGTGATGCAAATAGACGCTTTACATGGTTCAATTTTGGAGAGTATGGTGAGTTTTAATTAATTACAATATGATTTCTTTTTACATATTTGCATATCATTAAATAATTTTTATCATAACGTAGTACTTATGTTGATATAATATAGGTTCAGCCAATGATGCAAGTATATTTAATAAGAGTAATATAAAAGAATTGATTGATAATGGTGAATTAGAAATCCCAGAACCACGTCCATTACCAGGAAGCAATGTATGCATGCCATATTTTTTTGTAGCAGACAATATTTTTGCATTACATAAGCATCTTATGAAGCCATATAATAGAAGAATTATTTTAAATCACACGCAGAAAATATACAATTATAGAATTACTCGAGCACGCATAAATATAGAGTGTGCATTTGGCTTACTGGAATCAAAATGGGCAGTACTGCAAAAGGATCATGCCTTTAATCTAAAAACATTCCAATATATGATTCTAGTATTATTATGTTTACATAATATGGTAATTGGGATACAGTTAGAAGACAATGAAGAGAATAATGGTGCAGAAGAAGAAATGGAAGAATATGCGATTGGACCTGACATGCCATGTTGTGCTCAACGCAACGCTCTTGCCCAATACTTCATTTCTAATGAAGGCTCTGTTGAATGGCAAGATAGATATATTTGATAAATGAAATGTTTTATGAATTTTACAAAGTTTATTTCAATGAGCGTTTAAGATACATTTTTAACAAAAATGGTAACTTTTCATAAAATATTTATAGATATTATTGTTGAACGTATGTGTGATAATAAAGCGTTTGAAAAATGTCAGACATGCAGAGTAATTGATTGCCATATGTCATGTTAGAAAAATCTTCTGTTAAATCATTAAAAAATTGGGTTTCACAAATTAAATTCCACAACATTTTGTTATCGTGGGTACTAGAATTAGATGTACTTGCTTCTCCGTCTTTATTGGCACTTCGAGGAATTTCAATTTGTACAGGTTGTACGTTATCTGAATCATACACATGAGTTTTTGATGTGCTTGCTTCTGCAAAGTTAGATTCACTGCTTTTAACAACTATATTATCATCTGCATCGCTTTCATTGGCCAGTCCATCATTTTTACCGTAAAAATCTAATTTTGGTATCCATGAACTTTCATTATCATTAGGTGCATGATCATCATCATCGTCACTAGATGTTACCATCTGTACAGGTGACAGTTTCATTGGAACGTATGACTTGTGGATGTATGGCTCTGTTTTTGATTTCGATGCTTTTAAATGTGGAAGAAGAAATGACAAGTAATTTTGTAAATAAAATTCTTTTCCCTTGTTTACAGCTCTTGCAAATGATCTCCTGATTGATGTCCATCTTTTCTTCACATCTTCATCTGTATAAGTATGTATATATTCATTAAAATATTCTTTTTGCAATAAATTTTTATTATTTTATATTCGAAGATAATTTTATCTAATTATTTATTTATTTATTTATTTATTATAATTATAGAAATATTTACCACTTATTTCTAAATCAAATCTCTTCAAGATTTTTTTAGAAATTTTCTTGAATATTAAATTTTTGAATTCAGTTATATTTGAGAATTTATATCCTTCCCCCACATTTGAATGGTCATAAATAATGCTTTCTTTTTCTATACTTTGTATAATTAACAAATCTACTGGATTGATGTTATAATTTATTTCCGTATCACTCATTGTAGTCAATATTTGTTGTTACTATTATAACTAAATTTCTCTTATATTATATTCTAATTAATAAATATTTGTTAAATAAAAATGTAACTGCAAATAACTTGACTGCAAATAAAATTACTAGGTCCCAGCTGTGTTCCCGCCTTTGACCGTTACTTCCGCGATCGTCATTTGTTGCGCTACACAAGTAAACAAGTTCTTGGTAGTTGATGCTGCATTTCAAATTTTGCGTATACTTATATAAAAAGAACGCAAAAATGGAATCCTCGATGGATGATGCAATTGATTACTTGATTATTCATTTAATAAAAAAAGAACCATTTATGTACGATAAAAGAAACTCCAAATATTTGAAGAAAAATCAGCTTAAATACGATTTATTTGAAATTATATCTCAGGCGATATATCAAGAATTCCAGTATGACTTATCAGGTAAGATTATTTTTTTAAATCTTTGATTTTTGTTAACAATAAAATTTTTTTATAAATAATTTAGTTCAAGCTATTGAAAGAAGGTGGAACGCATTGTTAAAGATATGGCTCTGAAAAGGCTAAATTAAAAATAAAACCAAAGTCTGGTTCCGGTGCCAATGATAACGAAAGTGAGAAATGGGTGTTATTTGACGAACTAATATTTTTGGATGAACCTACACTAAAACACAGAAAAGTGACAAGCTCACTATCAACAATAGCAATGGTACAGGTATTTTCGTTAAGATATAATAATTCAGGAAAATGAATAACGTTTAGCATTATAATATTATGCTTTATTCTTCTAGGATTCGAAGAAAAGACCAGTAAATGACTTGCCATGCAGCATCAAAAATGTAACTGATAAGATGGTATGTAGTATTTTTTCAATAATTTTTTATTATAATTATATAAAATGTTACGAAAATTATATTTTTACAGCCACCAGAAGAAAGCTTCTCAAAGCGAAGGAAGACAGAAATTGGAGTAATCGACAAAGAAATAGGAGAAATGAAAAATATCATAAAAGAAGCTATGAAGAATATAACAAAACCTACGGTTACTATAAATCAGCCGGATAAAGAGAAAAATTTAGACAGTGATAGATTTATAGAGGCTATACGTAAAGGTTTACAACGAGTACCTATTGAAAATGTACTTGATTGTCTGATACGCGTCAAAGAGATTACAAAGAATTACAGAAATGCTAATTAAATGCCCTATGTTAATCTGATTGATAATGTAATTTCTTAATATAACCTGGATAAATAATATAAAATTAGTTGTGTTGTTTGCTGTTTTTTTTATTTACAATAACAAAATACAATAATTTAAATATAGAATATGAAAATTCACAATGATCTATTTTCATTTGTATCTACTTAATTGTCCATCAAACGAATTGAAAAGTAATCTTTGATAATCTTCTTTTGAACATAAAAATGAAGTTTTAATTCATCTTATCCAAAGCAGAGAATATAGGATATGTTATTATATTCTATATTCTCTGTCCAAAGGGCGACAGTCTTGGTAGTTGATAATAGAATAATGATAAAAGCCTCCGGGTAGAGGAGCCGTTTCTAAATTAGCACAAAATATTTACTCATAGGTTATGTAAATCATAAGTACATATTTGTTCAATACAATTTCCAGAAAATGACTTCTTGTATTCTTTAGATTGTTTTCCACTGCAGCAGCTTTAAATAAAAAACAAATTAAATGAATTACATGATAAAAGTTTAATCACGAGAAAAAAGTTCTTGACAATATTATTTTCAAAAAGATCAACATACTTTACCTTGTTTTTCAAGCTTGTCACCAACTTCAGAAGCCTTTATATCAGCTGCATCTTCGTCATCATCATCGAAACTATAATTGTCTATTATAGCGGGTTGATTGTCTTCTAGAATGGTTTTAGAAACTTTTCACTCCGCACCATCCATATTTAGATCATTATAGTTAGTAGGAACATAACCATCTTTTGGATTTATTTTTGGATTATTTATTATTCTTATTCTTCGCAATATTTTCACTCTAAATTATGTTAAAAATTATTTAAGATATGCAGATAAATGAACTATTAAATTGTAAATAATTACAACTCACCATGTTGAATGAAATCCATCCCATCAATTGCTTTGAGACGAAGTCCCTTCCACGATTCTTCATAATCTTTGGCAATTTTTGACTAAGTATTTTTATTTAGAGAAATAAAGTAAACTGATATTAGTTATTCCGTAATTATCAAGCAAATTCACCAATAATCTTAAACACGGTTGGCGTTACAATTCTGGAAAATGTTAAAAAAAAAAACAGAATTACCTACCCGATGCAGGCAACTAAAAACTCAAAGATGTAGAGTTTTTTTTATTAGTAAAGATAACGCCATTAAATTGTATGTGTATGTTTTAAGATACCTCAAAGTTGTAGCAAGTTTTGATCTGGCTAAAAGAGGTTTTTAGATTTCACATATTAATTTCCGTATTTTTTTACTATCATGGGCATCATGCACATCACTTGAAACATACACAAAACTTTTAATCAATCCATTTTGAAGAGTAATTTTCTTTTCAACGTGCTCCAGCTTCCAGTTCGTACAGTTGTATATTATAAGCTGAGCGCTGAGTAGGTCTCTTCGGTTTAATCATATATTGAAATGTTTTTAGATTAAAGGCATGATCCTTTTGCAGTACTGCCCATTTTGATTCCAGTAAGCCAAATGCACACTCTATATTTATGCGTGCTCGAGTAATTCTATAATTGTATATTTTCTGCGTATGATTTAAAATAATTCTTCTATTATATGGCTTCATAAGATGCTTATGTAATGCAAAAATATTGTCTGCTACAAAAAAATATGGCATGCATACATTGCTTCCTGGTAATGGACATGGTTCTGGGATTTCTAATTCACCATTATCAATCAATTCTTTTAAATTACTCTTATTAAATATACTTGCATCATTGGCTGAACCTATATTATAACAACATAAGTACTACGTTATGATAAAAATTATTTAATGATATGCAAATATGTAAAAAGAAATCATATTGTAATTAATTAAAACTCACCATACTCTCCAAAATTGAACCATGTAAAGCGTCTATTTCCATCACATGAAGCCATTAAAACCAAACTAAAAAAACTTTTATAGTTGTAAAATACAGATCCTGAATGAGGTGGTTTCTTAATACTGAAATGCTTCCCGTCAATTGCTCCCAGACAATGAGGTACATTCCACTGTTCTTCATACTCTCTGGCTATTTTTAACTAAGTATTTTTATTTAGAGGAGGGAAATAAAGTGGCATCAGTTTTTCCACAATTACTGAGCAAACTTCCGCAATCAATTTGAACATTGTTGACTTTCCAATTCTATAAAATGTTGAAAAAAACTGAGGATTACCTCCCTGATGTAAAAAACTAAAAAATCATACATAGTTCTTTTAGCAATAAGAATAATTTCATCAAATCTTATGTTCAAAATAAATATGACCATATCAACATACCTCAAAACTATAGCAAGTTTTAACTCTGCTGACAGAGGTTTTCGTGGACCAGATCGTGTCAATCTTCTTCTTACTATGTTTAATAGTCTATCAAACGTTGCAACGGAAAGCCCGATGAATCTTTTGAATTCTTCATGATCTTGAAGTTTAAAATAGACAAAGATCAGTCGATAACCACCTAGGGTATCTCTGATGTGGTTTTTAAGATGTGGTTTTACCCACCACCTTCGAATTGTTAATGCTTTTCTTAATTTTAATAAACGTTCTAATTTCAATAGACATAACCACACATAAAACATATTTAATACTTTTAATAAATCCATTTTCGTAAATAATTTTCTCTTTAACGTGCTCCGATTTGCATGATCTATATGTGCGCTATTCAACGGGAGAGAGTCAGAGTATATAGGTCTGTTCCTTTAAATCCTGTGGAAATATGTTACCTAGATGTCGAACAACACTTTCTTTTTGGTATGGCACAAAGCTCATGGCATAAAGCTCATGGCACGTAATGTGGATTCGCTGTAATTTAAAAACATTCGTATATTACTATTAGAACTTTCTACGCAGATAAAACGCCCTCTGTTATGCTCTTTTGAACATAAAAAGCGTCTACTAAACTCTGTTAATTATACTCCGCGCACATATATACCTCACTGCGCATGTGCACACCCACTTCATATAGGTAACGTAGCAACATATGTAGTATTTAGTTAAATCTTAAAGCACATTTAAATTATTATAAAAAAAAAACTAAAATTAACTGCTTTTTATTCACGTGTCGCTAGCGCCACCAAACGTCAGAATAACCCTCATAGTCCGTGCGTATAGGTATAATACCTAGTAGACATTGATTCGCGTGGAACGTGCCCCCTCAGTTTCAAAATCCTACAATCCCATTAGCCAATTCGGGTGTAACCATTGACTTTACATTGGAATTGTCCAATGGGATTTTACCATTTTAAAACTGACGAGGCATGTTTCACGCGAATCACTGTCCACTGGGTGTACATTGCGAAATGAGGTTATCTGGAAGTTGTACATCTGGCAACAGTATAAATATACCGTGTGTTTCATTAGACATTTATTTATTACCTTAACTTATGAGGCAATTGACTTGTACTCTGAGGAAGGTCTTTCTTCAATCAGTTAAGGTTAGTAAATAAATGTGTAATGAAAGAGACTTGTACTCTGAGGATGGTCTTTCTTCAATCAGTTAAGGTTAGTAAATAAATGTGTAATGAAAGAGATGCACTGTTTACACTGTTGCCAGATGTACAACTTTCACAAAAACACATTTCGGAAGGGACCCCATATACCTCACTGCGTATGTGCAGTTAGTTAAATTTTATGCAAAAACTTATTTGCATTAGATGTACAATTCTATAAATTTATATTTAATAAATATTTAGAATCAGATGATATTTTGAGAGCAAACGGATCTCATATTTTCCAAGTTTGTCCACATACAGAACGACCCCTTGCATTGTTGGCTGCCGACAGCGCGTCTTAATCCTGCCCGCTGATTGGCCGCCTTGCGCTGGCTTCGGTAGAAGCGTCGCCGATTCGTCGATGGCCGTACAGCTAGCTAGCGCCATTATACACAAAGAAGAAGAAGAAGCGCCGCCACCGGGCATAAAACCATCCAGCTTCGGTACAACAGCATCAGTCCGTCTCGGAAACTCGTAGGCACTAGTTACTATTTCAAGTTAGCTGTCAACCCTACTCATTACCAAAATGAAGATGTCCATAATCCTTTTAATTTGCGGCGTCGCTGTCTGCATTCGTGCAGCCACCCTTAATGATGTTAATGGAGAAGTAAAAGGTGAGTGTAGTGTGTTATGGTACTTGTTTTTTTTTTAAGTTTAACAATATATTTTGATCATATTATATGGATATAGTTCAGTAATTATTCTCAAGAATGTCTCAAAGTCTCCTGTTTTCCAATTTCTGTTGGGTCTACTTAAGTAGATGTGTCTGTATAATGTTAATAGTGTAGATTTTGATATTTAATAATGTAATGTGCATGCAATTTGAAAAATATTGATTGGACTTCTAAGTTAATATTCGTAGCTTGGTACTAATTTTTTTCATTTTTTTATAGTACATTATTTTCTTTAAGGTTTGTTTTCAAATGTTCTTCTTATGTGCATAATGAGTGAATGAAAACTATTTAGATATAGAGTTTGTGTTTAAAATTGTAGTGTGAATGAAATTGTAACAGCTGTGCATTTTTTGTTATAGATTTAATGGTTCCTGAGCTGCCTGAAGAGCAATCGACTAAAGAAAAACGAACCCTAGGTGTAGATAGAAGCTATAAAAAAGAGTAAGTATTAACTGAATAAAATATCTATTTATACTTACTCAAAATGTTATAAAAAAGGGCAATTCATCTAACACTTTACTTTTTTATTTCAGATACGAAATCAAAACTAAATCTGGGGCTAGCATAAAAGTGTCAAAAGAGAGAAAATACAACGATGGAGGTGCCATAACATTGTTGCCGTCACTCCTTGATGCCATTACTAAAAATAGAATTCGGATTATGAACGCAAGGAACATGCGCAAAGCTTGCCGTAGCTACGGTTACTGCAAGAATATTGGTGACGCCGAAATTGACACTGTCAACTAGACTGGTTATGACAGTCAGGTTAACTTTGGAGATGTTGAAAATATTGATGGTCAAACTGGTGGAAGTGGTCAAACTGGCGGAAATGGTCAGATTGGCGGTGATATCCTTGGCGGCGAAACCAATGGAAAAACTCAAATTCCAATTGGCAATGGCGCCTCGACCGGTCAGCTCGGAAGTGGCGTTCAAATCGGCGGAGGCAGCGCTTCGGTCGACACCGGCATCGTTATAGTCCAGCCGTTGCAGCCCGTGAACCACCATTGGATTTTGCGGGGCCAGCAAGACCAAGTCATAGGTGCTCGACAGGGTTTCGGCGTTAGCGGAGGCTACTACAACAGTCAATACCGACGCCATCATGGTCATCACGGTCATCGTGATCCCCTAGGTGCGGAAGTTCAAGTTGGCTGAGGTGCTCAAGTAGTTGACGCCGGCTATAGTGGACTTTCGGCACATAAAAAAGCTCGACTTGAAAGAAAACTTGCCAACAAAATAGCAAAGTTGTAAGCTGCATCGTATGCCTACCCACAACCATGGTGTCAAACTTCACCCTGCAATCCATGCAGCGGATAAATATTAACTTTCGTTCATTTTTTTTTTGCAGTAGAATCAAGATTCAAATTATTACAATAAACTTTATAGTTACTGTTTTTATTATGTCATATAAAATCATACTTGTTTTCTATGATTTTTTTTTATATTTAAAAATAAAAAGAAACATAAAACCGAATTCAAACAGTTCTCTCATTTATGAATTTTAGCTACACATTCTAAATATTTTATTTTATATTTACCTAGTTCCTTTAACGTAGAAAATAACGTTTTATGAATAACTGATGACTAAGTATAGTTATGATAACGATTTTTTTAAGTGTAAAGAAGTTTCCACTGATACTAATGCATTGTAAATATAAACCATAATGTCGAGTTCAATGTCAATAAAACATAAAAAATTTATTTTCAAAAATTGGAAATTAGTATAAAAAGACTCACCTCCAAATCATACAATATTATTTTTGATGCTGCATTAGAAAACGAAAACAAAGAGCAGCTGTGTGCGATCAAAATCGGTCAAGTAGTTCCTGAGACGCACAAACACACGCACACATACATACACACACACATACACACACACACATACATGCGCGCGCGCACACAGACACATCCATACAGACATTTGTGAAAAATAGGTTTCGATTCCCAATGTGCTATAATATATTACGCACCAAGGGAGGAAAAAACTTGGACAGTCCACAGCTCGTGTAAATTACCACCCGAGCCGAAGGCGAGGGTGGCAAACACGAGCTGTGGGCTGGCAAATTTTACTCCCGTGGAGCGTATACTATTTTTTTGCCTAGCGAGGCCGAAAATACAACCTTCGCGTACGGGCGCCGGGAGCGAAAGTGGTACTTTCGGCCCGCTAGGCAAAAAAATATCTTTTCATTTCTAACACACTATCAACAAGCCATGGCCGCCACCGCTCGTCTTTCTGCTAATCGGCGTCATATTGTAATCGGATGCCTTGCTTATTTCGTTCTTTTATATTCGTGCGTGTATCTGCACGTAATACTTCCAGGGCCCAGAAAATCGACGTCCTCGTCGATGAAATCTTCTTTATCGGCACCAAATGTGCTGCTCGGACTATGTGAAATTTCTGACATTACAGGGTACAGCGAAATTATCAATGAGACTCTTTATCCCTAGTGGATTTCGATGCAGTTTAGCTACACTGTAAAAAAATTTTGGTATAAGTACTCCGTTGAGCGGAGGACTTTACTATTTGCACCGTTCAGCAATGTACTTTTACCGCATGGTGGTAAATTTCCCTGAAGAAAAGTGAAATGAATATTGTGTCATGTAAAATCACCATTTTTGAGGAAAATTCATAAATGAAGGTAAAATTACCTCGTAAAGGTAAAAGTACCATGTAAAGGATAAAATTACTACAAAAATATAGCTTTTTAAATCTCGTACAATAAAAACCAATAAATACTATAAATGAATTAACTTGTAGGTTTAAAATAAAAGAGTTTATATAAGAAATTATAAATTTTCTTAAATTTATATCCAACACAGGTACTCATTAATACTGATCATTATCAGTTAACAATTTTGATTTTCATTTGAATATTAAATTATTCAATTATATATAAAGTTTCACACCGACGATTGATACCAATTTTTACAAAGGCCGTATTAGTGATTTTATTACTATTATTTGAATGATAACATTCACTACTTTTTAAGAGAAATTTAATATCATGTAATTATTAAATCGAAAGAAGCAATAGTAATGTTAAAAAATGAAAACCACGTTTGAATTGGAATGTGCCATGCGTATAACGGACATTAAAAGTCGTACATAACCTCAAATATTTGCATGCATAATTTTTAGGGATTGAAGTATTGTAAGACTAAAATTTCGTGAAACTTTATTCATTATTACTCGAAATCATAGTTAATTAATTCTTACCTTGAGATGCAATCATGTAAAACGAATTATAGTTGCGATTTCCTATAATGCTCCAATAAAAAAAAAAAATGTACTCGTCGGTCGCATGAGCGATCGCGTTCAAAGAGGTAGAGTTCCCTAGATGGCGGAACATTACCATTTAACGGCAGCTTTACCCGATTAGATTCGGGTATTTTTACACTGCTCAACAGAGCAAATAGCAGAGACCCTCGTTCAACGGAAGAAATTTGCACACCATTCTTCATTTAATATGCAATTATCCTTATTTAAATTGTTGCTTAGTTCTATACTACTTTTCTATATGAGGTGATAAAACTTTAGACGAGCCAGGTCTTGAAGGAGATTCTTGTGGATATTTACAGCTCTGTGGAGAGATGTGGGTAGGACATTCAATTTAGCTGCAATTTGCAGTGCAGCATTAAGAGGGTGTACGGTACTCATGTACACATTTTTACCGGCAGAACACGGTAAATTCTATATTATTAAAATAAATATATCGAATTACCTCTTATAAAGAGATAGTTGCTCTGCGCAATGTAATAATCTACCAGCCTACGGCAGTTTTGAGCTCAAATATCAACGGCATCCTAAAAAATTTTGCGAACAAAAATAACCGAAATTTCGTTCGTAAAATGTTTTAGGGTGCCGTTGATATTTGGGCTAAAAACTGCGCAAGCTGGTATTCTATTTAACAGTTTTATTGAAAGTCAAATCCTGTCAAGTTATAGCCGAAAATCGTCTATTTTATGTATATTTAGGCGTTTAAAATCGTTTTATAGGTCTAACTCATCAGGTATTGATTTTAGATGAAAATGTTAAATGAAGAAAAGTTTTGTTTAAATATTATCTACAACATTTGTGTTTAATACTTTTTGTGTAAAATCAAATCCTGTCAAGTTATAGTAAAAAATCGTCCATTTTTTACCTTTTTTGCCGATTTTCGAGGCAATCATTCGAAAATTTCTTGAGATAATCGAGCTACATACGTACATACGGGCGTACAGACATACATACATACATCACAGAAAACGGTTAAAACGCACTCATTTTGGGTGGAAAAGACTTTTCTTGTATTCAATTGTTAGTTTTTGAAGTCAGACAATTTTCGCTATGGTGAAATTATAAGGCTCTCCCGAGTAGCGGTCGTGCCTAAAAATCGATAAATCTTTATGAAGTTTCGCACAGGGTTAGCTCTTTTAATCTTTTGAAGCTCTTTCGTTGGCCAAATAAAAATGTTCATAAAATTCGAAGATATTTGAGGTAGAACTTTTTTTCATTTTGCAAATAGAATTTTCTTGAAAACGATTCGACAAATCAAATTGAAATTTATGTGCTGTCTAGTTCACACTGTGAAGAATGTATGTACAAAATTTCATTAAGATTGCTGGATTATTTTTGGATATATTAGTGAGAAAAATTTTTCAAGAAAAAGAAATGCGTTTAATAGGAATGTAGGAAAGGGGTTATTATAGATGGTGTAGTACATATGTGTTATAATTGCGCTCCGGGTAGGTAGGTTTTTTTTATTATTAATATATTAAAATAGTAATTTTGTGTTGACATAATATCAGTGGCAGCTAATAAAAGATTTAAAAAATAAGAAAAAATGTGTAATTTTTGTAAATATTAATGAAGTTTAAAATTATTGAAAAAACATCTAGAATGAATAAACATCCTAGTGGAAATGGAAAACGTATATAAATGTAAATAAGTGTACATAAATGTTGTCACTAGAACACGGATTTACATTTATTTACATTTATATACATTTTTTTACAGAAATTTACACGAATTTGTACGAATTCTACATTTACGTACACAAATATAGAATGTGAATGTTCTACTTCTAATATTTATTACTTTACAAAAATTAAAAATAAAAGCGTTTTCTTTAATGAAAAAAAATACTGTTTTTTAGTTCCTTCTGTGCAAAGTTATAATAATTGATAAGATTATAAAAAATTATAAACATGAAAATTTCAACAAATTTTGAATTTTGAATTTTTTTTTAAATAATTTAATAAGTTAAAATTTTAAAATTTAATAATTGTTTACAATATAATATTTAAATTTAATATTTATATAATCCCTCTATAAAAAAGAGATTGAAACGTTACACTGTACTGCGCGCCCATCTTATGACGCAGTATCATGACGTCGTGTAAGAGAGAGACAGAGATAGATTTGGCGCGGAAAATGAGTGAAGGCGCGCGTAGCGCGTCAAACTTCTATAGTAGAATAAAAAAATTAAGTTTGAGGAAGACAAGTGCCAATGAATTGGCAGTGTTTTTTTTAACGAATACTTGACTATTCTGAATTATATTTCACTAATTTTATTGATGTAAATTAAAGATAGGTAATACAAAAATTACAGAGTTAAAAGAGTCAACATTTTTAGAAAAATAGGTTACCAGAAACCGTTGGACGTTGTATTCAACGATTTTCGGCAGAGCGACGCAAGCAATCTCAAAGTGCATCAAAAAATCATTTTCATTGACTACTTAGACCACCAGGACATCGCTTTCAATGACTTTTGAAATCATGAAAACCTTAAAATTGCAACTCTTAGGGCCATAACTACATAAACTATGAACAATTTGCACTTTGTCCCATGAAAATTCATCATGCGGTCTCAGAGAAAGGTTATGACAAATTGTTTTTCTTCAAAATGCTATAACTGAGGATAAAATGAGTTTAAGGAGCTCTGCTTTGTCTCATTTTATTCAAAATAAGTTATATTTATAATATATTTTCATTATTTTATTATAATAATATTTTTCATCATTTTTTTAGGTAATTTTGGCCAGAAAGGCCTATAGTGTAAGACCGCCTTAAAAAAATTTTAATATCAATTTTCTCACGCGATTTGAATGCATTTCTATTTTAAAAATAAGAAACTAAATTTCTATGACTACTATTCTAATACAAAATTCATTTTATAAAAATAAATAAGTTTAATTAACTTTATATAGCTCTAAAAGACCACATTTGATACACATTCACATCCTTTGAGAAGACAGAAAGCAATAAATGCCGTAAATTAATAAAGTAATTTTATTAAATTATAGTTTTTCGTAATAATATCAAAAGTTATGGACCAAAAAACTATGTATACTAACCGATACTAAGCAATCATGTTTAACGAGCAAACAATTTAAAAATAAAATTAAAAAGTAACAGAAAGAATAAATATAATTTAAAAACATTCGTATATTACTATTAGAACTTTCTACGCAGATAAAACGCCCTCTGTTATGCTCTTTTGAACATAAAAAGCGTCTACTAAACTCTGTTGATTATACTCCGCGCACATATATACCTCACTGCGCATGTGCACACCCACTTCATATAGGTAACGTAGCAACATATGTAGTATTTAGTTAAATCTTAAAGCACATTTAAATTATTATAAAAAAAAAAAACTAAAATTAACTGCTTTTTATTCACGTGTCGCTAGCGCCACCAAACGTCAGAATAATCCTCATAGTCCGTGCGTATAGGTATAATACCTAGTAGACATTGATTCGCGTGGAACGTGCCCCCTCAGTTTCAAAATCCTACAATCCCATTAGCCAATTCGGGTGTAACCATTGACTTTACATTGGAATTGTCCAATGGGATTTTAGCATTTTAAAACTGACGAGGCATGTTTCACGCGAATCACTGTCCACTGGGTGTACATTGCGAAATGAGGTTATCTGGAAGTTGTACATCTGGCAACAGTATAAATATACCGTGTGTTTCATTAGACATTTATTTATTACCTTAACTTATGAGGTAATTGACTTGTACTCTGAGGAAGGTCTTTCTTCAATCAGTTAAGGTTAGTAAATTAATGTGTAATGAAAGAGACTTGTACTCTGAGGATGGTCTTTCTTCAATCAGTTAACATTAGTAAATAAATGTGTAATGAAAGAGACGCACTGTTTACACTGTTGCCAGATGTACAACTTTCACAAAAACACATTTCGGAACGGACCCCATATACCTCACTGCGCATGTGCAGTTAGTTAAATTTTATGCAAAAACTTATTTGCATTAGATGTACAATTCTATAAATTTATATTAAATAAATATTCAGAATCAAATGATATTTTGAGAGCAAACGGATCTCATATTTTTCAAGTTTGCCCACATACAGAACGACCCCTTGCATTGTTGGCTGCCGACAGCGCGTCTTAATCCTGCCCGCTGATTGGCCGGCTTGCGCTGGCTTCGGTAGAAGCGTCGTCGATTCGTCGATGGCCGTACAGCTAGCTAGCGCCATTATACACAAAGAAGAAGAAGAAACGCCGCCACCGAGCATAAAACCATCCAGCTCCGGTGCAACAGCATCAGCCCGTCTCAGAAACTCCTAGGCACTAGTTACTATTTCAAGTTAGCTGTCAACCCTACTCATTACCAAAATGAAGATGTCCATAATCCTTTTAATTTGCGGCGTCGCTGTCTGCATTCGTGCAGCCACCCTTAATGATGTTAATGGAGAAGTAAAAGGTGAGTGTAGTGTGTTATGGTACTTGTTTTTTTTTTTTTTTTTTTAAGTTTAACAATATATTTTGATCATATTATATGGATATAGTTCAGTAATTTTTCTCAAGAATGTCTCAAAGTCTCCTGTTTTCCAATTTCTGTTGCGTCTACTTAAGTAGATGTGTCTGTATAATGTTAATAATGTAGATTTTGATAGTTAATAATGTAATATGCATGCAATTTGAAAAACATTGATTGGACTTCTAAGTTAATATTCGTAGCTTGGTACTAATTTTTTTCATTTTTTTATAGTACATTATTTTCTTTAAGGTTTGTTTTCAAATGTTCTTCTTATGTGCATAATGAGTGAATGAAAACTATTTAGATATAGAGTTTCTGTTTGAAATTGTAGTGTAAATGAAATTGTAAGAGCTGTGAATTTTTTGTTATAGATTTAATGGTTCCTGAGCTGCCTGAAGAGCAATCGACTAAAGAAAAACGAACCCTAGGTGTAGATAGAAGCTATAAAAAAGAGTAAGTATTAACTGAATAAAATATCTATTTATACTTACTCAAAATGTTATAAAAAAGGGCAATCCATCTAATACTTTACTTTTTTATTTCAGATACGAAATCAAAACTAAATCTGGGGCTAGCATAAAAGTGTCAAAAGAGAGAAAATACAATGATGGAGGTGCCATAACATTGTTGCCGTCACTCCTTGACGCCATTACTAAAAATAGAATTCGGATTATGAACGCAAGGAACATGCGCAAAGCTTGCCGTAGCTACGGTTACTGCAAGAATATCGGTGACACCGAAATTGACACTGTCGACCAGACTGGTTATGACAATCAGGTTAACTTTGGAGATGTTGAAAATATTGATGGTCAAACTGGTGGAAGTGGTCAAACTGGCGGAAATGGTCAGATTAGCGGTGATATCCTTGGCGGCGAAACCAATGGAAAAACTCAAATTCCAATTGGCAATGGCGCCTCGACCGGTCAGCTCGGAAGTGGCGTTCAAATCGGCGGAGGCAGCGCTTCGATCGGCACTGGCATCGTTATAGTCCAGCCGTTGCAGCCCGTGAACCAGCATTGGATCTTGCGGGGCCAGCAAGACCAAGTCATAGGTGCTCGACAGGGTTTCGGCGTTAGCGGAGGCTACTACGACAGTCAATACCGACGCCATTATGGTCATCACGGTCATCGTGGTCCTCTAGGTGCGGAAGTTCAAGTTGGCAGAGGTGCTCAAGTAGTTGACGCCGGCTATAGTGGACTTTGGGCACATAAAAAAGCTCGACTTGAAAGAAAACTTGCCAACAAAATAGCAAAGTTGTAAGCTGCATCGTATGCCTACCCACAACCATGCTGTCAAACTTCACCCTGCAATCCATGCAGCGGATAATTATTAACTTTCGTTCATTTTTTTGCAGTAGAATCAAGATTCAAATTATTACAATAAACTTTATAGTTACTGTTTTTATTATGTCATATAAAATCATACTTGTTTTCTATGATTTTTTTTTATATTTACAAATAAAAAGAAACATAAAACCGAATTCAAACAGTTCTCCCATTTACGAGTTTTAGCTACACATTCTAAATATTTTATTTTATATTTACCTAGTTCCTTTAAGGTAGTTCTATAAACATAATAGACAGTGCCCACAGTCAATTCACGGGCACCTGACTTACTCCAACTTAAGCTGTTCACTTAATCTTAATTTTTTATAATTACAATAATTAACATTCCATATCAAAACTACAAGGTATCAAAGAAAGATTTTCTCAGTATTAATAAAAAATTAAATGAAAAAATGTATTTCTGATATCGTCAGTAATAGGGGGCTTAACATCACCTTGCGTTTTTAACACCACCATTTAAGGCGATGTTAGTGTTACCCGTTACCGACAATTGTAGGGACCCGTTTTTCTCACCCATTCTGAATTTTAAGAAAATATCGCTCTGGTACGTTATAGTTAACTAACAAATCTATAACGTGTCATTTAAGAGATTTTTTGTCAAAATTCAAAATTGAATGAGAAAAACGGGTCCCTGCAATCGTCGGTAACTGTGGGGCCGCGCATCGCCTTAATTTCATATACTTCTTTTACTATTACGAGAAAATTACGTTTTATGAATAACTGATGACTAAGTATAGTTATGGTAACGATTTCTTTAAGTGTAAAGAATTTTCCACTGATACTAATGCATTATAAATATAAACCATAATGTCAAGTTCAAAGTCTATAAAACATAAAAAATTTATTTTCAAAAATCGAAAATTGGTATAAAAAGACTCACCTCCAAATCATACAATATTATTTTTGATGCTGCATCAGAAAACGAAAACAAAGAGCAGCTGTGTACGATCAAAATCGGTCAAGTAGTTCCTGAGACGCACAAACACACGCACACATACATACACACACGCATACATACGCGCGCGCACACAGACACATCCATACAGACATTTGTGAAAAATAGTGGGTTTCGATTCCAAATGTGCGAAATATCTTTTCATTTCTAACACACTACCAACAAGCCATGGCCGTCACCCCTCGTCTTTCTGCTAATCGGCGTTATATTGTAATCGGATGCCTTGCTTATTTCGTTCTTTTATATTCGTGCGTGTATCTACACGTAACACTTCCAGGGCCCAGAAAATCGACGTCCTCGTCGATGAAATCTTCTTTATCGGCACCAAATGTGCTGCTCGGACTATGTGAAATTTCTGACATCACAGGGTACAGCGAAATTATCAATGAGACTCTTTATCCCTAGTGGATTTCGATGCAGTTCAGCTACCGGTCAAAGTTGGGCGCCAACATTTTACGAGATATGAGCAAATCTCAGGAACTTTAAACTTTTTGGAATCTGCAAAATTTCAGATTCAAAAGGCTAGAACTCAAGTTCTTTACAAAGTATATGACTGAATCAAAGCTGAAAATGTTCATTTTTAAGTAGAGGAATAGAACAAATTCTGAATAAGTCCTGGTACATCAATGTGCCAAGAAAAATAGCCCAAATATAAGAGTTTTTATCTTCCAATATTCAAGAAGTAAAACGTTTCCTTAAGGTAGTTCCTCAATATTCGTGAAAATGGGACTAAGACGCCAAAAAATTCTATTACAATCATTAATAAACAAAGAATCTTTTACAATTTTTTAGTGGTGGGGATAGAAATTTAGTAAGGAAATTCGACTTAGCAACGCAGCGCCCACCAATGAAAAACTACTCACTGCTACGTAACCGACGAGAATTTATGAATTTGTTAGGTTTGTTACAAATGTTGGTTGATCTATTAATAATGTCGACTGTGGATTTATAACAATTTTTTAGTTTGATAGTATCAAACTGTCTATTCATATTATTATCGGCACTATAAATGTGTAACATCTGAGAAAACAATCTTTTATTCTTATAACTTTCGTGATCGGCGATATTGACTTTATTAAAATCTATTATATGTTTATTAGGATGTCCGTTATTTCCCAAGTTTAATGTTTTCCAAATGTCGGATTTGTTATCAAATCTGGACCTCTAAAAATGAAGTTTCCCGTTGGATTTAGCTCGATCTGTTTAAACTTCGCGTGCCGCAAAACATACCTCGATTTTCCATGTTATTTAAATGGGAGAGATGAGTTTTTTTAGATTTTTCAGCTTAAAATCTCGCTCAGACTAGTTACACAAATAACGCCGGCGCCATTGTATAGAACGGAAAAAATACTTTTTTTTGTGTACTAGATTTTTATTTTTTGATAATTTTACCCATTCTTATAGCCTTAGAATAAGGGACAAAAACAAAAAAAGCGCGCGGACGAAGAACGTCGTATCTCAGCGCGCGGACGAAGAACGTCGTATCTCACCGCGCGGACGAAGAACGTCGTATCTCACCGCGCGGATGAAGAACGTCATATCTCGGCGCGAGGATGAAGAACGACGTATCTCGGCGCTCTTGTGACCAGTACACGGCCAGTATATATATACGGCGAGATACGATGTTCTTCGTCCGCGCGCCGAGATACGACCTTGTTCCGCTCAGCGGTCGATATATATACCTATACAATCTCAATTACAAAAGAATACTCGCGGCACATATGCACATATTAAGGTAAAAGTACCCTTTATGGAACAGTTTTTGCTAGTTTAGAGTTTGGATTGAGATTAAAACTATTGTAAAGGAGTAATATTTACAATTTTTGGATATCAATCGATGGGGTAAAGATCAAAGATTAAAATGAGACCTTAAAAAAGCAAATTGAATACAAGTTGTAATTATTACAATTAAAAAACCAAACCGACACCAACTACGTATTATGGAACGACATTTGTACAGATTGTCGCCCCGTTCCATAATCGATGTCCCCATTTTGGAACAGGATAGAAATCAGTTTTAATTTAATAACTTACGTACTATTTTACATACAATAAGTGGCTTATGATATACAAATGATGATTTTAAATTTTTTATAATTTTTTTATTAAAAAACATGAATATAAAATACAGTTTTAAACGTTTCAAATTAATACAATAATTACATGCAACTTAGAATACTTAATACTTACTTTTAAATATCTGAAATTACAATTAATTTATTTTTTGGTTTGGATTTATTATTTGCTACACTATTTTCATTTCGAGCATAGTCTCTTCTTCCATCGTATTACTTTTTAAGTTATTTTCAAAATTACTCGAGTGAAGATTTATTTTTTCAGAAGTTATTACACTTTCTTGACAAACCTCATTATTGACTGTTCGACTGATAGATTCTTGTGTTTGATCATTGTATACTACATTGCAGATGGAGAAAAAACTCCTAAAAAAATTCAACATGATTAAAATAAGAAAAATGTTAATATAGTTACATGAATAATTTTCAATTAGATTGTACGAAACCCATTGACTTAGTTTCTCAATCAAATTTTCTGTTGTAAAATCTTCACACTTATCGAGTAACTATTCTTCATTTAATATGCAATTATCCTTATTTAAATTGTTGCTTAGTGCTATACTACTTTTCTATATGAGGTGATAAAACTTTAGACGAGCCAGGTCTTGAAGGAGATTCTTGTGGATATTTACAGCTCTGTGGAGAGATGTGGCTAGGACATTCAATTTAGCTGCAATTTGCAGTGCAGCATTAAGAGGGTGTGGTACTCATGTACACTGTTTTACCGGCAGAACACGGTAAATTCTATATTATTAAAATAAATATATCGAATTACGTCTTATAAAGAGATAGTTGCCCTGCGCAATGTAATAATCTACCAGCCTACGGCAGTTTTGAGCTCAAATATCAACGGCATCCTAAAAAATTTTGCGAACAAAAATAACCGAAATTTCGTTCGTAAAATTTTTTAGGGTGCCGTTGATATTTGGGCTAAAAACTGCGCAAGCTGGTATTCTATTTAACAGTTTTATTGAAAGTCAAATCCTGTCAAGTTATAGCCGAAAATCGTCTATGTTATGTATATTTAGGCGTTTAAAATCGTTTTATAGGTCTAACTCATCAGGTATTGATTTTAAATGAAAATGTTAAATGAAGAAAAGTTTTGTTTAAATATTATTTACAACATTTGTGTTTAATACTTTTTGTGTAAAATCAAATCCTGTCAAGTTACAGTAAAAAATCGTCCATTTTTTACCTTTTTTGCCGATTTTCGAGGCAATCGTTCGAAAATTTCTTGAGATAATCGAGCTACATGCGTACATGCGGGCGTACAGACATACATACATCACAGAAAACGGTTAAAACGCACTAATTTTGGGTGGAAAAGACTTTTCCTGTATTAAATTGTTAGTTTTTGAAGTCAGACAATTTTCGCTATGGTGAAATTATAAGGCTCTCCCGAGTAGCGGTCGTGCCTAAAAATCGATAAATCTTTATGAAGTTTCGCACAGGGTTAGTCTTTTAATTTTTTGAAGCTCTTTCGTTGGCCAAGTAAAAATGTTCATAAAATTCGAAGATATTTGAGGTTGAACTTTTTTTCATTTTGCAAATAGAATTTTCTTGAAAACGATTCGACAAATCAAATTGAAATTTATGTGCTGTCTACCTCACACTGTGAAGAATGTATGTACAAAATTTCATTAAGATTGCTGGATTATTTTTGGATATATTAGTGAGAAAAATTTTTGAAGAAAAAGAATAGTACATTTCGACACGGGTGGGGAAGTCGATTATTTAGCTGGTGTGACTTTTTGCACGAGCGAAGCGAGTGCGAAAAGGTCACACCAGTTAAATAATCGACTTACGCACTAGTTTCGAACGGTATTTTATACCACGAGCGCCGAAAAATCATATCAAAGTTGTGATTTTGAGGTTAGAGTGGTATAAATGCGTTTAATAGGAATGTAGGAAAGGGGTTATTATAGATGGTGTAGTACATGTGTGTTATAATTGCGCTCCGGATAGGTAGATTTTTTTTTATTATTAATATATTAAAATAGTAATTTTGTGTTGACATAATATCAGTGGCAGCTAATAAAAGATTTAAAAAATAAGAAAAAATGTGTAATTTTTGTAAATATTAATGAGGTTTAAAATTATTGAAAAAACATCTAGAATGAATAAACATCCTAGTGGAAATGGAAAATGTATATAAATGTAAATAAGTGTGTATTTCTTTAAAAAAACGTATATAAATGTAAATAAGTGTACATAAATGTTGTCACTGGAACACGGATTTACATTTATTTACATTTATATACATTTTTTTACAGAAATTTACACGAATTTGTACGAATTCTACATTTACGTACACAAATATAGAATGTAAATGTTCTACTTCTAATATTTATTACTTTACAAAAATTAAAAATAAAAGCGTTTTCTTTAATGAGAAAAAATACTGTTTTTTAGTTCCTTCTGTGCAAAGTTATAATAATTGATAAGATTATAAAAAATTATAAACATGAAAATTTCAACAAATTTTGAATTTTGAATTTTTTTTTAATAATTTAATAAGTTAAAATTTTAAAATTTAATAATTGTTTACAATATAATATTTAAATTTAATATTTATATAATCCCTCTATAGAAAAGAGATTGAAACGTTACACTGTATTGCTCTCCCATCTTATGACGCAGTATCATGGCGTCGTGTAAGAGAGAGACAGAGATAGATTTGGCGCGGAAAATGAGTGAAGGCGCGCGTAGCGCGTCAAACTTCTATACTAGAATAACAAAATTAAGTTTGAGGAAATTAAGTGCCAATGAATTGGCAGTGGTTTTTTTTAACGAATACTTGACTATTCTGAATTATATTTCACTAATTTTGTTGATGTAAATTAAAGATAGGTAATACAAAAATTACAGAGTTAAAAGAGTCAAAATTTTTAGAAAAATAGGTTACCAGAAACCGTTGGACATTGTATTCAACGATTTTCGGCAGCGCGACACAAGCAATCTCAAAGTGCATCAAAAAATCATTTTCATTGACTACCTAGACCACCCGCAGGACATCGCTTTCAATGACTTTTGAAATCGAAGCACAGAAAGACCATAAAGGCACCACGTTGAGACAGTCATCAGCTATCTCAACCACCAGGACATCGCTTTCAATGACGTTCGACATCAAGATTCGGAAAGTTTCAAAATGCGTCTGTCAGATAATGTTACAGGCTACCTGGGCTAACTGGACGTCGCGCTCCAAGATTTCCAAAAACCCGACAAGAAATGTCTCGGGCGCACCGCACCACGTACACACCATGATCGGCTATAGCTCGCCCACCTGAACCTTGCGTTCAATTATTTTCAGCATTGAAAGACGAAATGCTTTGAAGAGCGCCAAAAGCTGTAGATAAAAATAATTTGAAAAATTTATTTCATATATTTGAATGTTGAGTTACACAAAAGGTTTTAAATTTCTTCGTAAGTATTGGGATTTGACATTTGTATATATAGCTAACTAAAATACTAATAAAAACACTCAGCTCCAAATCATACAATATTATTTTTGATACTGCATCAGAAAACGAAAACAAAGAGCAGCTGTGTACGATCAAAATCGGTCAAGTAGTTCCTGAGACGCACAAACACACGCACACATACATACACACACGCATACATACGCACGCGCACACGGACACATTCATACAGACATTTGTGAAAAATAGTGGGTTTCGATTCCAAATTTGCTAAATATCTTTTCATTTCTAACACACTACCAACAAGCCACGGCCGCCACCGCTCGTCTTTCTGCTAATCGGCGTCATATTGTAATCGGATGCCTTGCTTATTTCGTTCTTTTATATTCGTGCGTGTATCTACACGTAACACTTCCAGGGACCAGAAAATCGACGTCCTCGTCGATGAAATCTTCTTTATCCGCACCAAATGTGCTGCTCGGACTATGTGAAACTTCTGATATCACAGGGTACAGCGAAATTATCAATGGGACTCTTTATCTCTAGTGGATTCCGGTGCAGTTTAGCTACCGGTTCCTAAGTTGGGCACTAAAATGTTACGAGATAATATGAGCAAATCTCAGGAACTTTTAACTTTTTGGAATCTGCAAAATTTCAGATTCAAAAGGCTAGAACTCAAGTTCTTTACAAAGTACATGACTGAATCAAAACTCAAAATGTTCATTTTTAAGTAGAGGAATAGATCAAATTCTGAATAATGATAGAGGAAGACTTTTTTACAAAAATTTCAAAAAGAATGAAAAATCGGTATTATTTGGTGATTTTTATGGGATTTTCCAATAAGAAAAAAAGGTCACTTACTAACGTTACCAAATTTTTACAGCTTTTTGTTTATAACAAAAAATTTAATTCAAGCCCTGGTACATCAATGTGCCAAGAAAAATAGCCCAGATATAAGAGTTTTTATCTTCCAATATTCAAGAAGTAAAAAGTTTCCTTAAGGTAGTTCCTCAATATTCGTGAAAATGGGACTAAGGCACCAAAAAATTCTATTACAATCTTTAATAAACAAAGAATTTTTTACAATTTTTTTCTATGTACGTTGCCGATCTAATTTTCAAGAAAAAAAATTGAATAAGATTGAAAATGGTTACTTTTACATTGAGAGTAAATGAGCGCCATATAACTCATAACAGGAAGTAATAGCATTACTTCATAAAAAAAAGGGACTTCAAAAAGAAAAATATAGGTTAAGAAAGATGAAATTCGACTCTTTCTTTTGAGTATATCAAATATGTGTCAAGCCGAGTTTTTTAAAAAGATATGAATAATTATAAATAAATAGCAGACGACATGCACGAGAGCGAGAGAGACAGAACAACGCGCATGGTATAGTTTGTACTCTCGCTGAGCGCACAAACTATATCGCGTTGATGAACCACCTGAAAGATTTAGATAATAAAAACTCTTATATCTGGGCTATTTTTCATGACACATCGATGTACCACGGCTTGAATTAAAACTTTTGCATAAAACAAAAGCTGTAAAAATTTGGCAATGATAGTAAGTGACCATTATTTCTAGATCGCTTGGATAAACACATAAAAATCATCAAAAATGACCGATTTTTCACTCATTTTGTCATTTTTCGTAAAAAAAAACTTACTCTACCATTATTCCAAATTTTGTAGTCTTCTATTGAAAAATAAACATTTCGAGTTTTTATTCAATCGTGTGCTTTATAAAGAACTTGAGTTATATAGCCTTTTGAATTTGAAATTTTGCCGTTACCAAAAAGTTAAAAGTTCCTGAGATTTGCTCATATCTCTGATCCCAGTTTGTTATACCATCACAGTAAAACGATCATATTCCAAAATATACAGAATATAGATGAAATCTTTGTTAATTGTCAAAACTTCAGTTTGTTTTTGCCTAAACTTTAGATTTTTGGGATCAGTAATTAATTTGATTGAATAATAAATTATGTTCAATTCTAGGAAGCTGGAACCAAGGAATCAGCAGCGATTTTTATAATTTTATTGCAAGAATAATTTTACATATTGATACACTTTTCAACTCAAATGAATAGGTTAATAGAAGCACTAAAATATAAAATGAGAAAAATTATAAGGTACTAGTTTCTACGTCACAAAAATATATTCAAAATATTATATTCTCTCTGTAATTACATATTTTCTTTGAAATTTATTTAAATATAAATATTTATAATATCTTCTTATTTTTCGTTTCTAACATTGATTAATATATAATTTATGTTTAACCCACTTCGAATTTTTAACAAAATTTTGTTAGAACTTATTACTGATACTTCTTTCATGATATTATAACTTAATTTTTCGTATGCTATTATACATAATATCATTGTGCGTTTAAATTATTCATAATAATATAAATAGAAAATTTTATACTATAAGATTTAAGTTATTAAAATTATACTTCAATTAAGAAATATTTTGGTATGTTGCTAAGCGTTGTAAGGTTTCATTGTGACCACTTGCGAGCAGAGCGTATATCTCGATTCTTTTACTATATGATAATGATCTCAATTAGAACTTCGGTGGAGTAGTGTAAATACAACTTTGATCGATAACAAATGCTAAGATACCGCCCTAAGTCCCTAATGGAAAGCGATTTAGGTCTAATGTAAGGCCATTTGCTAGGGACTTGTTTAGCCAATAGTAAGACGCATCCATGGACCCACCGTATTTCTCATTTTACAATTTAAGTAACTCCTTAAAATTATTTCACAAAATTTATTTTGATTATTAACGCATAAGTAAAAACCGCTGCCAATTCATTGGCACGTGGCTTCCTCAAACTTAATTTACTGATTCCTTTAATTAATTTTAAATGCCAATATTTTAAATTATTACACCAATTTATGGCATAATTCTAATTTGATTCATTTATCGAGATTAGCACAGAAACCTGTCATTTTACCACATAATTTAAAAATGACTATAGTTCGATTAAAATTACTATGAATAACCTTTACTTCAAATCATATTTTCTTGATAAAATTTTACACACATATTGCCTATATCACGAAGAAAATTGTCTATAAATTGCAAGCTGATACAAAAAACCGTTCTCAAGAAATTGCGATTTCAAAAAAAAGGTAAAAAATATTTTAACGTCAAATATCTCTGAAAATCCTGAATCAATTCTTTTTTTTTTAAAAAAAAGACGTTTTTGTTAAAAACAAAAAAACTGTAATAGGTAATATAATTTTTTTTGTGGAAAATATACGTATTTTTATACTTTTTTATACTTTTTGAACTGCTGTTTGTCCCATTCAAATATCTCAATCCTATGATTCAAAAAACGCAAAAATCAATTTTTCGAAAATCGAAAATTCACCATAAAACAAAAATGCATCGGCGAATCAAAAAATGGACTTTTTTTCCGAATTCGAACAAAAAAAAATTAAAAATTAGCTCTGTCCGATTATTAAAATCGATGAAGTAGATCCCGAAATAAAAGACATACAGACATTGTCTAAAATCATGTGATTCAAACTTCTAACATCTAATAATGTTTCTAGAGCGTATTTCCAAACTTTAAATTTTACTATTTCAAAGCTTCTTCTAGGAGGAAGCAATTTATATTTTAACACTTTATAACAACACTTTCAGGGGCATCTATAATAAAAATAAAGAAATAATTAACATTGTTAAAATGGACCATGATAATAACATTAGACTACGAAGGAATAAGACGTGTAATATTATTATAAAAGAATTCAATAGTATATGCTGCATGCGGACGCCGATAAACCACAGAAAATAGTATTTTATTCGATCCTGAGGATAGCTCGAGCACGATATTTCTGCGTGTTATCGTACATCGAATCCGAGTGCAGCAAAATGCTTACGGAGATGCAGTCGCAAACATAGACACCAATGCAGCCACCTCCAGGGCCTTCTCTGTCTAAACGGTGAAAGTTGAAATCTTCTAAGGTAACAATGGCGTCTGACTTTCCTGGAATGAGAACCATCTCGGTTATAGCTGTGACATCATAGTAGTTGTCGGTTACATGAGCCTCTTGCAGGTGGAGATGCGGTTTGAGGTGATCTATATTAGCGTCTATAACAGAAAGAATTCCACTAGGGCGAGAGATGCGTTAACTCAAACCGGACGCATAAAAACCTGTTAGTGCTGGACAAATGGCCCTAAGTAATTTAGCGATTTGGCGGCGATACAAGACTTCTGCCACAAGTTATACAGCTCTTTAGGTCACAGCGGTCTCAGAAAGATTATATGGAGATGACCCCCACACCGAAAAGCTTGAAAGAGTCGAAGGCACCGGTTTGCTGCTATGCGCCATAACTGTATCGCGAACAGTTTCTGAGACAAACTTGCTGGGCTTGCTGTTGCCTACGTAGAAGAAGTAGAAGAGATAGAAACAGAGGCAGGTGACAGTGACCGAGTCGCAATAAAGTGCTGGTAAATCTGGTAGCTTGATGGCTTCGAGAACTCTCTTCATGATGTTCGAGTCGCTGAGCGTGACGTCCGTCGAGATGCCCATGGCGATTAATTCGCAGTTGTCACAGATCTATTTCTATACAGAGAGAGCACCAACAGTTGATTTAAGTACCGCCAATTCAGTTGTATGCTGCTTAAGCTGAGTGCCATGCGCTGATTCGACTGTCTCAAGTCGATAGGAGAGCGCCTTCATATCTTCGCTCAACTTAGCTTTGTCATTACGGTACTCACAATCAATAACAAATTTGTGAAAACGCGAAATGTAGGTCATAAACCAAATGGTAGCATCTACATAGCCGCTAATGTTAATCTCCATATCGGCGTCCGTCGCCATCGGGTCGTGAGCTGTTCATGCAGAGAACGCGCTAAGATAAGGTGCGTGATGATACTTAACTTCTCCGTCAATTGCTGTCTACGAATTAAAATCCGCAACAGATGAACCTGCAGTAATAGGAGAATCAAAAGTCACAACGGGTAAGTGTTTATAAACATGCACAGTGCGGCACGTGATCTTCACCAGATGAGTAGTAGACGGCGATGGGGGGGGGGGGGGCCGAGCGTTTACCTGAGCCGCGAGAACTGAAGAGTGCGATCAAGTTATCGCCACTAGCGCTAGGTCGGTCGATGACCTCGAGGGTGTATTCGTTTAGGTGATCGCTTGGTTGCACGCAAACAATTAATTGACGACAAATGTCAACAACGCAGCAGCAGACCATCACTTTATTGATTATCCAGCTCAGATCGCAGCACTTTAAATAGTAGGGTTTGCTGTCAAGGATAATGACCTTCATTTTACCGGGATTTAGAAGAAGGAGGCCGTTCGCTTGGGCCCAGTATGTGACCGCGTGAGCGTCTTGGTTTATGCGTTTGAGTGCGCGGTGGAAATCAGTCGGGAAAAAATGATGGTACAGCTGCATGTCATCAACGAAGATCATGACCTTGGAAAATCGTATATAAATGGCGAAGAGCAGCGGGCCAAGGACGCTGCCTTGCGGCACCCCCGACGCGGCACGCAGTCAGCCAGAGATTTTGCCGTCCGCGTCGATGACGGCCTGAAGCTGGTCAGCCAAATATGTGAAAAACCACCGTAGAGCGTAAGTGAAGAGGTAATTGACGACTCTAAGTTTGGTGAGGAGAGTAGCGTGTGAAATCGAGTCGAAGACCCCTTGGAGAAGTCGAACAAAATGAGAAAGGTGAGTATCCGCTTGTCAAGGACATAGCGGATATCATCAAACATCCCCAGGAGAGCGGTCTAGGTGCTATGCAATACCCACGGCCCACGGCGGAAGCCTGCTTGACGAGGGTGAAGTAGGCGGTTGACCTCAAGGTAGCCTTGGAGCTGGCTGTGAACCAGCCGTTCAAGCACCTTTGAGACTTCTGGCAACTGGTCCGTGTATCCGATGACTGCGTCATCATCTTAGACTTGGCGAGCGGTCTGATTGTTGACCTCTTCCAGTTAGACACACAACAGAGGTGTTGAGCAAGCTCGTGATGTGTGGGAGGAAATTGGGCACGTTTAGCTTCAGCATGGGCACAGAAAGACCGTCATGCCCCGTTGATTTCAAGGAGGCAGTCTGGACGGCGTTTGCTACTTCACGCTCAGAGAAGGGGTAAAGGCAGAAAAGACAGTCGAGAGAGGGGATGTGGGGCTGCTTGGCGATGACCTCGAAATTATGCTCGGCGACTGGGGGCGGAGGGGGGGTCACGGTTCACGGTGGCAGCGTAGTAGGTATTGAGAGCCGCAGCGTCAAACTTAACAAGCGGTGATAGTAGGCTAGAGTTGATGACGTGCAGACGCCGGAGCTCACGCCACTTAGCATCCGCGGACGGCGCATCAGCAAGGCGAGAGACCGCATGCCTGTTCTTGGCTCCGTCCAGAGCGTTGCAGGTTTCCGAGTGTAGTGCGCGGAAGCGAGCCAAGTCAGCAAAGGCACCTGTGGGGCGCGTGACTCTACACGGAAAAAAAAGTCCTGTTGCTACTGCTGAACTCTGTACCGCGAATTTGGAAGCAACATTAGAAAACGTACATTATCTGTAAGTTACTGCAGTTTTGGCTGGAGTTTCCTGCATTAGAACCTAGCGACGAAGAGTAAACATTTAATTTCTAACCTATAAAAACATACTTTTGTGTGCCTGAGAGTTTAAGGTCAAATTATACCATAATAAATACATTGAAAACATATAGTTTTATTGTATTAACTTTTTATTCGTTTTGAACAGTTGCCACAGTATTAGCAATAAATTTCTACTAAGCCGTTGGCATAGTGTATTGTTGCACATCATACTGCTAAAACTGATGTAGTCTAAAGCGAAAATGGCAGGATCTGCCGTGCATCAAAAGTTCTGCTAAAATAGCAGTATATGCCGCAAAAATAGCAGGACTTTTTTCTCCGTGTATAAGCGCAATCACGAGACCTTATCTGGGCCCTGATTTGCGGGTTGACCCAGGACTTGCGACGAGATGACAGTACTAGCCTACGCAGGGGGGGCCGCGGTATGGAACGTATTTACAAAAGCGTTGGTTAGCGCACACTCAGTAACATCAACGCTATAAGCGGAGCAGCGACTCTGGATTGACTTTCTTAAGGTCACATATAGCATTGATTTTTCGACCGATGGAGGTTTGGCACAGGCGAGTGAGATTTCGATAAATCGTGCCATGCACTGAAGGAGGCTGATTTGGAGTAAACCACAACGCGATCGTCACTCTTGACTATAAAGAGGTCAATCCAAGTGTCTTGCATGTAACGCACGACTTACCTATAACATTGGTGTACCTTACTACTGTAGATATGGTATCGTCTACCGAGACTCACTTACAGTTGCACACCTGATAGGGTGAGTGACCTAGGAGATTACTTGAATTCACTCAGTATTAGATGAGAATTAGATATAGCGCGGGTTCTTGCTTTCATGCACACACCGGATCACCTGCTTACCTAGGCCGAACTCACGATTAGAATTCACATATAAGAACGAAGTAAATAACGCAGACGTTAACGCAAAATACAGTAAACGATAGACAGGATAACAATAATAATATATCTACAGAATTAAAAGTCAATAAATAGATACGTTCGCATACGAAGAAATTTATGTACAGAAATTTATGTAAGATATAAAAATGACTGTACAGCAATAACGAACGCCACTGCCGATAAAAGCGATCTCAATTCCATCAGCACGCTATCTATAGTAATAAATTATTGACGAATGGTAAAATTCTCTCTCTGATGCGGTGGTAAGGTAGGTATCTAAGATGTCCGATATTGCGAATAAAAACCATTGGAGCAGAAAACCATCCTCAAAATCCGTATGATGGTTAATGTAAAGCTTCCAATCTGCTGAGATGAGGATGATGTAGAAGCGGAGCAGTAATTAGAAGGTGTAGGCTCATACTGCAGTCATCAATATGAGTCACAAGGTTGAAAAATGCTGGTTACGGTTGCAGAACAGGTGTAGGCGGAGTTGGCCGTCCGTTTTGAGAATAGAAAATTGTGGCGCCAAGGTAAAAAGTTCCAGGCTCATAAAAAAATACCGCCGAACGTGCAGTTTTTAGGCTGTGAGCTTGAGAACCGACGGAGCCTTCCACTTGTGTGCAAAAGTCACTCCACGGAGTGAATTAAGGGGTGGTTAAAAACCAAAAAGACCGCTGGACTACAGGACAGATCGACGTGTACTTACCACGAACGAGAGAGAGAGATATCTCCCTCTCTCTATCACTCGTTCACTCTTGGTTCTGTATATACATAACCTATGCATTGAAAGACCGGAACCCGAAAGTCCAGCAAAAATTTGTAGACTGAAGAATATAGAGAAAATTCCGAAATATGACAGCGAACATAATAAATTTCACTATTCATTACCTCCTCTAATAAAACGTAACGTCTAAAAAGCTTTTTTTAAATTCGTTTCAGTCACCAAACGACTCATGGGTGAAGACCAGAAAACCCTTGCCGTCGAAGAGTTGCTGCGTCAGAATAAATTCGGACGAGGATCAGGGCTGACCACCAAAAGTCAGATAGAATGTAAAGACTAGCTTTACTATATAATACGTTGTTCATTTTTTTTATAGCTTTTACGAATTTATTGGTCAAAATTTATAACATTTATAATAACAAAAATTTCACATGTCGAAGATCTTTTATGATTAAAATGGTTTATAAATAATTATAGTATTTGTAATTGAGTCAGAATCTCTACAACACAAATTATTGAAAGCTGAACATATATTTGCAGCGCAGTCGCACTGACGGGTGCTGCAAGCTGATCGTGAACCAGGCGACAACAATGCGGTCGGCGTCGAGGGGTAGGACGTGCACCGGACCACTGACCTTGAATGAGACCTGGCCCGGTGCGAGTCCCACTTCACAGGAGCGAGTCACGTTGGTGGACAGGGTCTTCAGGAATACCCGGCAGTGGCGGCTGGGCTTGTTGTACTGGACGACGCAGGTGATACGTGCTAGCCGCTGGCCGTTGAACGAATCCTGGTCGAAATTCAGCGTTATCTTGCGCCCTGATGAACTGTGAGATGTGTACTGTGACGACGAGGTATCGATAAAAATCACCAAAATCAGGCACGCAAACACGAGGGGAAACATGATTGCTTAGCTGTGCATTGCACGGTTGTCAGTGCACTGTTTAGAGTCGATCTAGCCAGAGAAAACATAGGAGAGTAAAGTCGTTGCGTAACAGACATTGGAGCGTGTTGGTATTTTTTACAAGATTGACCTGCTGATTATTTCTCGTACGCGCTTTCATGGAAATAAATATTTGTGTCCGAGAAACTGATAAAGTGATCAAAACATGGTATACTTATGCTCAAAAATTTAGTCTTTTACGTAGTTTTTTTTAACTTATAGTACTTAACAAATTTTACGTGCATACATTTTTTTATATTAATGTGTTTTTTATTTATTTGTAAACAGTGTATAAAAAGTACATTGAAATACATAACTTTTACAAAAACACGGATTTTCAATAATATTACATAATTATTACCATTTTTATACGCAACTCAAACATAACGCGATGATTTGCTGCAAGTATTTGGCAATCTACGAGTTTTCTTGTAAAATATATCTGAAAGAGATAAAAAAAACAATTAAAAACTAACGCACGCACAAAATGTAACTTTCAATTGCGGATATGTGCAATTCTCCTGAAAATTTCCCTTAATCCGGTCATAAAAATGACGAAAAAAAAATTTGAGGCACACTTCTGCAATAAGTTTTTTCTTATTCTATAGTCCACATAATACACGAAAAAACAAGAAAACGATCTTGTGACACAGTTTTAACCGCACATCAATTTTTTTCTTATGGAAATTTAACATGGGAAAAATTGATGAAAAGTAGTCACAGATGATGAATCAATAGCAAGCTCTTAAGGTGGTGTAATAGTTCTACTTTACCACTAACCCTGTTTTATCGGTGGAACATGTCAAAATAATTAATATAAATAAAATGATAATGATTTGTGTCTTAAACAAATTCACTTGCCCTGCGTAATCCTCTAATACATCGTTCTACGAAGTTTTGAGACAAAAAAACGACGACACCTTTGTTTATTTTTGGAACGAAAATTAACGAAAATTAACCAAATTTCGTTCCAAAAATAAACAAAGGTGTCGTCGTTTTTTTGCCTCGAAACTTTGTAGAATGATGTATTACACCATTATACAGGGCAACTGAATTTGTTCAAGGCGTAAATCATTATCCTTTTATTTATATTAATTACTTTTACACGTTCCGCCGATAAAACAATGTTAGTATAGTGCGATACCCCCTTAAAGGAGCCAATAAATATTCCACAACAAAGCGATTAAAGTAAAAGAAAAGAGCTTCAATTTAAGCTAAAGATCGTTAAAATCGGCCAGTTGTGTGCAAAGTTACGTGCATTTGAAAATCGCGAAATTTTTTTAGAGATTTTTAATTTTTTTCTCATTGACTGATTAATGGATTTTTACGATTGACGTCTTGTTTTGATTTCTAAGCTTTATAAACCTACATTTTTGTTGTTATGCTATTGCTGATTCTTTTGGTTTTATTAGCGAAAAATTTATTTTTCGCAACTTTAAACGTTGCTTAAACAATGAAATATGTTGAGAAGTAGTGACTAAAAAAGAGGGGGTATCGAAAAATAGAAAACTTTTTTAAAGAAAGGTAATTTATCAGAACTTGTTTTAATGGAAAACTTGTAATTTCAATAAAAAGAAATTCGAAATTCATAAAGTTGAAAATTTATAAGTTCGAATTCGATTTTACGAATTATAATTTTAAGGAATAGTAAATTTGTAGAAAAAATATTTATTTATAATTTTAGAATACTATAATTTCGAAAACCCAAATTTTAGAAATTAAATTACAGAAACGAAATCTACAGAAAATATCTGTACATAAATTAGAAAATCATAATATCAAAAGATCAAAATATAGAATTTAATAGCATCTTTAGATAGTTCAAAAGATCGAAAATTGAAAATCTAGAATGCTGAAAATCTCGTAAATATTAAATATCAAATGTTCAAATATCGAATGTTCAGAATATTGAAAAGTCTAAATATCGAAAGGTCCAAATATCGAAAGATCAAAATATCGAAAGATAAATGTCGAAAGTTCATAATATCGAAAGTTAAAAATGTCGAAAGTTAAAAATATCGAATGTTCAAAATGTCGAAAGCTCAAAATGTCGAAAGTTTACAATCTAGCGTTAATTACTTTTTCTTTACCCTAGCTGAATAGTACATATGTTTTCGAAAGTCTGAACATTCTGAATTTGTTTTTCGAAAGTTTGAACCTTCTAAATGTTTAACTTCAATTATTTTTTTCGAAAGTTCAAACCTTTTCAATTAATTTTTCGAAAGTTTGAACCTTCGACATTTGTTTTTCGAAACATTGAACTTTTGACGTATTGCCTTTCTACATTCATATCTTTCGAATCATTATATTCGAATAGCTAGAAATTCCAAAAGTATCATTCTATATTTTGGTTTTCTAAAATTCATATTATTATATTTCATTCTATAGAGTAGAATTCGAATAATTGATCCTTTGAATTTCCACTAAATTCAGCATTTTCGGAACTGTGAACTTTCTATAATAGGGGAATTCTTCATTTTTAGCGTACGAAATTATATCATTTTTTTCGATAGTAATATCTTCTATAAATTTAATTCGATATTCAATTTTTTCCATGAAATGAATTTTCTAAAATAAATCTACTTCTAATATGTGCCTTTTCTACATTCTAAACTTTTGTAAAATTATGAGTCTGTATACAAATTTTTGGCATCTAAAGCTTTCTAATGAAAATTTTTCTATTTTTAGATACCCCCTCCTAAAAAAATGGGTTTCATGCTGCATGTATCACCTTTGACATCCTGCAGTCAAAGTGTTGTTCACATTAATTTTGTCATATTTTCCTAATTTGACGGACTAATAATCAAACGGAAAAATCATTGTTTTCGTTTGTATCCCTTGAAATAGTAAACGAATTAAATACCCATAATTCCTGTTTGCGTTTTGGTTATCTATCTATTTTTAATATTTGGTTTTAAATACATGATCAGATTATAGAGAAAATTTCGTAAAAACCTTTTAAGGTTACCTTATCTCCATTAAATGGAGAATACGACTGAAAAACTCGTTTCATCACTACCCAGAAATTAGCTATTTTTACTAGCTATTTATGAACTTCCTGGCTATTTTCGATAGAGACAATTTCTACGAGGGTTGAATAGTTACAGAAAATAAAAAATCTTGTTTGAAAAGGCATGCGAGTGTGTAAGCATTACTTTTTAAGACTGGTGCAAAACAGTCCTTGGCACATGAATAACACGTGCTGAAGGTCAATTTTCTTACCCCTGTTTCAAAAAATAGTATATTATCATGTGTAAACCAACTGTTCTTCGGACGAGTGTTCTTGTCTCTCACATGCATAAAAAAACACCTGCTTTAAGTACTTACTGCATAATGTACTATTTTAACACTGTTGTACTATGTTCATTTATACCTGAAATTAATTTAAATTGAATGTAATATTTACCTAGTGGTAAATTTAACTAGAACTATTCCCGCAACGGAACCAACTCCAACTGCACATCAGTCAACCGTCTAATTCGTTGAGAAGCTTACTGATTAACTGTTAGCCTCCGCACTAAAGATTAAAGATGAAAACATCGCACACTACATACTAAAAATGCTTTTTAGATAACAACGCCGATATTTTCTGATCCATATAGTATGTATTATGGAGCAGAAGAGAAACGAGCAAGATTTTAATCGGCTATGTTCGTTAGTTATGCAACACAACACAGAAACCATTTTT
Source organism: Torymus aiolomorphi (assembly GCA_036365515.1). Classification (NCBI taxonomy): domain Eukaryota; kingdom Metazoa; phylum Arthropoda; class Insecta; order Hymenoptera; family Torymidae; genus Torymus; species Torymus aiolomorphi. Next base: position 122,793,317 of record CM070874.1, on the reverse strand, counting down.
TTACAAAAATTTTCTATTTATTTATGAAAAAATACTATGTCGGTTACTTTTAATATAAAAATTCTAAATATATATATATATTTTTTTTTTTCAATTTACGGGTATATTTCGTAATGTTTATATTTTTTAAATTATTGAATAAATTCAGTAAAATTAATTTCTATATTAATATTTTTTAAATTATTGAATAAATTCAGTAAAATTAATTTCACACTAGAACAAATTGAACTTCGAAATTATTTTTAACATGTACAAAAATCAATTTTTAAATCTTAATGTGAAAATTAGGCGTACTACCTTTTTACTTATAAAGAACGTTAAGGTCATCATTTTAAAACTGATAAATAAATTAAATACGTTAAGCGTTATCACCTACACGTATTATTTTGAGTAAAAGGTATATATAGAAGTAGTTCTGATGCCTTATTCATTTGATGTTTATTTGTGAATTTATTTAGCTAAAAAAATAAACATCACAATAACCAGAGGTATCCTGACTAACAATCACAAGCGCCGATTACTCCCTTGGAACTTATAAGTACCATTCTGTTGTTCTGAACGCTATTGTATTTGAAATCGCGAAAAATAATTCTGGTTTATTGTTCGTGAACGTGAGCCATGCGCCGAATTATGTAGTATTAGTATAAGTGAACTAGTTACGAGCGACTCAAAACTCTATCTTTTCAGATGTAAAAATATAAAAAAAGCGGTGCAACAGGCCCTTCAACGCTTCAACAATCTCGAATTGATGATATTTTTAGTTTTATTTTACGAAAATGTTAGTAAAAGCCTTCGGTTGTAATGTAAATAATCACATTAATTAAGAAAAAAATACCTGTTTCATATTTCCATCATAATGTACAGCGAATCTCTACATATATTAATTAGGAATTACTCGTTATAGCTTTTACAAGTATTGCAAATAATATTCCTTCGGTATTATTTTCTAAACGAATAATATCGAGTTTCTCGTAAAAATATCCATTACTTCATAAAGTATATAATTTTAGATATAGGTTTATATTTGTGTATGCATCACTTCTTTGTAATCAAATACTGGCAGAATAGTTTCGAACTTTCAATATTTTATAAATATAAAACAAGAGGAAAATACTGTTACGTTTGTATCATATATGTAAAAATAAATTCGGTTGCATAACAACTCTCTTTTTTTCTTGTCAATAGCGAAAATTTGTGTTTTAAAAATATTTTTATTTTTAAACATTACTTTGAAAAGACCATCGCAAATTACTAGCATTGTTCTGTTATTAGGTATTGTTATTGCTATGTTTACACTCGTTCCGGAATCTAAAGAGTTTAATGGTTTGGAATTCTGGGCTCGGTGTACGTGGAGTTGGTCATGGTCCGCCTAAAATAGTCGGATGCGCCAGTCTGCGCGATTCTATTATTGAAAGATACACTGATCAACTGGAAAACGTGAAGACGATAAATTATTACGCAAACATTCTGACACGAAATGTCGCTTCAGTGAAGTGTATTTAAAACTTTCTTCCTCTTCACTATTTCTAATACACTGTGAATAAATAGAAAAGAGAGACTTGGATAAATAGAATGTATTGCTGTTGTTAATTTTTTTAAATTTAATATAATCTATATATGTGCGAAAATTGAGACAATAATAATTTAAAATATATTTATTGCTGGAGTAAAAAATTACATGTTTTAAATAAACTTTTTAATTAATCAATATTTTTAATAAGAATTTTTACTGTACCCAATTACTGAATCCCTGCATAAATATGAGGAAGCCATAAAATTTAACTTTTATTTTGAATACGGTTACGTCGTAATCAGCGTCAACAAGAGCTAATAATTTTCCATACTTCAAAAACATGCGCTGTAAAATAGCTCACTTATACAAATTAAGAGCTTTCGCGAAAACCTTACCACTCTACTACATTAACCTCCCCCCCTTCTCTCACAAGACTCCTGAAAAATACTCCGCACGCAGCCCGCAAAAACCCTAATCTCCCTTTCTCTTCCTCGCGAAAAGAAACCCTAATCCCTCGGAAAAGCCCTGCAGCCGCGCGCACAGTACTTACGCACCCTCGCCGCAATCCGCTATTATATAATACACGCACATCGCGGCGGAACGAATGGGAAGGCGGCGCTAAAGGCTTTTCCGCGAAGTCGCTGCATAATGAAGAACGCTTTTAGTTCGCGACTATACACACACACACACACACACACACACACACACACACACACACACACACACACACACACACACACACACATACACACACACACACGCGTACGCACAGAAATGAACGGCTAATTGTCCCGCGTGGTCCAAAAGTTTTTCGATGCCGGAAGTAGGCGTTGTCTAGGTAATAGGTATTGTTTTTTTCTTTGTTCGGCTCTGTGTGTGTGTGTGTGTGCGCGCGTGTGTGTGTGTGTGTGTGTGTGTGTGTGTGTGTGTGTGTGTGTGTGTGTGTGTGTGTGTGTGTGTGTGATGTATATAGAGGGGATTTCACTGGAGCGGACGGCGAAATTAAAGGTGAACGCAGTCGACGCTAACGCGATACAATTAGAGCGCGTTTATACGCAAATTCGATTTAATCAACTGCTTGCTATTCATGAATTTAATTTCTTTCGTTTTTAAATTGGATCTCAGCGTATATGCGCACAAGCGCGCGTGCTGAAGGATTTTAATCGGGGACGTTATTTTAAAACTAGATTTCCCTCCAAAGTTCAAATTTGCATAGCGCTGTGTATACACGCGTTCGGGATTGAAATAGTATTCTTTCGAGATTATTTTCGAGGAATTTTTACGGATGAAGGGATGAATGACGGTATGGCACATTACGAGAGCTAAGAAATACATATATAATAAAAAGGATAATATATGAATGATAAGATTGGTCATGATGGTTTTCACATTTTACTATAATTCATGGCTTATAATAAACATAAATCCTCATAACGTTATTCGATGTCAATATTTTTAATATTTTACGGGATTAAAATATAATCTTATACGAATGTTATTTGACAAATCTACCACCAAACGTTACTGTAAGGATTATATAGTATATAAAATGCGATATCGAATGTTCTTGATCCCTGCAATTTTACGGCACTCAACTATATTTTTAAAAGATACATATTCGATAAATTAAAAATCACTGATTCGTTGTCACACTTATTCAAAACCGCGCTATCCAGTTCAATCTACTATCATTAAAGAGACCCCATCACTCCATTAAACACCGCTTTTCAAGCCCCTCCCCGGATTTCGCAACAGCCATCGTACATCACCATGACCATCATCTCACACACCATGAAAAATAAAAAAAATCGGGACACTGTATAGTACAACCTCTCTCGTCTGCTCATTACTGTCTCACGCGCTGGGTGTCGCACGGTCGAAAACGAATCAATTTGCGAAATCGGGTCAACGCTTCTCCTCTCTCTACTCCTCTCTTCTCGGCGATATTCGCCTCGTTAAAGGCAAATCCGAACGTCGCCGAGGGGAAATTTAAGATTTTTCGAAGCCGACACTGAGCCCCGCGCGTATATACCCGCGCGACGAGCTTATATACACTGCGCGCGCTCGCGCTCCCGGGTTTATGTAAATAGATTTTATGGAGTGCGGCTATATCTCCCTCTCCCTCTCCAGCGCGACGTTATTGTAGCGCATGCCTTTTCAGAGCGCTCGAAATGTCTAATAAAAAGGCATGAAAAGAGGCGCAGCAGAGTGCAGTCGTATTAAAATGTTAAGCGCCGGCCGAGGAGAGAGCCTTCGAGGAAATATACAAGTGCGCGTGTTTCGCGAACGTTTATCTGAGAGAGAGAAAGAGAGAGAGAGTTCATAATATTGCTGTTGGGCTTTAATCCTGCGGCTGGAAAGGCGAAAAGTCGCGTATTTGAATGTTTTTGTGTGTTGAAAAATATAAATTGAATGAAATGTTATGTAGATGGTTCCGTTATTCTTTACATCTTCATAACGATTCGAAAATTTTGAGTTTAATTATTTTTTTCTCTCGTGAAAAACTTTTATTTTCTATAATTATTTCTATTGTTAACTTATATACTGTCTTTTATAACACAAAAGTTGGAAAATAGAACCTTTTGAAATACACAGATAAAACTATTACTAAAACAATATGCGATACTGTTACAACGAAATCAATACTAGGTAGCAAAATTTCTACTGTTGCCGTGGATTATTTAGTTTTATATAAAGAAACGTATAAAGAAACTTTCAAAACAAGACAAGCTCAAAATATATTGTATAAAACCCAGATAACTTCCCATTATCCTATAGAAACAATAAAAATTCACATTCGAAACCCTACATATACAAAAGAAAAGCTCGCTCCGTCTATAAATACATCGAAACCAAACAAACTTTTTTTTCCGTAATTGCAAGTTCCGCAGAAATACCCAATATAACTGCACCTGAAACGAAAACAAGACACAGCAAGTAGCACACAGATATCATTTTCGCGGTCGGAGTCCGCATTGAAACAGTAAACCGCGAGAAGAAAACATCTCCCTCCGTTCTATCCGCGCCACTATAGGAAAGTTGATAATACTTTCGGACCGAACAACACGTACATATCGCAAAACGCGCTAAAAAAAAGAAGCCGCGCGTGTGCACGGCGACAATGCAACAAAACAGCGCCTTGACATGCAAAAACGCAGATGAATTTCCCGCTAGGGAGACTCGACTCGCTGCGCGATAATTAATTGATCACCTGCGGAGCTCGCGGGTAATGAATTGGATGTTTGTTGTTGCCGTCGCCGTCAGCGCCGCGGGGACTGTTCAGTTTATATTAGTTCGTTTCCCATTGTGTTTTGTTGAATTGCGCGGGTGTGTGGCGTGAATATTGAACTTTATATATTTATGTGCGTGAGAGAAAGGGTATTTTGCAATACTTGATATATTGTGATTTAAATGGGATTTTGTTCTTATATTCCTCCGGGGGGAGGAGTGGGTACAGCAATTATGTTTCTCTCTTTTTTTTTTACTTCGGAATCGTGGTGCGCTCCAGATGAAATACGTTAATTAAAACTTTTTGAACGTTTACTTTAATTAAAGCCCGGTAATGTTTGCCTGAAGATTAATATTGCAAGTTGAATAAACGAAAGGATGTAAATTTACAGAAGCTTTTCAGCTGGAACAATGCGCAATATGAGTGCTAAATTAAATTTTCCTCCTCCCCAACAATGATCACAAGCGAGTTCTATTTGCAACATCGATTCCAAATTTGAATGCAAACCAACAAAAGCCGGCTAGAGCGCAACAATGGAATAATCGCTTCTCTATAAGCTAATCATTCTTTCATGACTAATATTTCTCCTGTATCGTGATGCGGGCAGCGCACGAAATATTACTCATTACCATCGTAAACTTTAACCGCGCGCGTAAACTTTATTAAACCGAGCGAGACCCGGGGAAATTCAGTTCGCAGTAGCTATTAAAATTTTGTCAAACTCCGCCGCAACTCACCCAATTTCCCCGCGACATTTAGTCCACGCTAAATCATCGTCATCCTAGAAACATCGCAATACACCCGAAGAAAAAAAGGTAACTACAGCCATCGAGGCACAAAAGAGCAGATAAGCAACACAGACACATACTCGTGCATATATCTATATAGCAGCGCTTGAGAGAGTCGCGTGCGTTGACTCGCGGAAGACGACGAGACGAGACAGAACCGAAATTGTTACTTTATGGTAATCGCCTCGCGTGCTCTCTGTGTCTCCTCGCATCGCTGTGAATGTGAAATAGTCCGCTAATTTATGGGCTATTTTCGTATGAAGTCATAGGAGTATAGCTCTGCGACGTAGAAAATTAAATATTTATGCCGCGCCGCGTGTGCGGTAATTGATCCCGGGATGCCAATGTGGATTTTGCCTTTTTGGTTTTAGACTTTTCGGGATCTCGGTTATGTATTTCCACTCGCGCACGTGCGTTCGGGCTTTTAATGATGGATTATTTCGATGTTTAACGGGTTTTGTTTGTTAATTAAATAGCCGTTGTATAAATTTTGCGAGCTTTCTGCGTGTACAAATATATTTATATGTAACTATTATCGAAGATAAATTTCAAAGAGGTCGTCGTCACTCGTTCGTTTGAACTATCGTGCGCAAAGCCGCGCGCACTTTGAACTATAATACATGCGAAATTCTCTTATTTTCCCTCTTGGGAAGAGCCACTTGCTATTTTATTAATCAATAACGCGCAAATTATCGCAATAACTTGCCGCAATCGTCAATAAATTATCCGCACTGCCCATCCTCAGCTCACATCAAAGAAACCTCCGCTCATTATACATACACCTTACAAATATCATCCGCATATTATTCTCTAAAACCACAACCCGGCTCTATTTTCCCACATAAAAACTCCGCCCCCAGAAAAAACTCTCTCTCTCGGCCCTCTTCCATTATTCAACGCCCCGAAAACTGAGAAAAAATCCCCCGCATATTCATCACCCCCACTTACGCAAATCTCGCGCCGCCTCTAACGACCTCGCACACAACACCGAAAAGGCCCATAATATACCGTCTGCGAACCCTTTTCCTCCTCTCGCACAAAAGAGAAAAACAAACGTATATATACTGACCGCGCGCGAGAGCAGCAGCGCCGCGCGCGCAGCTCTTATACGTAGGCGGCCGCCGAGAGAGCAGAGCAGAGAAGGTTCCTCAGTCGCACTGGTGACGAGCCGCCGGCAGCAGCAGCAGCATCGCGCGCCGGCATGCTATACGCGTGTACTTACACATCAGTTGAACAGTATCAGTAGTTACAGTATAAACAACAAAGTGTGCAGTTACGTTGTGAGAAAACGAGAAGAGGATGAGCGGTAGCGGGCGGTCGTTGATAGCCCTGCTGGCGATCGGCCTGCTGCTGGCGGTGCAGATTTTCGCGCAGGAGGAAGGAGACGGCGTCGGTTGCCCGGCGCGATGCACGTGCGCCCAGCCGAGGACCGTCAGATGCGTGTTCCAGAAGCTGAGCCGCGTGCCCAAGGTCCCCAGCAACACCAGTGTTTTGTAAGTCGACACGCGCCGTATTCTCCTTTCTTTCTTATTGCTCTTTTTGAGGGGCCTCGCGGGGATTACGAGGCGGCGGTTGCGAAATGTGCGTCGGGGTCTGGCAGGTTCTTTTTTCTTTGGGAGGATTTTGGAGGGCGGATTTAGAAGTTTAAGTAGGGAGTAATGAAGTGTCATATACGCGGGATTAAAGTTTTAATTTTGTCGGGGGAGACGGGGATAAAAGTTGCGTTATTGAGTTAATGGGGGACGCTACTTTGTCTTGCTGGAGCTGTATTAATGTGCGCGCGAGATGTAATTATTGTGGCAATGAGGTGGAGCGCGGAATTGTTGGAGCAGAGTTTTGTTGTAGAAATTATTAAATACTTCCTGTGTGAATATTTTTTACTAAATAATATAGAAGCTATAATTGTATCGTCTGGTAAAATTTACACTGTATAAGAATGGGTACATTAGTTTTATTATAAATGAGGAAGCGCTCTTGATTTTTGACAACAGTATAGGTATATATAGCGACGACACGCGCGCACACACACGCAGCAAGATCGTAATCTTGTTTTACTATCTGTCAAGCAGTTTTGCTCTAATTTTCTTCCCAGCGCAATAAGGTCTAATTTTCTGGAGCAGAGCGTTTCGCCTCAGCGCTGCGTTAAAATGCCATTTGATCCAAGGTGCAGCGAACAATTAAGTGAAATGGCCCCGCCGCGTCAGCCGGAGAATCAGACTTCATTTCGCAAAAATTGCTGCGCCGCCTCGATATAACTGCCAGTCAGCGTTGTTTATATAAAATTATAAGCCGAGAGTGCAAATTTTTCGGGGTGTTTGAACTGACGCGCGTTCGAGCCTTTGAACCTTGCGATTGTAGTGATTATACACGGCGCGAAAATTACCATGATTGTGCGATAAGCAACTTGTGTGTCGCACCCTCTATAACTTTCGTGCTAAACGTGCGCCTATTACAACTTGTGTGGTACACCCCAGCAATTTGTAATTTTTGAAGCTGTCAAAGGTGCACGCCAATTTTCTCCAAAACTAATCTAAACTAGTGTGCGTGTGCCATATTATTTGATGAACTATCGATATATCATCGTGTACCCACACGCATTCCAGTGGTAATGCAGGTCTATAGTCGAAAGAGTATAAATTTCAATTAGAATTACGCGTCAGTCATTCGCTGCATTATTTTTTAAACGGTCGAGCCGACGCGTGCTGTTAAATTGAAACGTTTATGTGCATAAATTACGCTACGATGGGGTTTATATATACCGCGGAATGTATTTTATAAAACTTTTGCACGCGCGTCGAGCTACGATTTACCGATACACGCAAAAATTTGAATAAATGGGTAGTTAAGCGGCCTTTTCGAATTGAAAAATGTCTGTTTGCGGATAACAAAAAAAAGTGGCCTTTCATCTGAATTGCGCATATTAATCGGAGTATGAGTCGATCAATATTCAAAAAGTGCCGTTGTGAAACAAAAATTATCTGATTCTTCGAACAATATGTTTTGTAGTAGTTTAAAAAGGCATTTATATGCACAAGGATATACAATACATGATGTATTCTTCGAACGAAATAAAAATTAAAAATATAATATTGCACAATAATTTAAAATTCATCATATTTAAGTAAATTATATAGCTATTTCGAAATGTTTTAGTATTCCACGCGCGTGTCCGTCGATCGCTCGAATTAACGTCATTTAACGCGGCGAAACTGGTTCCGATCGTTAACATCATCACTTTTTTTATTCCTGCACATAACTGAAATCTTATAACCGTCGCGTAAGAAGTTTCAAATAAATGGATTAAAGACCAATTCAAACTACTTGAAAGTCTGACAAGAAAAGTACGATAATTGCATTTTGAAATTTGTAAAGGAAACTTTACCTCGCGTAAAACTGGTGCAATGATTTTGTCATCAGTCAATCTCGCATTTTAATTACTCTTCTATAGTCTCCAATTTTTCCCCAACATACTCACTAAACAAACCGTTACGCTTTTTTTAAAGCAAATGACTCATTATCGTAACTCCCAAATCAATTCAATTCACCCGACACAATTCTCGCTATGTAAAAAGCCCGACGAATTCCCGTACAAACGCTACCGGCCAAAACAAAATCATTTACCTTTTCATAGCCCCTCCTCTATATACACAATCGCACAAAACCTGTCGATACCGAAAACGCGATCCAGCAAATCCCGCAATCGCCGCACATACATCTATACAACGCGAAATCCCATCGAACTCCTCTTCTCTACCCCCCACTATTTACACTCCTAAAAAAACGACGACGACTTGATTCTCACAATCCCCTTCGCCCACAGGTACAAATCAAATATCTCCCGGCTACGCGGGATACGAAAATAACGTATCGGGCAATCATCTGCGGCCATAAATATTCCCCCGCCCCCTCTCCCTTCCCTATAGATTTTTCGAACGCGAATAAATACATTCGGAGACGACAGCCGTAAATCGGCCGCGCTGTGTCTCCCGCGCTCGCGCTTGTGAAACCGCGTGGGTTTGCGTTATACGGCTCTCTTCCTATAGAGCTGCACAAGCGCGCGCGGCTATTTGAAGGATGCGGCAAAGCACGCCGCGATGCAAGGGGATATATGCAGAGAACGCCCGTGAATTCGCGGAATGGAGAGCCGAGGTTTTGTTGCTCTCGTCGTGGGTGTCGTCGTCGGTTCGACGTGGCGATGTGTGGAAAGAGACGAGATGGTTTTGTATAGATGTACTAATTGGCTTCTATGCGGTTGTCCAGTGTATTTTTGTCGTACATTTTTTTCCTTGTAAAACGTGCGTTTGGTTGTAGTAATAGTGATTTGTTAATAAATGGGAAATGTTTTAATTTGTTACAAATTATATCTGAGCATTTCTAATGTGCGTTAATTGAATTGATTTATTCGACGAAGTGCGAGGTTTCAGTGAGGGAAAAAATTTTAATTAATATTTCATATTCGTTGAAGTATCTGTTTGATTAATTTCCTTAAAATTGAATAAAAATAATTAAAGCGAGTTCTTTGTTGGCTTCTCTTTTCAAATGAAATGAAATACAGTGACTAATAAATTGTTATGTTATATATTATGAATTTATTTATGTCAACGGTTTATGCTAAATGCGGATTACTTCAAAATTCATTTTCAGTTCCCGTATTTCGATTAATATTCAGTATAATCCTATATTATATAATATCCTAAATCTGTTGAAATCCAAACAAAACAATAGAACAATGAAATATTTTAACATAATCTTTGATTAAAGTTCCACAAAGACGACTGATTCACTAAATTTATTGTACGATGTCAAAAACTGATTCACCAGCCTCGCGTGAATCACGATCAATACCGACAAAATCTCGCTTAAAATTTTCCATCTCCAAGGTAAAAAAATAATTCTCGATCAGTGACATAATATGAAAATGTACATATTATATAAGGAGCTAAATTTACCTCTACATAAAATAACTGTAATTCACGATAATACCAAATTTATCCCATTCACTCTACATGCTAATGCACGAGCGACTTTTCGATCAGCCTCATTACTATTAACAATCAATCCGACATCGAGATAACGCGAATACCGTTGCGAAATTAATATTTCCACTCTGCAATACACCCAGAAAATTAATTAACCTCTTTAAAAAAAAAGGAAAAAATACCGTAACAGGCTTAACTGACTTTCTCGCAACCCAAATCGCGCGCTCGCCCGATCAACTCGCGTGTATGACATTGAGAGAAAAGTTGTATTTCAAGTGCACCGCCGTATACGCGCGCATCCTTTTTTGGAATCGCTTTCGCGACTCAGGGCCGCGGGTCTGAAATTCGCGTCTGCAGCTTCTGCGGTCGCTAATGACATTATTTGCCAGACGGGGGAACTGGTTTCGAGAAGTGCGCGTTTATGTATGTGCGACTGATTAAAAGGTTATTAATACTCTTATGAAATTCGAGGACTGTGGTTAGTCATGATTTCGCTGGAAACTGCTATTTTTAGACAGTGTTATATATATGCGTTACGACTTTTAAGGGATACGTAGGTCGAATCGTACTTTACAATGAAAAGCTTTCAAATTGCATTTTGCATTGAAATATTGTTTGGATTTGAATTTAATTTATATCATAAATTTCACTGTAAAATGATGAAATGGCTTTTGTAATATACGACAACTAAATGCATTATTCCCATGACATTTGTTTACCGTAACTTTTTAAAACATTTTTATTCATCAAGAAACTCATTTTAACATGTTTTTAGTTAATTTTAATATCATGCGTTATAATATGTTAATCACATTTTTTACTACAAAATTAAAGCATAAAAGTCATCACCATAAAATATGAAATTATCATTTTCAATAATAAACCCTGCATACTAATAACATAATTATGAAAACCATCTTTATTATCACACTCCTTGAAACAAAAGCCATTCATTCTCCTCAACCATCGCCGCAGATTTACACAAATACTTCTCAAATCCTTGTATTTACGGTACACGCATGCGCAATAAAGAAAATCCCAATGACTTTCTCGCTCGAGCTGTAAAGTACATCGTCCAACAATATCCATAAACATAAGCAAACCTATTTTCGCACTTAGGCTGAAACGCGTCACAACGGCGGCGCTAAAAGCCAAAGTATAGCTCCGCGTAAAAGTATAATACGTGTGCAATCCTCCCTCGCGCGGCTCGCGTAAAAAATATTTATCGCCCATTATAAACAGCGCGCGCGCGCGCGCGAGAGAGCTTTCTTGAGCAACGAGGTAAAGCAGCGGCGCGCAGTCTGATGTCACGTTTATTTTTCACTTTTCCCCCAGTCATCGAGAGCCAGCTCTTTGATTTGTAGTCGTAATCGTGTACATTGTGTCTCTCCGCACGGCAGAGATATGTTCTTTTATATTAATCAAATAATACTTTTATCGCGCGTGCGGGAGGAATTTTCACCTCGTCATCGCTGGAAAATGCGCGGTTGCAACAATGGCTTCGCTGAATAATTAGAAAACGTCAACACAGAGAGTTAACGATGGGTGGCGCGCAGGAAAACGCGCGCGCTGATTTTTTAACGAAATCCCGATGGAACAGAGAGAGTCGCTTCTGTTTCGGAAAGTGGCGAATTAATTAAACCGTCAGCGTTTTGCGTCGATGATAACGAACTTTCACCCTCGCCTGTGTACACATATACACGTACCTACAGTGCGTGATTTCCCGTAGGACTACTGCACTGGGCCGCGCGTTTAATTACCGCTTTTCCCGCAGTCATTCACGTGCGTGCGTGCTATAATAACTTCATCAACTCTGGACAAAGCGTGGCGGCAATAACGAAGAAAAAAAATAAAAGAAAATTCAAAAGCGAAGACGATCGTAAAGCGCGGGTTTACGACGCGAAATCTCGCTCTAATCGTGAATAGAGGACGGCGTTCCATTATATTTTTGAGAGCGCCATGCGCCCTGCTATTCATTGAACGCCTCATGCGCGTGCCCGCTTTTATTGCCGCGAGTGAGTGAGTGAGAGAGAGAGAGAGCTTTGGAAGGTGCGTTGCTGGCGCCGTAATGCGCGGGGTGCGGGTATGCTTTGATGAATTTCCGCGAGCGAGCTTGTAATGAAGAAATTGGTGAAGTGGAACGGGCTGGTTCGGAGAGGATTGACGCGCGCGTGCGTGGAAGGTTCGATTCGAGAACGAGTAAAAGTGATTGGGCTTCGCAGTGAATCGTAAATTTTTTTTTTAGGGCAGAGGGGCAAAAATTTAATTGGCGTTTCGTATATATAAATTCGGATTATTAAATATTTTTGCGATATATATTTATTGATTTTTTTATATATCGACGTTCTGTTTTATTTTCTTTTTGTGTCAGAATATTCTTTTATTATTTTTAGCGCAGATAAAGTTTTCAGCATTTCACGTTCGAGAACGTACCTTTTTGCAGGCTTACAGTGGAATTATTACTGCCGTTAAAGTTTGTTTATCTTATCGATTTACATGCACATACGTTTCCAGGAATATGCAGCGCACGGGTAATCTCTAAATCTATACCGGGAAAAAATTTTTACCTAATACGGTAATCCTTTGACGGCAAATAAGTCAGGAACATTGCCACGCGGTGAAATATCTATCCTATAGACAATAAATCATGTTTTACTAGCCTCGGCTCTGCCTCTGTCTTTATAAACGCGTAATTGAATTTTCTTACACGCTATTAAGATATCATATAAACACGCTTCGATAATCTCGCATTGTTAATTCACTTGGAATTTTAATCTCCAGTGATACTTTATAACTTTCCTATAGATATACGTCATTTATATAGTAGTACAGATCACTTCTTAAAATACATAAATTAAAGAAAACTTCAGTTATAATTACTACAAAAAAAAAAAAGAAACAACTGTTTAATAACATCCATTCTACTTTAAAAAGCGACAAACAATAAATCCTTCAACGCACCCCCGCACGTCTGGGAATGTTTACACTCGCCCGCGCGCGGAATCAATGCTCGCCGATCTCCGAAGTGCAAACATCATGCGCGCATGCATCGCATCACGCTCGTATCGGTCGGCTCGTGGCCGCGCGACGCGGGTTCTTCAGAAAGATAATAAACACAGAATGTCACGTGCGGCGCGTGTACGTCGTCGTCTCTAAATCCAGACGCGCTTAGTCATCCGCGGGCGGTTTGATTGGCGTGCGGCTCATTATAACTACGCGACGGGGGCGAGAGAGAAGAAAGTGGCATGAGAAGGAGTCGACACGGGTTTCGCAGCGGGGCGATTAGTAGTGTTTTGGTGTAATCAAGGGTTTTCGAGAAGACGTGGAAAGTGGTGATCGGAGGTATTCGGGGAATGCAGAGTTGGCTGAAATGTGATTAGAGATTAGAGGTGTAGAGTGATGTAATATGGTGTTGGATAACTTTTATTGTTTTTTATTTTAAAATGGGTAGACTATATACGTGATAAGTGTAATCCGAGAGAAAGATATTTAATGTTTGCCTGATCTATCTCTACAGTACAACTTGAGAGGATATTGAAGTGTAAGCAGCATTTTTCGTTGTATAATTTATTAGGTTGATCGAATGTATGAATAACTGTTAACCCTGGTAGAAAATTAACCATATTTTATAGATAACGTATTAATTAAATGGAAACATTTTTATCAAAAATCATAATGCAAAAATAATATAATTCATCTAAAAGTTCTACTATTACTTAAAATACATATTTTATGAAGTATAAATGCCATAATTTCTTTCGAATTGGTATATATAATTGAACCACCGGGTGCTGTAACTCGTTACGCCCGGATTTCGCCGCATAAGTATCGTCACCGGGCTATTATTCAAATATCACAAATCTGGATTTTGACAATGGATTCTTGTAGAGAATGTTGTAGTGCATCTTTTTCCCAAATAAACCAATTTATAGCTATTACTGTTTTTTAGTTATTAAGAAATAAGCAAGCGGTGAAATCCGGGCGTAACCGAGTTACAGCACCCAGCGGTTCAATTATGTAATACAAGCAATGTTCGTTTTAAGTCATAAAGTTAACTGAAAAATAGCTAGCTTGTGGTTAACATTTCTACCAGGGTGAAGATGAAATTAGAATAACCACAAAGTTTCTACTATTTTAGAGATTGCTTAGAAAACTTGGAATGCTTGTCCAAAACCAAAATTTTCTCACATTCGCGCGATACCCAAACACACTATCGACACGTCGAAACTTCTAAAACACACACTATTCGCTAAATTTAGCCAGGCAGCGCATACAATATTGCAAAGACGCATCAAGAGTTCCTAAACCATTCGGCCGCCGTTAAAAAGCGCTAAACAGCTAAAAGTCGTAAAGCGCGAACAGCAGTAACCCACCCGCGGGAGTCGTTATATACAGTATACGGACTTGGCGCGCGCGAGCGCAGGAACCGACACTTATCTGCCTTGACACCTCGAAGAGCCTAGCTCTCCCTGTTGATATTTTAATGATTGACGGTTCGAATTGAGCCAAGTTTTGCAGTTTGGTGGGGAATTCACGTCGGCTGTGTTTCAGAAATGCTGACAGTTATTATTTCATTGCAATAATGGTATTGTGGTAGAATATTCTCAGGGAAGTTTTTACACCGAGAAAAAATATAGTATATTTTCATATAAAAGTACTATAAAATATAGTGGTATTTGGCTACTTCTACATTTTATAGGTGTACAAATAGTAAAATTATGATAAAAAGAGCTAGAAATATGTTATTGGGTTCTATATTATACAACTTTTTCGGAAAATGTATGCGTCTGTAAACATAATCCTGTAGAGCGCAAAGTTCTAAGAAAAAGTTCCTTTACCATTTTTTCATATGACTAGTACTTTTTTAGTAACTGATGTGTTTAAATTGTTTGTTTTTAATAGAAAATGTATACCTATGTTTATAAGATGATATCTATAGATATACAATTCCTATTAAAAACAAACAATTTAAACACATCAGTTACTAAAAAAGTACTAGTCATATGAAAAAATGGTAAAGGAACTTTTTTCTTAGAATTTTGCGCTCTACACGATTATGTTTACAGACGCATACATTTTCAGAACAGGTTGTATAGTAAACTTTATGCAAAATTTAGTTAAATGTACAGTAATTGAGTTACTATAACTGTTTAGTCGTTTGAATTATATAAATATATTTATTATTAACATATTATAGTTCATTTTACAAAAAAACATATAGTTAAGGAAATAATATTCAGTTTTACTATATGCAATATAGTTCACGGTATACAAACGCCTTCTTTCTCAGTGTAGTAAATGATGTGCAACTAGAATATTTTCACTTTTTTGATCATGTATTTTTCGAGGAAACACGTCGACGTTCAATGCGAAATGTATAGAGCGTAACAGCATTGGAAATTGTAAAGCTCATGGAACGAACCTTTTAGTTTGTAAATAAAAGATATATATTGATAGAATTTTTAAAAACATTTCCACTCGCGTACACTGCAATAGTTAAAAGCAACATGAAATCCACTTTGCTCCGAATGAGCTTTTTCACAAAAATGAAATATTCAAAATCATAGCAAGAGTTTTAAAACAAAAAACAAAAAACGTTCCTAAACCGTCACGTATTACAAAACACCCATTTTAAAAATCTCCCGAGTATAATTAATACTCCAAAGCCTATAGAAAGCAGCGTTCCCACCCCACCCACAGCTATTCCCGTTGAAAAAACAAACGTCCCTCTCTAAAACCATTAAAAAAAATCAAAACCTCCAATCCGGCGCGCGAGAATAGCAAATCTCGCTATATAGCAGCCCGCCGCAGAGTAAATACCCAACGCGCGACCGACCGCGAGCTTGTGTGTCAGGCGGTGAAAAATATCGACGATTTTCGCGTCATACTCGCGCGCATAGAGGATTTCGAAAGCTGCAGCAGCAGCAGCACCGCAGGCCTTTGTTCGCGTGTCCCATCGCGGCCTATTAATATCCCCGCGCGGTTATTAATAATGCGGAGCGCAGGAGCGCTGATGAATGAGAAGCGGGGATCGCGAACGTTACACTTTGATACGTAATTCGCATTGCAGTGAAGATAGAGACAGAGAGAGAGGCATATCCGAGGGTAAATATCGCGTAATTGAATTGTTTGGTTAATGAATGAGAGAGGATGAGAAGTAAATGGGGGAAGGAAAATTTGAAGAATTTCTGATTAAGAGCGATGGTGGTGTAAGGAGGAGATAAGGTGGCTCTGCGTGGCTATGAATAGGAATGTAACGGCGCGATTAAATTTAATGCAATTTAGAATGGCTGTTCGTCAATGTGACAGCTTGAGTGAAATAGCGCAAAGAGAAAAGTTAGACGTTTGATTTTCGGAAAATGTGGTATAGTTAAGATAGTGGAAAAGATCATAAATCAATTGTAATTTATTGCTTCATCATCATAAGTGCGTTCAAAACAAACTTTTCTGTATTACGTCGATGAAGAACCCTATATTTTTAATAAACGGATCGATGAAAGCTTTTATATCGCAGATGGCTTACTGATACCCTGTATACTTCTACTTCAAAGTACATTTAAAGTTTTCAAGAAAGATAATAAAACATTAATAAATATCTTTCTATCTTTTACGGTAAAAAAATGCAAAAAATACATAATCAAGATCCCTATAAAAATTTTACAACGAAATCTCAGAAACATTTTTACAAAAAAAAAATAAATAGTAAAATCAAGTGAATTAGTCGAGTAATAGAATTCAATTTTTCTAATAATGGAAATTCTACTTTTCAAAAATGGAGATTCTACATTTTAAAATGGAAATTCTACTTTTTAAAAATGGATCTTACTTTTCAAAATGAAAACTCTACTTTTTAAGAATGGAGATTTTATATTTCAGAATGGAAATTCTACCGATTTTTTTGAAAGTAACACGAATTTGCCACTTTACAATTGAATCAACTGTAGGAAATGTAGAATTAACTAATTATTTTTTTTTTTCGTATACTCGTGATGGAGAGCAACAGAATCCATTCTTTTAAAAACTATACTAAGAACGATAATACAGTCAGATCGATGGAAAAAAAAATCTCACAAACTCCATTCTCCCTCAGAGACCTCCGCTTCAACAACATCGTGGACATCCGGCAGGGCGACTTCCACAACTTGAAACACCTGCACACGGTGCTCCTCAACGACAATCGTCTCCGTCGCCTGCCCTCGTCAACGTTCGCCGGTGCGTCGAACCTCCGCTATGTCTACCTCTACAAGAACAGCATCGAGGAGATCGAGGCCGGGGCCTTCTCCGATCTGCCATACCTGGAGCAGCTCTACCTGCACGCTAACCGCCTGCGCAAGATCGTACCCGGCACCTTCAGCAACCTCCCCAGGTTGGAGAGGCTGTATCTTCAGAACAATCGACTGGAGAAACTGCCGGCAGATGCATTTAGAAATGTCGGACCCATGACGAAGCTGAGGCTGGATAGTAATGCGTTGATCTGCGATTGCGATATGAAGTGGCTGGTGGAGAGGGCGAAGAATAAGGCAGACATGGCAGCCGTGTGCCAGGGGCCCGACGAGATGAGGGGCAAGAGGCTGGATGATATGAGGCCCGATGATTTTCATTGCGGTGAGTAAATTTTCTTTTTTCGTGCGTGTGTAGTTTTGTTTTGAAATTAATTGTGGGGTTTGAAATAAAAAGGGTCGGTTGAATTTTCAGTAGTAGCAGTCGAATATGGTAAGACGCTAGGGTAGCTTTTCTATAACTAATCGTATTCTTATGACAATTATTTTCCTAAAAAATTATTAATTTCTCTTGAAATATGCATAATCAGTTTCACAAAAAAAGTGATTATCTTTTTCGCAGGGTGTGTAATTAATAACCGCATCCAATGGAGCTATAAATACGATAAAGTTTGTTTTCTGTCAGTCATCAATTCACTCGGACAAAGTTTCGTATCAAGCCAAAAATTGTATAATAGGTCAACAAACACTTCATCGTCATAATAAAGATAGCTTTATCATGTCTGTTTATATAAAGAAAAAAACGGCCGATAGAGTGAAATAACTGTATAGTAGAATTGAAGATACGCTAAATTTAAATACGATGATGTTTTGCTATCAAATACGGAACAGAGTCTATGTTTACATTTTTAATCATAAACCGTTTAATCGTGAATCTTTATTATTTCATTGATAGCGTAATTACTTCCTTGTTTTTTATGATTGATGTTTAAAGACTTAAGTTCTGGTGGCTCCGATTACTTCAATATAATTTCTAGAGCAGTATCAACTAACTTTACGAAGTATTAAATAACTTTATTCTTATAGTATAAAGTTTCATAGATCTTTACGTTTGTTTTATAGCAGTTCGGAAAGCTTTCAGCAAGTTATATATTCTGAAATTCACGCTCAAACAATGTTTTGAATCTTAATTTAGGCTTTGAAAATGAAATGTGATTCTTAGTTTATAAATTACGAAAACCTAATAATAGAATTCGAGTTAGAATAGTATATTTTGTAATAAGGAAGTAAAAGATGATGACTACGCGCGAGAGCATCGTGTTAACATACGTCACTCTTAAAGATAGAACTTTATGCATAGAATTTTAAAAAATATATCTTATATCAAAACAATAATTCAATCATATTACTTTAAAACGATGTGACCTACTATATTCGACGTTAACTACTTTTAGCGAAGGTAATAGCGAAGGTAGCGAAGGAATAGCATACACTGGACCAATAACGAAAATATTCAATACCATTTAGTTTTTTTATAAAATGAAATTTTAATCACACAAAAAGCTAATTTTAAACAAACGAATTATCCACTTTATACACTTCCTGTCTGCGCCTATTGTTATCACCTATACGGGAAAAATACAAAGTACTATCTCAAAGCATCAAAATTAACTACCCCTTAGAAAGTTAGAACTACCTACCGAAAAAAGGAAACTCTTTCATAAAGTTGAAATAATTTCCATTCAAAAGGTCGAATTTTCTTTCTCCCCCGAAAAACTTATAACTACTTCAAAGAAAAAAAGAGACTATATAACATTTTCCCTCCACCCGTCCCATTATAATTACCTTTTCGGAAACTTTTAACAACTTTCCTTCGCCTCCTCGCCCCTTCCAACTTCCCGCAACGCACATCCTTCCATTTCATTTCGTTCCGTTACGATAACTCATCTCTTTCCGCCACAGGCTACCCGGTGATCATGGAAGGCCCGGAGGACGTGGAAGTGCAGCTCGGTGAGACGGCGATGTTCCGGTGCCGCGTAGCCGGCGACCCCCAGCCGAGTGTCAAGTGGATGCGCGACTCGAACGAGGTGCCGGTCGATTCGGATGATCGTTACGCGGTTCGCGACGACGGTAGTCTCGTTATCAGCGACGTTACCGAGAACGACGCCGGCGATTATGAGTGCGTTGCTCATAATGATATGGGGGAGACGAAGTCGAGAAGCGCGAGGACGCTGGTGGTGACTTTGGCGACGCCGAGGTTCATCGAGACGCCCAGGTCGCAGTCGGTGAGTGCGTTATAGAGATGGTAGGGGATGAGATTTCTTATCTTTTGTTTATTTGTAGTATATAGGTAAGTGGAGGTAAGACACCTCAAAGTTTTTTTTTCTTATTATTTACAAAAAAACTTAGCAATAATAATACCACGCTTGTCTTCATTTTGTTAGATTATTAATAAATGTGGCGTTGTTATTGTTAAGTGTTTGTAAATATGTAAACGCAGCGTTGAGACATCTTACCCACACTGGCGACTTACCTTAAATATTTTTTTGCTGCAGAATACTATTATAATTAAAAAGTTAAAGGTTGTAAACAGCTCTGTAGATACAATTTAAAAGTCTTAAAAAGCTGTTTAAAAGTTGTTAGTGAGATTATTTATCTTTATTCAATTACTTTAGAAAGACAGCGTAATTATACGGAAAATAAAAAATTCAGAGATTCATTCTTTTATAGATTAGATGCCACAAAATTAATATATTTTTGTTGCCAGTCAATGGATCTTAAGATCTAACTATATTTTATAACAATTACGTAAAATCTTCTACTTTTTATAACTATATTTTAGTGCGTGCGACTATAAGCTGAATTTATTCATTGTAAACATTTGTATATTAAAGATCAAAGCAATGCATGTAAATAATATCTAGTTATAAACCTGTAATCTCGTCTAAACATGTTTAACCGATCAGTTTCGAAATTACATAAATTGATATTCCTGTGCGTATCCTAATTCAAACGGAAATAATAATTACGCTTGTATACATTATAGATTATGGAATATAAGCTGTTGAATGGCATGCAATCATGCAACGAGTTATTATTACCATTGTGTATGATTTTTTTGTTACTTTAACAATTTCGAAAGGCTATTACAATTTAATATCCTTTTAGTAATCCGCGATTGCATAAATTACACAATCGTTAGTCATTTTAATTAACGATTCTCCATATCGCGTGACAGCCGTGTAAATGTGCATTAACAATGCAAAGATATTTCTCGGAACATGACACGTTTCAATAAAACCATATCCTAACGTAACCGTTACACCAGTATTTAAATAAAAGAAAAAAACAAATCGAACTTTCGCAAAACCTACACTGCAGAATCTCTCTAAAAAAATACCGTCATCGTGTAACGTTTCGCTAGCCGCTCCAGTTATCCCACGTTCGCGTATCCATCTGTTCTTCAAATATTTACCTAAAAATTCTCTCCCCACATTTCCCCCTATATACTAACAACTCTACCCCCAGGTCCGCGCGGGCATGGATGTCACCCTGGTATGCCGATCGGAAGGCCAGCCGACAACGCGTATCGAGTGGTGGCGCAACGGCTCGAAGTTGCGTGCTCACTCGCGCATCCACATCGAGGACGACGGCAGCAGCCTGAAGATCCTCGCGGCGAAGGAGAGCGACGCGGCGCGCTACGTCTGTCAGGCGCGCAACAACCACGGCTTCGCCGAGACTAGCGCCGACCTCAACGTCGTACCCGGGGAGTCCCGACCGCCGAGACTCGTTTACGAGCCCCAGGATATGGAGGTGGAATTAGGCGCGATCGTCGAGCTGCCGTGTAGAGCTGAAGGCGACCCGCATCCGAGGATGATCTGGAGGAAGGATGGGACCGCCGTCGAGGGGAATAGGACGAGGATATCGAAGCACGGAAGTCTTTATTTGTACAATGTTACAGTGCAGGATACGGGCAGGTGAGTGGTGGGGTAATGATGTTGAATTTGGAGTGGGGGGGTTTCATTGTTTGCAAAGGATTAATTTTGTTGTGGTAGGTATATAGAGAATGTGGTTGGTTTATTTGCGTTTTTAGCTGTTCGTGTAACGGCAGCGAAAACATTAGCACGATTTTTATTCATCGTAAAGTTTTTAATACACGTAAAATTGTAATGTAAAGAATTATATAAGAATTAAATTTAGTGCTACATTTTCACTTATTACCGCAGTAAAGTCACTAACTTTATAAAGAAGGTATATTTTTTATGGCCAATGCATTAAAATACTGTTATGGTACCGTACTTCTCTCGAGAAATAAAATTGCAGATTACATTCGACATTATTTATATTTGCTATAAAAATGATACCTTAATTGTTATAGTCAAGAGAACATTTTATCGATACAAAACAACCATTTATAAAAAAAAAAGTCCTACACTAAAATTTAATTCAAATTATACATTTTTTTTTCTCGAAAACTTTAAAATCACCTACATCTATTTAAAAAATATTTAACAATTATTTATATTCTAATGAACGAAATCAAATCCAATAAAAAAAATCAAAACTCTCTTCTCTTCTACAGATACGAATGCTCAGCGGTGAACGAGCACGGCCGCGCCTCGGCGGCCGCCCTGATCCGCGTGCGCTCGCCGACCGCGAGCGATGGCCTGGTGCTGCGCGCCTTCGGCGAGGCGACCCGCGAGATCGATCGGGCGATCAACAACACGGTGCAGGAACTCTTCAACCCCGATTCCGCGATCCGTAGCAATCCCTTCCGCCTGTCGCGGTTCCCCGATGCGGTGGCGAGGCAAGTGGCGAGACCCGCAGAATTGTTCGAGAGAACGCTGCAGCATATCAGGAAGATGGTGGACTCGGGCGCGTACGCGAATGTGACGGACGATTTTAGGTACGAGGAGATACTGACCGCTGAACAGGTGAGTTGGAAGGGATAAATGTTGTATATATAGTGTAGTTTACTGGATTTTGGTGTGCATTCGTGTGCTGTAAATTCGGCATACATTGATTTCTGTTGGTAAATTAAACCGTGGTGGAAGAAAAACTGTAAGCTGTACAGATATATACGGTAATATGCAGAAACGTACAAATATGTACCAAAATATACGAAAATGTACAGTTCAATAGAACGACCTATATGAAAATTATTAGACAATCTTTATATAGTTCGATTGAACTGTACATTTCCGTATATTTTAGTACATATTTGTACATTTCTCATATATGTATATTTCTGTAAATTCCTGTACGTTTCTGCATATCACCGTATATTTCTGTACAAAAGTCTCATAAGTAACAATAATGTACAGAAATGAAGAGAAATGTTCAGAAATGTTCAGAATGATGTACTTAGATTCACAGTTTTTTCTTCCGCCAGGCAAATACTTATAGTTACTTATTAATTAATTTCAAATAGCGTTTTCATATTATGTTTCGTTAAAAAGGTGTGAAAAGAAATTTTCAAATTTTGAACTCTGATATACGCACTGATTTTTCTTAAAAAAAGAAATTTTATTCATTTCTAAAGAGAAATTTTTTTTTTTTATGCAAAAGGTTGGTGATAGCGAATCAAAAATATATTTAATTAGAAAATTCACAATGTCATTTAAAGATTGACAGGATAATAGTTTATAAAAAAAAATGTCTATACCAAAAAATAAATGAATAAAACATTATTGAGCTAGTATAAGTAGATGCTGAGCAAAACTAGCAAGACATCAATTTTGATCCATTATAACTTTCCCATCTTAAACGCGAAAATTTGAGATCGTTACAACACTTTTACGGGATTTAGAATTCGACTGCGAGTGAAAGATTACCTAAAGAAATTTGTGGGCGTTTAAGAAAAGTCGTTAAACCGTCATTTGCGTGCGGTAAATGGTTTTTTCTCACACGATTACCTTGTTAATGGCCGCGAAGATAAACTTCCCTTATACGATTACACTATCTGTAAAGGTTGTAAGGGCTTTAAACGTCTTTCAGTTCAAATTTACGGGTGTCAGATGATAAAATTACTTCAGCGAACTTGAATCGGCCGTTAAAAATCACAATGACTTTTAATATCATAAATTATTGCTTTAATTATTTACACTTTATAAGAAAATATAATCAACATTATCGAAAGTAATAATGATAAAATTAAGAACAAGAAACAAACATTATATTTTTACAACGAAAGATATTTTTTCAGAAATGTCTACGTTATATGTTTAAACATTCACAATTCACGTACTTATAATCAAACAATAATTACATTTTACCTAACGAAAACTTTCTCCACCGCAGGTCACCGAGATCGAGCGTCTCTCCGGTTGCACATCTCACCGCCGCACTGACGAGTGCCTGAACCTGTGCTACCACAACCGCTACCGCACGCTGGACGGAAAGTGCAACAACCTCGCGCACCCTACCTGGGGCTCGTCCTACACCGGTTTCCGGCGTATCCTCAAGTCCATGTACGAGAACGGCTTTTCCCAACCCATCGGCTGGGACAAGTCGAAGCTCTACTACGGCTACTCCAAACCCGCCGCGCGTCTCATCTCCACGAGTATCATAAGTACGGATGAAATCACGGCGGATGACAAGATTACGCACATGGTGATGCAGTGGGGACAGTGGATCGATCACGATTTCGATCATGCGCTGCCGGCGGTGTCCAGCGAGAGCTGGGGTGGAATCGATTGTAAGAAGTCGTGCGATAACGCCGCGCCGTGTTTTCCCATGGAAGTGCCGCCTAACGATCCCAGGATCAAGAACAGGAGGTGCATCGATTTCTTCAGGACCAGCGCTGTTTGCGGTGAGTTTTAGGGTTGTTTTTGGAGTTTAGTTTAGTGTATAGTGGTTTATGATTCTACTACTTATTGGCAAAAGTTCAAAAGTAAAATAGTTTAAAGATTCTGTAAGAAAATTACGAATATGTTTATCATAAAATCTGCAGGTTGATTTAAAAGTGTTTGGATCTGATTAAACTAGATATAGACAGGTAATAAGAGAAAATAATCTGCCGATCTCAGTGACAAACATACTTTAGTATTTCGCCAAATAAATTTTTTAGGCTGTCTCCAAACATTTAATATTATGTTGAAGAAATCAACTCACTTTCTTCAATTCAGGTTCCGGCATGACCAGCATCCTCTGGGGAAAACTCACCCCTCGCGAACAGCTGAACCAGCTCACCAGTTACTTAGACGCCTCGCAAGTTTACGGCTACGACGACGGAACCTCCCGCGACTTACGGGACTTCAGCAACGATCTCGGCTTACTACGCGAAGGTCCAACCTTCCCCGGCCGAAAGGCTCTTCTACCCTACGCGAACGGCCAGTTCATCGACTGCAGGAGAAACGTCAGCGAGAGCTCGATCAACTGCTTCCTCGCTGGTGATTTCAGAGTAAACGAGCAAATTGGGTTGACGGTTATGCACACCATCTGGATGAGAGAGCACAATAGGCTGGCCAGGAGGCTGAAGCTCGTCAACCCACACTGGAGGGGCGAGAAGCTGTATCAGGAGGCGAGGAAGATCGTGGGAGCACAGGTAAAGATAATGTTTTAAGCGTAGCAAGAGCGTCTGATGTTATCATGTGAGAAGTGGGTTAAATTACAAAAGAACTGTTTTAATTTATGACGATAAACATCGATCGTTGTTAGTGTACTCAACGTTCGTCAGACCATTTGAAATACATATATTATTTCGTTTGCGCGAAAATCTTGTGTTTCTTTTTTCAATCAGTCTCACTAATTGATCCTAATTTAATATATTTGTAGCACTGCGTGAGTGACCTAAACCCGTACTTATGTCCCGTATAAGCGTGACAGCGGATTTAGGTAAACGTGCTATATAAAATATCGTAATATGACTCTACTAGTGCCTTCAATGGCCCACTGCACAACGTGAATTATCACCCTCGCTACGCTCGGGCACTAATTTCACGTCGTGCCATAATGGGCTACTTGTGGCACTAATATTACAACATAATACAATTCAAACACAAATTTTATTGTTTAAGAAACCATATAAAAAAACCACGATCATATCACCAACTCACCTATAATGTTCTCTAATTCGCAGATGCAACTCATCACCTACCGCGACTGGATCCCCCGCGTGCTCGGCGACTCCTCTGACACCCTGTTCGGCCGTTACCGCGGCTACGACGAGAACCTCGACGCCAGCATTTCCAACGTCTTCGCCACCGCTGCTCTCCGCTTCGGCCATTCCCTCATCCAACCCAAACTCGAACGCCTCGACGAGCATCTGCGCACCATACCCCAGGGTCCGCTCCACTTACGCGACGCGTTCTTCGCGCCCTGGCGACTGGTCGACGAGGGCGGCGTCGACCCCCTGCTGAGGGGAATGTACGTAACGCCCGCGAAGCTGAAGAGACCCGAGCAGAACGTCAACTCAGAGCTGACGGAGCAGCTATTCCGTACGGCGCACGCAGTTGCGTTGGACCTCGCGGCGATGAATATTCAGAGAGGCAGGGATCACGCGATCCCGCCGTATGTCGACTGGAGGAAGTACTGTAACATGTCGCACGTAGAGACGTTCGAGGACCTGGCCAGAGAGATCAGCAGTGTGCATGTTAGAGAGAAGCTGCGGGAGCTATATGGACACCCGGGTAACATTGACGTTTGGGTGGGTGGAATTCTTGAAGACCAGTTGCCCAATGCTAAAGTCGGTCCGCTCTTCAAGTGTCTCCTGTCGGAGCAGTTCAGACGAATGCGCGACGGCGACAGATTCTGGATGGAGAACCCGACAGTTTTTCAGAGTGAGCAACTGGAGCAGATAAAGAAGGCCAGTCTTGCGCGCGTCCTCTGCGACAACGCTGACAACATAACGCGTATTCAACGCGACGTCTTCCTCTTGCCCGAAGGCGACAACGCGTTTGTCTCCTGCGAGGAGATACCCTCGATCGATCTGCGCGCCTGGTCCACCTGCTGCGAGGAGTGTCTAGAGCAAGCTGATGACAGCCTCAATAGCAACACTATCTCCAGGTCGCGTAGACACGCTGCGACTAAGTACCTCGCCGCCGCTAATGAGATCGATCAGGATGTGACCAAACAGGGCAGAGGCGAGAAGATCAGGTACATTGAAGAGGTGCTCGATGACGCTAACGAGGAGTATGTGAGAGTTAGCAGGGTGCTGCACGAGTTGAAGAACAAGATCAACGAGATGAACCACATGCTGGCGGAAGTCAAGAATACGGCATAGGCATTATTTGCATTCGCTAATTGTTCGGTTGCGAATTTATAGCGCGCGCGCGTGGAGGATTTTTTATTGAAAATGATGAATGGAACGCGTTAGTGTTTAGAAAGTTCTTCGAAATTAATAATGTAGATTCTATGTAAAATTTTTATCATATTACTGTGTAAGTCTTTTTAATTATAAAAAGAAAAATCAATATTGATGTTTAAGTCCATTGTTTTCAATGAAACTTTCTTAACTGAGATTACCAGTTTTTATTTGCTCTTTTTTTTTTTTTTCTTTAAAATTTAATTTAGGATATTATTAATGTGAGAGAACATTATGAATGACATTCAAGTGACTATTTTGTAATGATTTTATACACATAAATTACTTATTATGTCATTATATGTACATAAGTAAGTCAATACTTAAAAATTCACACTGGACTATTAAATAAATATATTTACATTGTACTCTTACTTTACACCAATAAACTTTGTATGTACACCACGAGCTATTACCGCACCATTATCCTTGTTTGATAGTTCGACTTCGAGGAAAGCCAGTGTTTTGCCAGCTTTAATAGTTCTTGCATCGATCGATATTACATCGCCAAGAAATGCTGCATTTAGAAACCTGTGCGCATCATTTATAAGTATTTTTATTTTACAATAAAATAATTTTAAAAAGTAAAGCAGCCTGTTCTGTTTTATTCAGAAGTCTGCACACACTTACGTAACATGCAAATCCACAGATACACCAGGTATGCCAATTTTGTGGCTCATTAGAGCATAAGTTGAAATGCAATCAACTAACGTACTGGTAAATCCTCCGTGTAAAGTTCCTCCAAAGTTTAAGTGTTCTTGATCAACTTTTAATTCAGCTTTACACTTTCCATCAGCAGCTGTTATAAGTTCCACCTTTAATTTAATAGCAATGGATAATAGTATTTTAAGTCATGAATCATCAAATATACTCATCAATTTTTATAAATGGTATAATTCATTTTTAGTGAAATAAGCGAATGGATTATTAAAGTCGAGTAGTAAAAAGAAATTCTATAAAATATGTAATTATAGATTTCTAATTATAATAAATTATTAAAAATCAACCATACTGTTATAAAGCTAAATTAAACGTTTCTTATATTAAATGCAAGTCGGTAATTAATTGTAGATTGACAAATAAATTTATTCATGCAATATTTTCCTTTTGGAAGTAACTAAGTAACAAGAATAACAATAAATTTTAAATATAACAACACTTACATTTTTTAAACACCGTGCAAAAGTGTTCGATGTTCGCGATTTGTCAAAAATCACTTTCACCAATTCTGCGACTTTGGACATTGTGATTTTTATCTGAGATCCGTCACTCAAGAGATTCAAAAGGTAACTAAATAGTAGTGCCCCATACGGTAAAAAGAAGCATATCTTGTCAAATTTGATCATTCATGAATTTACATGTTTGCGTTTATTGCGCAACAGCACAACTATCCAAACAAAAAAGACGGGTTGAGAAGATTGAGGTTAGAATAGAAATTCATAAGACATACTATATAACGCTTATATAGGTACTTTGGGTCAGAGATGGGCTTTGTATGTAAACTGAGAAAACGTGTTTTTCCTGCACGTACCAATTCATTTTCATAAAATGTATGAAATCAAGAAACGATTGAAAAATTTCTTCTTTTTAAGTAACAATTTTATTTAAAATCCTTATAAAAGTATTTTACAAAAGTGGTCAATAAGTTATTTAAAAAATATATTAACTTTATGCTTTTTTTAAGATTAGTCAATAGTTAAAATTTGAATTTTTACATTATTGTCTTCATATATAAAATTTTCCTATCCCAATAACAAAAGCTAAATTCATTGTGGAAGTGTAAGAGCTTCAGAGTCAGGAAGTTGCTTTGGTCCATTACCTACACGCGTATAAATTATGTATTTCAGTTTTCCAGGTTGCTGTTTTGCAAAAGTGATCTTTTGCAGAATATCCTGAAACACAGATAAATTTTTTATTGCGTAAACATGTGCATATTTCATACATTATAAATTATTAATCGTCAAATATAAACCTCAGAAGGTGATACTGTGTCAATCGGAATTCCCTTTCTGTATTCAATACTAGCATCTGTACTAGGTGGAAAATAATGATCTAAAAGGCTAATAAATTCAGAAACATCTTTCTTTAATATGTATAATGTTGCGTTTGGACCTGCATCAAACGTATACGCAGTCTAAAAACAAATAAGGATGGTATTTTTGAGAGTAAAATACAAACTTAAATGTGAAATATATTTTTCTATAAATACCTTTGTTCTACCACTTATAGAATTGTATAAATGTACCAATTCAACAATAAGATGTGAAATATCATTCATGTAAATACAGGGAGGGTAGGCAGACAAACAGGCACCATGCATATCGTTAGAGTCTTTCATAGTAAGCCCTGCAAACGTCTCAAAATCCTTATTCAGAATAGCTTCCTGCATTCTATTAATTCTATTAGGAGTAACATGTTCAGTCTTGTATTTCCAAAAGTCTGTTAACAAAGTTCTCTTCATGCCCACTGAACTAGATACTTTTTTCTTTGAATCATTAACAACCAGTACAATGATTCTCATATCTGGCCAATGGGCCGCAGGAGCAATGGGTTTTGCAATACTATCGATTCCTGTTGGATTTGAGCCCATGTACCATCTTACAAATCCTCCGTACACACTCCGACATGCAGAACCAGAGCCTACTCTGGCTAAAGCACTTATATCTCCCTGTAAAAGTATAAAATAAATTATTGTTAAGACTGAATAAGTTAATGAATAGTTAAATTACATTTTAGTAATTGAATAACATAATTATTAATTTAAAAATATTATTCTTATTTAATTACTTTAAGAAAATGACCAATTGAAAAATTAAAAATTTTTTTCTTCATTGTTCACAAGCATAGACTTACTTCTACTTTAAAAAGCTTTGCAAGAGTTGTTGCCAAACAGGCATATCCTGCAGCACTGGATGCTAAACCAGCTGCAGTAGGAAAATTATTTTCTGAGTAAATGTGAACTTTCCATTTTCTCATTTCTTCTGATACATTAGCCCTTCTCCTTACTAGAAATTAAAATATTTTTAACATTAATTAATATTATTATTGATATGAATTCTTTTTACATTTTTATATCTATTACTCACTTTCTTTCAAACAATTTTGCAACCGTGGATTTTCTATCGACTCCTCCCTAAAATAGATAAATGACACATAAAATAATTCAGTAAATTATCATCACATAACAAACCAAAAATTCATAAACATACTGTCCGTTTAGCCATATTCTGTCTTTGTCGAACTCCGAACTAGCCACCACTGTCGTTTTCGCGCAAAGCTGAAAAATTAAAATCATGATTCGATTAAAAAAAAAAAGAATATTGACACAAATGAAATTCCGCAAGTTATAATAATGATAGGCGATTAAACTTACGTGCTCCGTGTCCAGAGTTGCGCTGATCGAGTCATTAACCGGCAGGATTAAGTCCTCATCGCGTTTGCCCCCTGGAAGATCGTCAAATTAGATTATTTTTAATTCTCTTAAAAATATTTTGCATTATTCATTAGAATAATGCAGTCGCTTCTATTTTTAATTCCTAAAGTTCAAAGACTACGGTAAACGCGTAACCACTGTCATTATTATGCTAATCATTTCGGGTAATGCTATTCTGATTTAAATCTCGAAATATTTCTTTAAAAGAATATTTGAATAGAAATTCATGTGTACTTTCAGTATCAAAAAGAAACTATTATTTAAAAATTTACAATCATCAATTTAACTTCTATATATATATTCAAAGTTATCCAAAGGCTCTACAATTACTCAATTAAAACCAATTACTTTATCCAAACAACCACCCGAATCCCACTCAAAACCCCGCAAGAATTCGAAAAATTCGAGGCGCGCGCGCGAACCCATCCTCACTTTCCCCTCGACGCGCATCCACGTCGTATAACTGTAAACTTCCTCATCCGCGCACCACATCCCGTCTAATATACAAACCCCTCGCAATCTTCCCACAGTCTCGCAGACCACCCGACTCCACCATTTCATTCATTAAACTCCAAATCCATATTTTTGCAAACTTATAATAATACTCACAGTACTTGATGACGGCGATGTTCACCGGGGCGACGCACGTGACCGAAGCGCTCATTTTCGAATTTCGGAGCTACGGCGGCTGAACGCGAGAGAGATAGGAGCGCGTGTGTATGCTCGCACGGCGACGTTCGAACGGCGATTATTTCGGAGCGTATATACTTATGATGCGAGAGGAGGAAAGAGTGCGCCTGCGTGACGTCAGTAGAGCGACGCGCGCCGCCACGCGCTAGATATTGAGAAGCCCCCCCTGGATTTTGTTTGCGTTATCGTCCTTTTTTCTTTGGTTTTTGATCTTGTCAAAGTTTTTTTTGTATAGGTGCGTGTCAAAGAGATGTTATAGATTTGTGCATTAAATTATTTTGTCAGTGTGCGGTTTTTTATTAATGCTTTGGATTGCATAATATTTAGAATAATTTAAAGACTATAGTATAGACGACTGAGGCGACTGAAAAAGTTTTAAACTGAAAAACATAACAGAAAATGTTGGTGGAACGTATTTGAATACTGGCTGGGACGTTGCGTAAGTTATCATAGACCATTTCTATAACTTTTACGCAAATTAATATTTAAAAATTTTAATAGAATTATGTTTTTTACGTAAAATTGAAATTCTATATGGATCGCAAAAAATTGTACTCAGATATGTTATCGAACCTCCAAATTAGTAATTATCGTTCATTTGAATTTGATAAGAAATATCGCAGCAATCTGTTTTTGTTTTTATTTTTTCTTAAAAAAACAAGTATTTCTTTTATCAATACAATAAGTTCAAAACATTAATATGGATATTTTGATAATAAACGCTAAAGTAAACATTGATAGGTACTGTATACAAACTTTCATAGAACTATGTTGCAGTTTCTTAAATATTACGTTACATAATTCACTTGCAGAAACTTGTTATAGTTGTATTATCAATAATATTTGTTACTTTTTTATATTTTACTCTTTTTTTTGCTATTTTTACAAATGGTAAGCATTGATTTGTTTGAGTAAACAAGTCAAAGCACCTTAAATGTGTGAAGGAAAAAGTCACAACACACTAAACATTCATAATCATACAGAGTAATTTTATTTATGATGAAGTCTTTAAGCGACACGTCTATACCCCTACCGAGCCTGTGTGTACGTATACGTGTGCATAGAAAATATATGTCATAATTCGTAGTACACGTAGGCCGATTCCATTTCCGCTCCGTGAACTGATCATGAGACATGCGCAGTTGATTCTGTCGTATAATTCAAGTAAAGTTTTTACATATTTAATGTTTGTTTATTAAACGAAATATACCTTTTTTTATAAATATTGTTATTAAATTATGTGATAATACACTGGTTATCATAAAAATTGTTATTGAAAACTGAAATTCATTGATTATAAAAATTGATATTCTCGTCATATAATTTACATCGCTGATAAATTGTTTTCAATTACACTGATAAATTACATGTGTTTCTCTCAAAAATAAAGGTTCTGAACATTTTGGCGATAAATCTATCGCAAATAATATAAAAACAAGTGTAAACCCAGTTTAGTGGCAAGTTCACAACAACATGATATGTGAGCTTTATTCCCACTGCGATGTATTGATATTCCTTCGAGGATAGATGTTGGTTCAATTTCCCCCTTGAACGTAAGATTTATGAGCTCCTTTTATCCGCGCGAATTCACCTTTTTTGTTACGAATTCATTGTTCGTATATGTTTTATGTCGGATTCCATCTTGAACTTTATCTATACACACGAATTTCGCAACATTTGAATATCGCAGATGGAAACTTCGTAATATTTGTCGAAAGCCGCTCTACTTTATCATCTCTCTGAGAAAGTATTTCAGCTTTTCTAAATGCGTTCTCATCAACAAATACTTTTATGAAAGGTATCAATAATACTTTTATTTCATTTCGCTAATTTATTATTCACGTCAATAAATACATTTATTCGTATTCTTTATATTACTCTACGAATCCATCATCATATAATATAATAGTACTATACCGAATTAAATTGAACGGATAGTACTGCCAGTTTTTACAAAATTATGAATATAAAAAAATTCTTAGCACAGAAAAAAACCTATACATAACGTTAATTTTTTATCGATCGACGTTTTCATTGATTAATCTTTATTATCCAAATTAAATCTTATACACCTAACTAACCATTTTACAATATTGATTTTTCACAAAATAAGCCTTCAATAAAGACAACTTGAGTTAGAACTACACCATTAAAAAAAGTATCCCGAGCCCTTTAAGGACGTTCTCCGACTCAAATTCATTAATATCGCGAAAATTGTGATTTAAAAATATTATTTACAATGAAAACCCTTCATGAGTCTCTATACATTACTCCAAAAATAAAAAAAAATGTCAGTGTAAGATAAAAGGTGTCAATATGATATTGAAATAAATAGCACTTACATAGGGTGACTATATATAGATATACAAATAACATGGGAGTTTTTGTTTACGTTGCTATATCTCTGAAATTAATATCGCTTGCTATATTGAAAATTATACCATATTATTCCTCTCGATTTCTAGTTTTATGGCTTACGGTTGAAAAAGAAACACAAAGAAAACTTTTTTTATAGTAAATTAAAATGTAATTTTAAAACTAGCTTAGATAGGGATCCCGTGTTAACACAAAAACTTTGAAGTTAAATATTTCTATTTTGAATACCGCTATGGACGTGGGGCTTTCAAGCATGTACTAAGCACACAAAATCAAACGTTCTCTGCAAGTTTCAGGAAAATCACAAGAAAATCGTTTTCTCGGAGAACGTCCTTAAACTCCAGCAATCAGCCTTACCGACACAGCCTTTCGACCAGCGGCCTCTCAACTCCGCTACCAGATGTCCCGAGCCAGCCGCTCCACCGTCAATCCACCAACCCGCGTGGTGCATACACATCGCCGGCGTGCTGCAGCTGTTCAACGACGGTGCAGGCAAACTAACTCGCGATAGTGAAGGGGAGCGAGATTCACATTCACGTTTATGCACTCCGGCGCGCATGTTTTGCAAGCAAGCGCACATATATACTTGCCCAACTAGCGCCAATAGCCGTAAAAACACCGGCGCGCGGATATATTTACAAGGAGTCAACCCCTCGGGAGCGATTTTTATTATACGCGTGGGTGTGGTAGTATGGGAACCGTATATAGTTTGAATTCAAATGTAGACGAAGTATTAGGCGAGGTTGTATGGGTAGAGTAGACGAGAGAAGTTTATTTATGCAAGAGGGATTTATTGAGATGCGCTGTACGTCGATTGGGATGTATGGGATCGAGATAAGGACGCGAGGATGGGGTTTTGGGGTATGAAAGAATTGAGAGATACGATCTCCGCGCGACGCTGTAATTCAGAGATTAGCGGAGGGGATAAGAAAATTACGAGTTTGTAGAAGTTCGCGGGTGAGGGAAACTTATATATATTTAGAGAAAATACATTTATTTGAGAGGAGAAAGGAATATATCCTTGGCTCGGGCGATGCAAATATTGATTTTGCATGTTTGTATACGCGGGGTTTGCGCACCGATAATTTTTCCCGTTTGAAAACTCGGTGGAAAAATCGAGCTCGCCCGCATCGAATAAAACTGTTGTTATTCGCAAATTGTTGTTTAATCGATTGCGAGATTGTACCGTTAAAATAAAAAAAATTCTATATGAACAATAGCTATATACTTTGATTCACCGATTCAGCGAACTTTCTTCTTATTTATAGAGAAGCTGCAGTCTACTTGATACGACAGCAAGAAGAGAAACATCTAACAAGTCTCGTGTCGCGCAGAGACGAGGAGTGTAGAGTATCTCCTTTCCCATTTTCTTTTACGAGTAGCGTTACCATATAACTTTTGCAATAATTTTCAAAAATCTCTCTAAACTTGTGCGCCACGAATTTCAAGGATCCCCAAATGACGTAATATAAGTTTTACATACATACTCCAAATTCATGCACTATATCCTCATCTCCACAACGATATAGACACTCCACTAGAAAAAATCTCAGCACCATGACACGAACAAATCACCTAAAACAACAGCACCCATTAATAATAAAAAAACCATAGATATCCGGCGCATGCAATCTCCACACCATCGTCTCCCGTATCTCCCCGCATTTCTCTCCCTCACCACACATAAAAACGTCTATCCTCTCTCTCTCCCTATCCTCCGGGACATAAAGAAAAGCCACTTTACACACGCTCGCTCGCGTCTAGCCGCGTGCTCCGCTCCTCCTTCAAGGACTCGCCTCGCGGCAGCTGCATCCGTGCATCTCTCCTCTCTCTCTCTCCCCCTTTCCTATATAACACACTATATACCGAAGGAACAACGCACTCGCGGCGGCGGCGACGGCGGCGCTCCCACCCTCGACGCGCGCGAGAGAGAGCCGCGCGCGCCGGAGCGGCATTCGCCGTTCGCCCGCCGGAGCGAAAGGAGCTCGGTGCGCGTGGCCTATACGTGTAGTACATGCACATCAGTGGTCGTATAGTAATATATTCCGAGATAATAAACATGACGGTCGCAGGAGGATAATATAGGTGTGTGAAGTGTTTCGAGGAGAGAGAAAAAATGTGAGAGGATATAAGTAGTGGATTTTTTCGCGCGGAGATACAGTACTTAGAGACACGCGGTGCAGTGCACGAGGGCGTTTGTTTTTGTTTTCGTTTTGGAGACGGTGAGGGAGAGAGAGAGGAGGTAGTAGACAGTGTGGGCGATAGTGTGATATGATTACGAGGGCGCGGAGGTGGACGACAAAGGCGCGAGCTGCAGAGTGCCAGTACCATCACCACGGCGGCCGAGCGTGACGAACAGGTTGGTGTGTATGCGTGCCTTATCTGCCTAGACGCTTCGTATATGGTTGTAGTACACGTTGTAGGTTAGAGATTAACCTATAAATGCGGCCGCGTGCGTTGCGAGGGTGATTTCGTACACGGCGCGCGCTATACTCTCGCGGGGTTCATTGACGGCCGGATAGTAGTAACGTGTGTGTTTATATATGTATGTACATAAACGTATACATATATTATACATGCGCGCGTACTTGGTTTTTTCTTTTCAAGAGAGGGTGAAAGTGGGAGGGTTGTCAGCCGGGTAATTGAGTGATATCGGGGGTTGTTTTGGCACGAGATAGCGAGGGTAGTCGGGGAGTGAAGAGGGTCTCGAATGGGAACGAGTGATTGAGGGGGTTGTTTTTGTCGATTTCGGCAAGGGTAAAGGGGTTGGGTTTTCGTCATTTTTTTTTGCCGGGAGGTGATGTGTCGTTAGCTGAGAATAGTTTTTGCCGGGGGGCGGGTTTTGTTTTTAGGGGTGGAATTGTTTGCAATCTGATTTCGTTAGTGGTAAGAGACAGCGCGGTCGGAGGGTTACTGGCTGGTGTGTTCCACTTTGTTGTTGCTTTATTTATAAATTTGATATTTAACGGATTAGTATACTGTCGAAGTAAAAATAATTACGTTTTTTACTGTAATAAACATAATAAACTACGTAACTCGAACGATTAGAGCGAAAAATTAATCCGACTAGAAAAGTTATTCATAACTTAGAATGTGGTAATGTTACAACAGTGAATGTATATGCGTTATTTATACTTTCTAATATTAAGCAACAATTGCTAAAAAGTCTTCTATTTTTGCTAAATTTTGAAACGAGGATTCGAGGAAGTTCGCCGAAAACGGATCCTCACATTTTGTTTTGACTGAGAAACATTAGTATTCCCATAATAAAAAAGAGAAAGGTACAATAGTGTATTCTAACCTTCGCATAATTTGCGTTAAGCATTCCACGGCAGAAAATCGCGCGCGGCGAGGTGGACGTCGCGGTCTTGCAGGCCTGTCGTCGTGCTTTTTCAAAGTTTTTACACGTGTTAAACTATAGACGTGAATGAATTTGCTACGTGTATTTTTTCTCATCGGATCTGTACCGATATTGCACGTGCCTTTGTTTACCAAGTGCCTATATATAGAGAATAAGCTATAAGTGTCACGCTATAGTATACATTCTGCATAAATTGGTATTACGTATATAGGTAAAACAGTCAGTGCAGAAAAATGTCATTTTTAACGAGATAAAATAAAAATTAAATTAATATCTTAAGCAATTTTTCATGTATTTCACCTCTTTGAAAAGATTTTTTCGACCGGGAAGAGCATCGATTATATATACACGCCATGAGTCAAGGTTCCGAATTAATTCCGCGCAGGAAATATCTAAAATACATTTAAATACATTATCTAGAAATAATGATCCAATCTTCGGCTCCACGACCTAACGCCCGAACTATACGTACGAAACGACTACAAAGACGCGCGCGCACGTGTCGCACGATTTTTATTACCTTCCGAATAAAAAAAGACATCAAGCTCGATTCAAAAGACCGAAAATCACAATCTGACAGGCCTGTCAATACTGTCAATCCGCGCCCTGAATTTCATCGACAACAACGCGCAATCAAAAAGCGCATCCACTCTCTCACCACCCCGAAAACTTATCATCCACCGTCATCCAACCCCGTCACCTGCAGCGGAGAACCCCTGTCGCCTGCTGCGTCATTCGGCGAACCTCTACCTACCTCAGCGAGGCAATGGTTCTCGGAAAGCCGCAGCAGCAGCAGAGCCCCGCTCCGAAGGGCCGTAATCGCAAAAAGCGAGCACCACGAGCGCGAGCGAGCGAGCGCGCCGGTATAATTAAGGGCGCGCTCGCTCGCTGCAGCTGCCGTCGAGGTGCGTTGACCCTGGGGTGAATCTCTCGCGCGTGCAGCGGATTCGTGCTGTAAGAAAGTCGCCCGGTTTGTATGGGAGGGTTTTCTTTTAAAGGGCGGATTGTTGATGGAGAGGGAGAGAAGTGGTGGCGAATTTTATCGGAGGAATAGCAAGAGGGTGAGGGTTGTCGTAAAATATTGACGGAGGTTCTTTGTGAAATTGGAGTTTTGAAGGGTGCCGGAGGAGAGAAGTTATAACGGAGGAGGAGGCTTTTTTTGTAGTTCTCAAATTGACGAAGAATATATACTTAAATCGCGTGAGTTGCTTTATGTGGCGCGAAGATTCATTAGAAAGGGGCCGTTGTCACGGTTTAGCAATATAAATTTTCAGAGATCCATTGTGCAACATGCAGAATCACTTGTGAAGAATGTTTTTTTTTTTTTTTTTTTTTCATACAGTACAGCTCGTGTAATCCCCCGTTGAACATTTTTCATGCCTCCCGATTTCTCCCTCTTTTTTTATCCTCACCGTAAAAAATGCGCATGAAAGAGAGAGAAAGAGAGAGTGAGAGAGAGAGAGAAAATTCTTCATACGTCATTTATTTCGCTGTAAGGGATTTTCACCAGATTGGAATTTATTTCTCCGTTTTATTTATTTTTTTTTTTGTAAGCCCGCGAAAAATTGAATCGGAATCATAAAGAATAATAACTGTGGCGAAAAATTAGGGCATCTGGCGGATCAAAAAATTCTATTCATGACACACGCGCGGCGCCCGTAATCCTGATCTCGCTCGTTGGAGCAAAAACGCCAATATTAGAATCTGATGCGATATCGCGTCGTAAATTCGATACTTATTGTGTGCAATGTACGCGCATGAATGTAAAAATGAAGCTTAATTTTATTATTATGGTTGTCGGGGTGTCATCGTTACACGAAAATAATCTTTTTCATATATTCAACGTTTAGTATACTTATGAAAATCAAATATTAGAAGGGTAAAATAAATAAAAAAGTGTTTCATTTTAGAGCTTATTCTTTTCTCTAGACAGTTCATAATTTTTGCATTAAAGTTATTTATGTAGCTCATTGGATGTGGAACATCTGCACAATACGCGTGCTTCATTTCCGCACGTTTTAAAAAAGTCGCAAGAAATTAAAACGGAACCCTTAGAAATGACAGTGCACTATATTTCATTCACTGCGAAGCTAATTAAAAGTTACCCGTGTGGAATATTATTCTAGATGTATTTTTATGGAGATGGAAGATGAAAAATTGTTTTCAAGCAATCAAGAATATTGGTCAACTGCCAACGAAATAGCCTTTGAAAAGTAAACTTTACTTTTTCTTGATACGTCGAAAAAACTATATATCTTAGCCATGGATATATGTATTTATTTATCAGCAGATGAAATTGGGGAAGGAGTATCTCAAAAATATTCATCCCGCGTGCTATGAATTTATCATGATAAAGTAAACTCAATTTTTATGTGTCTATCAGAGGGTGAAATTTCAACGTGAATACTATAAAATAAAAAGGGAAATTTCATTCGAACCGTTTATATTAAGAAAAAATATAAAACTAGTTACTTTAAAACTAGTATACAATCTTCTGTTATTTTTCAGTAACAATAATTTACGGTAAAAACTAAGAAAAGTGGTAGTAAAAATGTACCAACATTAACATGAAGAAATGGTATTATTTGTTGCAAAACAAGTGACATTTATAAGACTATTAAACTATAATATATTATCATTAAATCTGTGACTTCAAGGAATAGCCACTTATCTCCACTTTTCATAATTTCGACTAAATCGAGTTTTTAGTTTCGCATCGGTATTTTAAAACGAGACAAATGAGATTAAATGCAATACTGCATCTATGAATACTAATCTAAATAGTATATTTATTACCATAGTAACTAGATCAAATAGGGTTCATGTCTTAGAAAACGACTTTCATTTATATGGTTATTCCGGGAATAAAACAAAAATTTCAGTGGAGTTACATCGGCTTTCCGGTCTCAATGGCATTTATATTGTTTTTCCGGTAATATACATAATAAATATGAACTATCGCTCACGGAAGCTTGTAGAAGCTGTCGTTTTCGTGTGCAGGGGCAAATATGTGTGCTTTCTAATACAGCTACCTTGCTATGGGCACGCTTATAAGAATAAGGAACATCTGTCTTTCTTGTTGGAAAAGTGGAGTTGTACTATTTTTCCAGGATATTGGATGAAAAAAAGTGGAGTGTATGGTTTTTCCGGGAGTTATTCTTTAAAAAAACTGGAGTTATGTGGTTATTACGGAAACATGTTGAAAAAATGGAGTTGTAGCGTTTTTCCTTGTGTTTATTCAAGACAACGAGTGCACTTTTGTAATTTCTGTCACGATTACGTAATAGAGGACAGTTTGAAGATAAGAAATAAGGCATAAAAAACAGGTCACTTACGTGATTTTTCCGGGAAATCAGAGAAATACTGTGCAAAATTTTAGCGCACTCCAAGATATATTAGTATAAAATGAAATGTAGCATCATTTTCTGACACTGAGAAAAGAAAATCTTCAGTGTTAAGATATTTATCAAGTTATCTAAAACTTTCATATTGTAATAGTTAAGATATTTATGGATCTGAAATTCGCAACGTTGGAGTGCAACGAAATAAAAAAAAAATTATTTTGCTTCATGGTTATACTAATCAATATTAAATTTGTGTGCAGCTTAAGTGTTTTATAGAATAAAATAACTTTATATCAAAGGTTTAGATGAAATTTCAATTGTTTAATAACTTAAATTAATTGTAAGAAATTATTTCGTTGCATCCAACAATGCCATCTTCAGACCTATATAGATAATTATTAACTGTTACAATATATATATTATTCTGCACCTCGGAGTTTCATCAAGGAACTCATAGCCATATGAGATTATTTATCCGAGTATAATTTAAAAATTGTTAATGTTGTTATTTTCTCCTTAAAACGCTACAGTCACTATTACCATAATTAATGTACTGTGTATCTGATGATCATGTAACGGTTAATGGATGATATTGTAACTATATTACAATAGCAATGTTTTACTTAAAGATACTGAAATTGTTACACCAAAGATGATATCTTAATCTTTACAATATACATAGTAGTTGGCCATATTTAAACTTAGCTATCTTAGC
This sequence comes from Torymus aiolomorphi, assembly GCA_036365515.1. Taxonomy (NCBI): domain Eukaryota; kingdom Metazoa; phylum Arthropoda; class Insecta; order Hymenoptera; family Torymidae; genus Torymus; species Torymus aiolomorphi. The sequence goes on along the minus strand of CM070874.1, from coordinate 122,752,365 downwards.
AGTTACAACGCAATCTTGATCATAAAGATATCCTTTTCTCAGAGTACAAATATAATGTTAAATACACCTTTTAAAAATTCTATACCCTATTTCAAAAATAAATTATCAACACTATACCAACTTTTTCATGGGTCTGAAGTTTACATCGTTGGAGTGCAACGAAATAATTTTTTACAATTAATTAATGTTATTAAGCAATGGAAATTTCATCTAAGTCTTTGTTTTAAAGTTATTTGATACTACAAAACTATAAACCTACACGCAAAATTAATATTAGTTATTATAAACTTGAAGAAATATCAAATATTTTTTTTATTTCGTTGCACTACAACGTTGCAAGCTTCAGACCCATACTTTTTCTCAATCCACCCAACATAAACACAACCATCTACCACACCTGCCACCATTCCTCCCAACCCTCTCCTCCTCCTCCCACCACCTAAATCCTCTCAACTCCAATTACATCCAGCTCGAAAAAAGCCACCAACCCCCATATCCTCTAAATCCGCCGAAACAATGAGCCCTGCGCTCGTCGCGCGCTCGTCTTTGGTGGTCGCGCCGCACAGCGCGCTACTCTTGACCGCTCGCCTCGGACGTTTTCATTCGCTTCTGAAAGAAAGGGAGAGAGAGAGAGTCAAGTCCCCCAGGTAGACGACGACGACGCGCGCATGTATGTGTGTGTCTGTTGGTCGTATAGTGTATGAGCTGGAGAGAGAGAGAAGAGGCAGAGGGACGATGACGCTAGTGAGCCGAGGGGACCTGTACACGCGCGCTCGCGGGCTGGTCTAGTGCGACGCGAGGTTTTAAGCGGCGTTCACAAGAGCTAAGATGATGGAAGGGATATAATAGATGTGTGTGTGTGTGTGTGTGGGTGTGTGTGTGTGTGTGTGTGTGTGTGTGGGTGGGTGGGTTGGTGAAGTTGCGGTAAAGTGTTGGTGTTTGGACTGGTAGCTGTAGGAACTGATATTTTGGGGTGGGTCTAGATATATCGAAAGGCTGATAGAAGCCTTATCCTTCAGAAAATTAGAAATAGAACACGCGCGCCTCATTAGCAGAAGCCGGCTTATCATACAGAATTTATAACAGAAAGCACGATTAACAGAATGAGGAAATACATAAATATATCTACAGAGTACATAAGACGAATATCACAAATATAGAAAAACTGTGGTGAATTTTATATTATATGGCATTCGTCTTATGTATTTTCTATAAATCTGCGTTTCGTACTATGTGTTTTCTACAATTGTGGCAGTATGAAATTAGTTCATTCTGTAGATATATTTATGTATTTTCGCATTCTGTTAATCGTGCTTTCTGTTTTAAATCCTGTATGATAAGCCGGCTTCTGTTAATGAGGCGCGCGTGTTCTATTTCTAATTTTCTGAAGAATAAGGCTTCTAACTATCAGCCTTTCGATATATCTAGACCCACTCATATTTTGAAGCAGGAGGACAAAATTGTTTGAAACAGTGGTTGTGGATTGAATGTTTTCATATTTTTCTCAATATAACGAGTGCAATTACAAAATTTACTATGCAAAAACATCATATAAACTAGCGTTTTAATCGTGAGAAATATTATTCGAATTTCGCAAAATGATCGTTCTCCAATACTAAACCATCTGAGTAACACAGATTCGAATGAAATAGCTCTGAAACTTAATCGAAAACTATTCAGGCGCAAACATTTTGACACGTTAAACTTAAACTACCCGAACTTAAAATTACAACTCACGTCGCTAACGCAGAATTCCTTGAAACTCCAATAAACATGTACTTCTACACGAGTTGAGAAGGAGAAGAAGGAAAAAAAGCACGCAAACGATATCAGAAACCAAACGCCCGATCGATCGTCCGACATCCGAAGAAACCGTCGCACGCCGCGCGCGCGCGCGCGCGCAATAAAGCGTGAACTATAAAATCGGGAAAACCAATTTTCCGTCTCGTTCGGCCTCAGAATCCCAATGACCTCTCTCTCTCTCTCTCTCTGCTGTCTTCTGCGCAAACCAGCCGCAGTAGACATCGCGTGCTCCTTCTTTCACATACCCACGTGCGCGCGCCGTCACGCTCGCCTGCGTTAATCAGTTGCACACGACGACGTACGGCGAGCCGATTGATTCATCGGTTGTAGGCGTGGATTAACGCGTCGAATAAAGACTGAGTGAAAATACGGGTTTTGTTCGGGTTAGCTTTGCGCATTGTAGTGACGTAGGTTGGCGTTTCGCGCGTGTGTATATTGTGACTGCGTGTTAGATGTGTGTCAGTTTTTTTTTTGTTTGTTTGTGAGGATTGGACTCTTTTTTCGGAATAGAAATCAGGGGTTCGCAGAAGTTGTGGCGAAAAAAGGATTTTTTGGTTTAGGTCATTCTCGGTTCGGTGACGCACGGATGTGTCACGCGACACCGTAAATATATCCAGAACGGTCGGCTGGGAGAGTCAATTTGTTTAATGACTGGTAGGTGGAGAGTATGTATGGGAGGCCGTCATGCAAATCGTTGGGTCTGAAGTTCGCAATGTTGGAGTGCAACGAAATAAAAAAAAAAAAATTATTTTGCTTCATGGTTATACTAATTAATATTAATTTTGTGTGCAGATTTAATGTTTTATAGAATAAAATAACTTTATATCAAAGGTTTAGATGAAATTTCCATTGTTTAATAACTTAAATTAATTGTAACATTATTTGTTTGCAACGATGCAAACTTCAGACCCATGCAAATCGAGGGTCTCTGTAACGTTGAGTTTGGTATGCTGCATCTTCTGGAGTGCTTACGTAAATTACTTAAATGTAAGTGTTAGTAACAAAGGATCGTTGTACAATATTAAATTGTAATTCTTAGCGATTAGTTGTAATATGGCTTCTGGAGAGATCAAAGGGAAAGAAGAATATTTATAACTATATTGATGTCTGACTGACGCGTCTGTATCTACTTTGAGTAAAGTCATCTTTTTTTTCATAATACGCCACGTGACTGAGAAGTAAACTCTTTGTAAACTCTTTCTTGGAATTTGTTTAATATAATTAAAATAATAGGAGGAAATAAAGAATATTGCCTTGAACATTTATTACTCCTCGTTAAGTCTGGTTAAAAATTAAAGGTTATAGCTCGCATAATAATTCAGTGTAGCAGTATGCACGGAAATAAAAGAATTTTTTATTTGTTTCTTTTTTCGTACAACGGTATATGGTAATTATTCCAAAGTTACAGTTTTTTTAATAATTCTAAAAATACCGCTCCCAAAATATTCCAAAACATTGTATTTGAAATGCGAAATATTCTATTCGCGAGCATTAAAACTTTTAATAATCAATTTATTGCGTCGTAAAGTTTTTTTTTAAATTATAATTATAATAATTGCACGAGATATATTATATTTAAAAATAACTCTTCAACTACGCAAAAACTCTATACGCAAGCACTAAATTCTTATTAAATATTAAAACTTCGTAAATCAACTATTTTCCAACTCGCCCACCACTCTATTAATCCCTACAACATTTTTAAAACCATTTTCCTCACAATGAAATAAAAAATTTACATCCATCCCCTTTAAATTCATTATCAAAGCTCGCCATTCCCCTCGTAAAAAAGTCTCGCGCATTCAACAAAACAAAAACCATGTAATCGCCTAATCACCGCCGCGTCAAAAACACCACAACAAAACCTCCTCGCTCACTCTCTTTTCCAGCTGAAACCCAACGCCCATAATATAAACTCTCCACGGCACGCTGCGAGAGAGAGAGCCAATCTCACAGCGAATTACCTGAGCGCGGCGCGTCGCGCTCGGTGCGCCCGCACCGCGGTGAACGCCGCTTAAATCAGGTGCGCGCGTGCGCGGATCCACACAGTCACACACACACACACACAGAGGTGCATCATCCTCTCTCTCTCTCGGCGAGCCGCCAGTGGAATTCGAGCTGCCTTCCGCCGACGCGCTGCCGGCGACTGCCCACACGCGCCTATACCTCCTCCTCTCTGCGGCCGATCGGGATCTCGGGATCGGAAATATTCTCTGCTGTGCTGCTGCTGCCGAGCGGCGCGCGCGCGTTTATTTTCTGGTGTATAGTATAGGAGAGAAGGAGAGATAGGCGTATATGGCTGGAGAGGGAGAGGACGTGGGTTTGGGTGATTTGTTCGCGAGAATGGGATAGGGATTTCGATGCGGAGATTTTGTTGATGTTGTTGTTGTTGTTGTTGATCGTTGGGCTAATAGGGGCGATAGGGTTTTTTTAGTGTCAAACGTGGGAAAGCGATATTTGCTGAATGTAGACGTAGGAGAGCTTGTTTCGATAATATTTTATTTTCAAGTTTTCACTTTGGTATTGTGGTACTTTTCATTACATGAATTTGAGTCCTAAGGGTATATAATATTGGAGCTTGTGGATAATTATTGTATTTGCCGATACACGAGCATTCTCTGTTATTTTCATTTACGTTTCTATTATATCATTAATTAAATTATCCGTTCGCGGTTCGTTAGATATAGCCTATACCTACCAATGACGTATAATTAAAATCATTAATGAAGGAAAGCTATAATTTCAATTCATTTTTGTCAAAAGATAAAATTTACTAGAATTAGGATTTTAATTGTCTTCTAAGGAATTTAAATGAACAAAGATCAAGTAGTTAAACAGCAAACATAGAAGCGAGATTCATTATCAAGTATTTAAATTCCATTTGATAATTTATTCAAAAGTTGCTCAGAACATTTTATCGCTCACGCAATAAACAATTTTTAACGTAGAAAAAAAGTACAACTTGATATTTAATTACAACAATACATTGCAATCTTCAAAACTCTCTCTATAGATGACTTTAGCTTCTACAAGGTAACGTGCAGAATTAGAAACAGCATGTACGCAATTAAGGACTTTCTTCTCATGTGCGTAATGCTGCTGTCTTCGAAAAAGCGTGTCTATTATTTATTAAGTCATTAAACAAAGCCGCACGATTTTCCTTAATTTAATTCGCTGCAAATGTCCTCCGACAACATATTAATCCGCAGCGAAGCTACTCTCACGAGCGTTGGGGCAGGGGGAGAGAAAATCAGGGAGAGAAGCAACGGTAACTAAGCGCCTCCGTAATTACATGGCAACTAATTTCTTAGCAACATTAGGACAGCTGCAAGATAATTGCAGGATTGTAAAGAGTGGAGCGACGGTATAGGAGAGGAGCCAAGTTTACCACTGTAACTATACAAGGATGATTGCCGCTCTCGGGGAAACGGCGGCCGATGCATTTTTCCTCTCTTCCCCGCCCCAATGGCAATCGCCGATAATCAATATATATAGGCGACGATGCGCGTCTCCCGGCATCGATCTAATAATTCCATTTCGTCGTTGCACGCGGGGAAGGGAAGGAAAGAGAGAAGAGTACTAATAAAGTTTTATCCCTAGATAAATCGGGTGAATTTGTAGGGTAAACGAGCGAAGATGATAAGTGAGTCGCTGTAAGGGAAGAAAAGAAGATCAAATGGGCGACCTTGAAAAATAAATAATCGCGCGGAGAAAGAGAGAGAATTGAGGGAGAGATGGAAAATCGAAGGAAACGGCAGAGCTTCCTTCTTCCAAGAAGTAATCACGGGAATACTGGAGAACTCTTTTTCGATTATATATATATATCGCGAAGCCAATCGTTACGAAGACTTTAACGTGAAACACGAGTATATATCGATTAGTCGAACGTAAAATGTATTTAATTGGACGATTCAAAGGTTAACCCAAGTAGAAATATTTTATAAAGTTTCTATCTAGAATATATATAATTATTTTTATAAAGACAATATACAGTTTTTATACATAACTGATTGTATATAATGTGTATAAAAATTGTATAAAGTCTTTATAAAGGCTATGATTCAAAACAACAGTTCAGATTTGAAATGGTATAGTATAGAAATACCATTTTTGATAATATCAATTTTTTTAACTGTTATACACGCAAACGCATACACACACACGCGCGCGCGTGCGCAACCACACACAGACACACAGAGGATATTTCACATATGGCCGGAAAATATCTGGCAAAATAACTCAGACTTTGATCCAGGAGACGCTGTTGGGGTCGGCGAACAGAAGACGCTGTTGGCGTCATGAAGAGAGAGGCTGGATTGGAGATGCCCGTACAGCAGCGAGACGGTCCGTAGCTGCTTAAAGCGATAGGCGTCTTCTTCGGGGAATCAGGAATTCGCTATCTGGGTCCCTAAAATTCTTCTGACCCGATTCTACACCATTGAAATAAAAATATTTCCGCAAATTCATTTATGAAATATAACCAACACGACTATTTTCAAGTGAACATAAACGCATATATTTCAAATGTTTTGTTTGGTTTCCAAGTTAACGCGCGTGTAGACTTTGAAACCAAACACAAAATTTGAAATGTTTGCATTCATGTTCATTTGAAAACAGTTGTGTTGGTTATATTTCATAAATGAATTTGCGGAAATATTTTGCGTAAAATCATAACGGCACTCTTTCCTCGTAAATTTCAAAATACAATTTTTCGAAATACAAAGAAAATAACGGTATATACAAAGATTCGAAACGTATATACCTACCTACCTAAAACCCAATTCAAAGCGCCGCGCGTCGTGAGACAGAACAAGGGACCATAAAGGATCCCAAAGAGGCTAAAAAGGATGAGCCACAAGAGAGCGAGGACGCAGTTTCGGAGCGTCAACCGGCTGATTCACATTTTTGCCCGGCGCAAAGAGGATATAATATACCTCTTATATACGCGCGGAGAAAAAATACTGGTGCGAAATTTCGCCACGGGAATTGAGTAATATGCGCATACGAAGTGTTTGCGCTGTTTTACGAATAATGGAGTAACCGTCGAAAAATGAAATCCGGCAACGACGTGTACAAGTACTGATGTATTTACGTCACATGTCGGTTGCTTGAATAAAGTTCAAGGAATATCTGTCAGGTCGGAGCATGTGAATACTCGCGCTCGGTTCGATGAATTTTGTGGTACAGCGTTATACTGTTTTACGTAACGTTTTATTCATGACGTGTAATACAATTGAAAATCATCGTCAATATATAACAATAAAGCTGTGGTGAAAAGGAAATGCATATTCCGCGGGTTCATTATAACCAACGTGGAATTTAATGCATTTTGTGCTTTATTAAAACAGAAGCACGTTATACGTAAACTTTTATTACAACGAACATTTTTTACAAATACTTTGTTAACAAAAGTTATTATGTTACGCGAAAATATTTTCTCAACTCTATATATACATACATACTGGAAAAGTGAAGTTCTACCTCGCAGTATATAATAAAATGAAAATTTATTCCGCAATATATCGCCATATCCCAATGCACATCTTTCTCTCTCCCTCTATCTATCTCTGATCATCTGGAGTGCAAAAGATATTCCAAGAAAAATTCGCGATGACTTCGAGTCAACTTCTCTCCGCGAAATAGTAAAATTCCCCCTCCCATCTCCCAATTAAACCAAATTCCCACTAAACATCAATATTTTTTCCATCGTCTCCCTACCCGCACGTGTACAGGTAACCTCCCACAAGAGAACGAGCGTGTGTTACCAGGCAGATAAGCCGGCCGGCCGCAGCTCTCAATCGCTCGCTCCCGCCGCGCAAGGTCGTCGCCGATTACACGACTGGTTCTCTTTCGCTGCGGAGACGACGATCCTCTCGCGCGGAGAACCGGCCCAACGCGCGCGTGTACGCGGGCATATATATATATATATATATATATGGAGAGAATTCGAGGCGTGTCGCTGAGAAAGAGAGGATGAGCTGCTTCCTTCCTCCTTTTCTGTCGAGATATATATATGCGGCCCCGCGTAATTCATTGAGGGTGTTGAGAAATGAGAGAGTTTTCACGCGAGAGAGAGAGGGTTTTCAGGGATTGAGGGTATTATGGGTTTTTGATAGAGCGCAGGCGAGATTAAACTTTGTTGGATGGTATGGGGTTAACGAAGAATGTATTGGGTTAGGTTTTTTTGTAATTAACGTGGTAGCATGTATTGGTGATTAAAGCAATCAATTTCGTGGCCGACGAGGGGCCCGAAATTCTGCATACATCATTACGCGTATATAAAGCACACGCGCGCATGACATAAGGATGAAGTCATAATTAAGGCTTAAAATCAAGCCGCCGCCTTGGTTCATTCATATACGTGTTGAGTCACGCGCTGCGACTGCATAGCAGAGCGTGGCCGCCACTATATACACGGAGCATTGTTGAAATTTCTCCTCGCGAGCGCGGGTTATCTAGCGGTTTACGGTAAAAGTTTGTATATACAAGTTTCCAAGCGAATGTTCTAAGTATAGATTTTATTAGTCGAATGCGCTTGATTTAACGCGTGCGCTAAAAGCAAACGATACTCATTTTCATACATCCGACTTTTATTAAAGACATGGTTTACGTCTCATTGTACATTTAACTTTATACCGGTCTATCATTACTTTGGCTGCGTTTTAATGCTGCACTAAACTCGCAGCGTGCGCCTCCTTTCGTATTATAGCGACGGGATTATTATGAAAAGAAGTTTGTATAAAACTATTACACGTTGCATACGATTTTATTAAAAGTATAAAACCGCAGTCTACAAAAGTTCACGACCCAATGATTATACATTCTTTTTGCATTATAGGACGCTTTCACCACCATAACAATGTTTACACTGTTATACAACGATTCCTTAGAATCTTTTTGCCACTGTTCCTGGTAATTACAATGTACGGACTGTTTCCTCGGCCCGCATACCATCCTCCGAAAAAACTCATCTCAATGATCATATCATCCCACCAAAAATCCTCCTCTATCTCGCCCGCAAAACAAACCCCTCCAAGTCCAGGGGTAGGAGGGAGGCACAACCAGCGGGCGGAACTTAATTAAATTCCTTACACACGCTACCGCCAACTCATCTCAAAGCACTTGGCCCAACTCAAACACACTGCGCTCTCTCTCTCTCCCTTTGCGCTCTCCCTTCTTCTCCTCCTCCCTAACCAAATTTCTTTCGCTTCCTTTTCCCCAGTGCATACACCTATATACACAGACACATAGAAAGGCTTGCATTCCTCAGCGCCGGGGAATAAGTCCCTCGGTGGAACCCTTTGCCCGCGCGGCTTTCGCTTTCGTTTGCTCTCGCTCGCTCGCCGCGCGGCTTATTCGCCTCGCATTCGTTTTTGTTATCGCGCGAGAGCCGCTGCTTTTTGTGCTACTACTGCAGCGGCGAGCGGGCGCTCTGGGAGTAAGACGCTGCCTGAGTTTTGTAGCGGCAGGTGGTGCGTGGGAGAAAGGACAGACTTGTTTATTTATATGGAGGGCAGAGGGTGGGTTTTGGATGGGGTGTAAAAGAAAGTGGAGGGAACAGTTTATGGTGTCGGAGTCATTGTTTCGTTACGTGTGTGGAATTGGTATTATTTTTCTTTTAGGAAATAGAGAAGTAGTTTTGGATTATACAAAGTTATAGGGTATTTTAAAGAACTATTTTATTGCTTCGATTTGGTATGCGCAGCGTATCGTGAATTTCGTGGAATTCAAGCAGGAATGATGATAATTGATTGAATTCGCTTGGATTATTATATATAATTGCACGATATACCGCTGATTGGTTAAAAGTTCCTCAAATAATTTCATAAATGTTAAAAAGTAGGTATTTAAAGAACGCTGAATTTTTTCCCCGATAAGCGCGGGGCGACGTTGAAAAGAAGTGTCAGCTGAATTCATCGGAATTATAAAAGTCCGTCGAAATCGCTGATGTAACTTTTCAATTTGACAACTTTTCCCGGAATATTTAAAAAGTTCCTTTTAAATATAGGTATCGCGTCGTCGAATATTTCAATAATTTTCCGCCAACCGTTAAAAATCTTGAAACCAACTTTTAACAGAAAAAATACTATACTCTCGTTAATACATTTCGACCGCATATCAATGATAAAAAAACGCAGCCTCGTCTAGACGCGCTATCCGCGCACCCTTACAATTCCGATTAATTATTCAGCCCCATTGCGGTCGCTTAATTATTCATCCACCGCGCGTTCACGACTTTTTTTTCCCCGCCGACTCCACGCGTTTCTTGCCGCGCCTGCATTTTTTGCTCCTTTCCATCCCTCGAGTGTGTGTGTATATATATATCTATACGCGCGCAGAGTCCGCTATCTGGCGGATGTTTTGAATACGCGCCCGTCCGAGCGTGGAAATAGATGGGCGGCTAGCCTCGAGAAGGAGGTGGAGGACTGAATTGACTCCATTAGGGCCGATGGGATGATTTCTTTTTGCTGGCAGAGTGCTCGTAGTGTATATAATAGGCTCTTTTTCAACGAGACGTAGGTGTGGGTTCGCCGACGGGGCCAGGGTTGTATCGAGTGGAAGTAACGTATCGGTTTTTTTAAAGAGACTGCGGTGGTGATCTTTGGTTTTGAAGGTTTCCTCCGGCGAATGTAATCAGTTTTCCGATAAAAGTAATGTATGAGGTCATTAGGGTTTTTTAGGATTAGATAGAGTTTTTAGGGAAAAAATTAACGGTGTGTATATTAGCTGCAAATTTATTATGAATTTTTCTATGAGATATATATTGTTATAGATTAATTTAATTTCAAAGTGAAATTGGAAAAAGGATATTTTTTCCTTGGTTAATTCAATAAATATCGAGGCAATACGTTTCTTTTCTATCACTTGATTTATATTCTGCCCTCGTCGATAGCTTTTCTTATCGGTTTAATTTAGTGGTTAAATTTTCCTTAAAATAGAATATATTTTTACTTAAACAAGCCGTTATCTTGAATATTTATAAAGGTTCAGATAAAGCTAAACCGGCTCGACTGGTTTTCATGGATATTCTTAGTTCTTACTACTGGCCAGGATTGTGCTTCAATTAAGGGAATAACGATGCATTAAGATGTTTTAAAACAAAAGTACAAGTTGAGGTGAACGACCTGAACTCCGGTAAAAGTCACCTTCTATAAAATGAAATAAATTTGTTATATATATAGAATTGAACGAACAAAATTACAACAAAAAATTCACAAAAACACAACAATTTTCAAATTACCAGTTTTAAAATACCGTTTCAAATCCTCGAGAGATTTAAAGACAATCGCACCACTTTTACTACAACCGATTCCCTCACCTCTAAAACAAAAAAAAGAAAGAAAAAAAGAAAAAAGCTGGAACAAAATCAAAATCCGTCACACAAAAGACCAAATCCCCTCACGTCCACTCCTACAATCGCTCTCGTAAGCCTCTGTACAACCACCGCTGGCATTCCGCGCGCTGTAAATTCTCGTTTACCAATATATATTGTCCGCACTCCCTCACTGACTCTCCCTCGTGCACTGCACTGCGGCTTCTCGCCGCGACGGCGGAAAATTTCGCCCTCATACACCTTCTCTCTCTGCGCGCGCTACAAAATCCTCCGCACGCGCGTGTTTGCTCGGCCGGGCGTAAAGTCGCGGTGCACACACGCGCGCACTCGGATTGATAAGGGCGAGGTCGTTTCCGCGCGGCTGTATAAAGTCGCGGATTGCGCGGAGAGAGAGTGAGGGAAAAGTGTGGGTGGCTGCTGCGCGCGCGCCTGGAATTTCAGCGGTTCGCTGGTGAGTTGGGCCGGAACGGGGTGAGGGATTACGCGAGAATTTGTGTGTATGGATGCGGATGTGGATGTGATATTAGTTTCGGGGATGTTGGAAGGTCGGAGAATCTCTTTTTCCGAGTTTGAAAAGGTGATTCTGCTGCTGGCTGACTTCGAAATAATGTTCATATATCTTGTACGTTTTGGAGAGTGTTTTCAGCTTATTGCATGAAGGTTTCGTTGAAAGCATGCAGCTTTTCTGCGGTGTATCATTTATTCTTGGACTACCCTGGTGGAAAAAATAAACCAACTTCGTTGGTTAACATGTTAATCAAATTTAGGCATTTCTACTTATAAGATTGAGGTGGTTCTATGGACAGATATAGTACTTAAATATAAAATATTCTACAATGAAATTGCTCTCATACTGCAAACTTACATAACTTTTGAAGGAATCAACATTTTTTAATTCTTAAAAAAGCAAATGAAAGCTCATTTTCTCTAGTTTTATTTTCTATTTTTGAAATTATATTTAACACTCCCCGGAGTTAAATGGTTACCGTTTTAAGAAGAGGTTTTTTTCAAGCCTTTTTTCAAAATAAAGCTAAAGAGGCGCAGAACTTCAGTTTTTTTTAGCGTTAGGGTCTAATATTGCAGCTTTCTTTATATTTCTACATCCAAAAACATATCGCAAAGTTTGAGCCGAATCCGTGATCTGGAGTTCGCGGCTTCTCCTAGTAAGTACATCAGAATTCCATTAAAACTATTTAAAACCATGATTATATTTTACAGCATCTACAATATAAAATTTTCACATGTATATATACTTATTCTTCGTCGACAATAGTAACATAATCATGGTGTAACATTTTTAATTTAATGAATGACAAACTATTCGCCAATCGTTGGCTAACATTTCTACCAAGGCAAATGTGTTATTTTCATTAATTTAAACTATTTTTCACTTTACTGGAAATTATATAACTTGAGATAATTTTATTGTCTGAATTCTAATTCGACGTATGACCCTTAAATCATCCAATACGAAGGAACACGACTCGCCTCTTATTCATTATAATATAGAAGAATAGAATTTTTTCGCTCGAAAGGATTCATACACGTCTGTCGCGACATTACCAGATGAATTACAGCCCGAGCGCGGGCAAGTATACCTCGGGGGAGAGTATATACGCCGCTCGCGCAGAATTAACGAGCGAGCGAGCGCAAAAAGACCCGCGCCGTCAGCCGTCCTCTCCACTCGTGTCCCGTCTCTCCCCTCTTTTAAACCCCCTTACACCGAATCGCCAACTCTCCTGCCAACTACCCCCATAAAGAAAACTCGCTCTCTACTCTCGAGCAATCGCACTCATTGCCAAATATCTTTCCAGCAGGAGACGCGGAAAAAGCCGACGATAGGTGCAGGCCAGGACGAATGAAGCCGCGGGGAGGCCGTGGGGAGGAAGCAGACGACCGCGCAGCATGCCCTCGAAGAAGCAGTACAACCTCGTGCACAATGACGAGTACGACACGCGGATACCACTGCACAGCGAGGAGGCCTTCCATCGTGGAATCGTTTTCCACGCCAAGGTACGTACGTGGTGACGCATGCGTAATCAGCGCGTATAACAGAGAGAGAGAGATACCGTAGATGGGCGCCTGTGGCGTGCCGAGTGTAATGGCCTTTGTGTGCCGGGAGAGAAGAGTTTAGAGCCTTTTTTACACGCCGCGGAAAATTTGCAAGTTTGAATTTGAAATTAGGGAATAAAAGGGATGGAGAGAAAGACAATGCGAAAAGTTGCAGACTAATGGGGATACGAACGGGTTAGCTGGCGCGAGTGTCATGGTAATGAGGGCTCGGCGGTTGAACAATTTGTTTGACTTTTAGCAGGAGGAGGAAATGAATCGGTACGCCGCGGCGCGCCGTTGGATGGGAATGGAAATTCAAGAATCGAGTCGAGAATGGAGATAAGAATTGTTCTTGCGAATTGTCGTATGAATTTCTTATATAAAACATTAGATTTCTACGCATCTTCATAATATACGTTCGATATCGTATTTCAGATCTTTATTTATATAGAAAGTTAGATCCTAGTTTTGTCTTTTCAGCGGACAAAAAATCGCATAAATTTTCGAAAAACCCTCTCGCGAGATAAGATCAGATAAGACTGTTACGTAGAGTATATCGATCACTATTCCCGAGTGCTATTTGATCAAATCTCATTGTTATTGAATGAAATAAAATTAGTTTTTCCATGATTTCAATTAAAAAAGATCCTAATCTAAAATCCTTCTACACTTATATTCTAAAACAATATAGGTCCATCAATTCCATACTCGATTATCATCGAATTTTTCAAAAAGCCAGTCGAACAAGTTCCCGCGCGGTTCAACACTCGGAACACTGTGCACTTATCCCTTACCAGCACCTCCTGCCAAATATTATTCCTGAACCTATACTTCGGCCTCACCTTTGTCTTTCTTTCCTCTGCAGAAAACTTCCGCGCATTACAATTTTCCTCTAAAAGGACACAGTCCATGCTCTCGCGGCTTACAATGAGTGCGCACGCATACATACATACATACGTACGCGTCTCGCTCTCTTTCTCTCCTTCCTTTTTCCGCTGTTCTCTCTCCCCGTGCGCGCCACTGCCGCTACTGCAGTCCGTTTTTCCTTTTTACGAGCCGGCTTATCCTGCCCGCGCTGGCGCTCGTGTTTCTGTCTGCTCGCTCTCTTGCCATATGTGTGTTTTTGCCCGCGATATTGGCAGGTTCTAGATTCTTTCTTGTTTAGGTGCCAAGGGCATTTTCTCGCGCTGCAGCTGGCAATGACGAATGCGTGTGTTACATGTCACAGTGCCAAATTGATCTTGTCGTCGTGCGGTTCTGCTGAGTGTCGCAGGATAGGTTTGCGCTTTTTCGTACACGCAGGGGGCTTTAGGAAATTCTGGAGGGCTTTTATGTGTTTTTCTCCTCTCTCTCGACCGTTGTGTTTGCGCACCGAGGTGTAGAGCCATCGCGCGGCTCTTATACATCTTACGGCTGATGAAAGTAGCCAAGAAGTTGCGGATGAAAAACACTATGCTGTGCTGTACGCTAAGCTTCTATAATACCGCGTGCACAACGGTGATATATATCTGAAAGCGTAATCACCCTCCCGTATACGATCTTGCGCACTTTTTGCAGGCAACGTTCCTCGTACCTCCGCAAAAATATCATTCCTGAAAACGATAATAAGCTCCAATTTCAACTTTCGACGTAATTGCCCGCCGCCCGCGAGGAGAATAACCGAACACAGGAGAGATCAATTTTTCTCGCGTGCAACGAAACGTATTATAACAAACGGTTCTGTCTCTTCTTCCCCGAAAAAGTGTATAATATACACTCTTTTTTTTACACAAGCTCTCACAGAACACGTGTCCGGCTGCTTTCTCTTCCTCCAGTCGTCGCGTGATCTTTGTCTCGTCCCATCTGTTACACGTCGCGCGATAAGATAGGTTCCGCGTGCGCGAGCGAGTCGCAGGATCTAAGCGTGCAATGTAAGAGACACGCCGCGTATACGTATACATACGTCTAAATCAAGATAGAGGGCTGCGGATGGCTTTGAGGTGTTGATTCGCGCACGTGTATATGTAAGGCTGTAAAGTCGTTTTGCCGCGGCGAAGTGCGGCGGAGATTGATATATCTCGTGTTCATTTGATACTTGCATTGAATTTAACAAATAACAATCTTTAGTTCCAGTTTTCTTATGTATATATAAAGGTTTTTGGAAGTAAATTCCGAATATATTAAGGTATTAATTATTAATATCTTATAGTAAACGATAGAATATCCAATATAAAAAAATTAACTCATTCATAAAACGCTTGTGCCATATATAAATTACAGCGCAAAATATTACGATACCTTCGCATACGAAAACTTCCGCCGTAAACTCATAAGCTCCTATAACTACAATGTATTTACCCAAATTACGCAAATTACGCACGAAACTTAATATGCATTTTTTTTTCGAGCACGCACCTATCATACCCAAAACAATAGCCATTTAAAAACGTTAACCTCCGCTTACAGAACTTCGGATATTCCAACGTGTAGAATCAATGCGAACGCCGCACGCGCGCAGTTAAATTTAACGAGCGTCCGCGGATCGCTCATAACACTTTTCCAGCAAACCTCGCGCTCGCATTCGCATCTCTCCGCGCGGCGCAACTTTTCTCTCGCGTCAGTAGCGCAACTAGCCGTAACGCCGCATGAGAAAGCGATAATCCCGCGCCTCTCGTGCGCCAGCTCGTACACCGATTGTTACCAATTACGCGACCGCGTGTGTATGTATCCCCCCCCCTCCTTTTTCACCTTCTCTCCTCTCTCTCATGCACTTATCATGCAAATCGCCCCCACTCGTGCACACGAATGACATGGAAAACGCGCGGGGAAACAGTAGTACAAAAGAAAGTGCGCGAACTCGCGCCCGAACTATAGGGGAGACCAGTTATTACACATACCGCGCGTATTATACGTACATATAAATACACACACTGTTAAAAGGATTTGCATTAAATTTAATGAACATGTGTATGAAGCAAATTTCAAGTACGTAAATTAAAACCAAATTAATGAAATTACCTGAAAATAAATGTGCAAATAACTGAAAATTAATGCAAATCTGCATTACAATTAAGGAAAATCTGCATTATAATGTGTGCAAAATTGATGGAAATCTGCATTGTAATTAATGCAAATCCGCATTACAATTAATGCAAATCTGCATTACAATTTATGCAAATCAGTATTTTTTGTTCCAGCAACAATGTTAATTTATGCATATAACTTTTTAATATTATAAATTTTCGCATTTTCATTAAAGAACTTGTCTCTTTAATTAATCGCATTTTTATTATCGCAGAAAAAAACTTACATAAAATTGTCGACCTAACACCGAGAATCGAACCCGCAAACCTTGGGTTACTACGCACGCACGCTATCCGTTACGCTATCGCTCGCTTGAAGAAGTTTGACATTTTCATCTACATAAGGTGCATTATCCATATTAATTCAATTGATATTACATTTTGATTATTCAACTAAAATATTAATGGCTTTTAAGAATTATTTATTTCAACAATATTTTAAGTAAACGAGTTCGATTTTATGTAAAGTTAATTAAGGTGATGTGAAATACCGATAATTTTTGAACGTGTACATGTTATGCAAATACTAATAGAATTACTCAAAAATTTTTTAGAGTATAGTATTTACATATACTGAGCGCCTGACAATCCTGTTTAAAAAAAAAATACTTAGAAATTATTTAATTAAATAAAAACCGCAATGCCGGTAAATAGGAATCTGCATTTGTATAATTTTGATCTAGTTTTTAAACGAGCATATCAGATGGAAATGCTAATAAAATCACTCAAAAAAATTTCTGAGCATACCCAGGCGAAAATAAAACTTTACAAATAATTATTAATAACAATATACGACTTTTTATAATTTAAAAAAAAGTTTATAACTGTTCATAACTGTTTATAAAGATAGGATTTGAGACTATAGTAACAGTTTATAAAAGTTATCAACAGTTTTTTTCTGTTATGAACAGCTAAAAAAGTTTATAACAGTTATAAACTTGTATTTACTTTTTTGGGCTGCAGTGGATAACCATAAAATCAATCTGTAAAAAGTTATTATCAGTTATAAACTTTTTTTATTTGATAATAATAGTTATTAATAGTTTTAAATAGTTTTGAATGAATTTAAACTTTAAAATCATTCTAAAATTCTTATTATATGAAATCATTATTAATTATAAGTTTAAAATAATTATTTTCAATTATTAAAAATTGATAATAGTTATTAATAGTTATTTACTTTTCTTTACTGATCAACTATTCACATTTTTCGGCAATCCAAAAAACTTAAAAAAATAAATAACTATTTATAACTATTTATAATAGTTTTAGACTTTTATAAAAGTCTCAAATCCTGACTTTATAATCTGTTAATATCAGTTATAAACTTTCTTTAACTTTTATTATAGAAGATCATTTCCGCCTGGGTAGTATTTACGTATAAGGAGCGCTTGACAAAATTGTTTTATTTTTTTTAAATAATAATGAATTTTTAAATCATTGAAAAAACATTTAGAACGAATAAAAATATTTTAGATTTGAAATAGTATTATATACTTTTAGGAGCGATAAATTAAGTTAGAGAAAACTACGTGCCAATCATTGCTCCTAATGAAATTTTATGTTTAAGTTTATTCAATTTTCTTTAGTTCGGCATTAATTTTAATGAACATTGCTATAACGTTGAATACTAACAAGATTTCTACCATACCGGCACCTTTCTGTTTTGATTAAAACCTTTATCTAACAATATTTTTTAAGTGACTCCAAATGTATGTTGCTTGAAATAACATACAATTTAAATAATGCTTAATATTTAAAAAAAAAGTCTCGACTGGATGCCTTAACCGTATGAGCCGCTGCTCCATCTCGTAGATATCGTAGCGAAATCATTTACTTTCATCTTCCCCTTTGGGCTTTGAGTGTATGCATGGTTTCGGTTAGTGTGTTTTGTTTAATTGTACACTTGAAATTCTTGAAACAAATTTAAAGTAGATGCGATAAAAAATTTCTTTTTGATAGTAAAATTTAAGGCACACGTAATTGTAATTCAATGTAAATATTCATTAAATTTAACACATTTACTATAAAAAGTATATAAATTTTATGTAGATGCATTAAATTTGCCTTGCTTTAACAGTAATCTTTATGCCCTTGCATAGTAATATTTATGAAAATGTTCATAAAATTAAAAGAACAATAACTTAAATGTAATGTTCAGTACTGGAATAGCCTTTCTTGTTATATGTCATGAAATTTCATATAAAATTAATTAAATTTTTAATATCATCACATTAATTTTAATGCACGTGAACTGTATTATTTATGCGGATGGGAAAAAAATTCTATGGATCGTTAGCAAATGTAGTGCTCAGAACTGGAATATCCTTTTTCCTCACACCGGGCAGAAAGTGCCTCATTCCCGCCCGGCTCCAAAACGGAAAATGCCATATTTCCGTTTCGGAGCCGGGCGGGAATGAGGCACTTTCGGCCCGGTGTGAGGAAAAAATGGTATACGCACCACGGGAGTAAAACAGCTCGCCTTCGGCTCGGGTGGCAATTTACACGAGATGTGGACTATCCAAGTTTTTTCCTCCCATCGTGCGTAATATACTATTTCGTTTTGTCATAAAATTTCGTATAAAGTTTATTAAATTTTTAATATCATCACTTTAATTTTAATGCACGTGAACTATGTTATTTATGCAGATGTGAATGAAATTCAATGGATCTTTTCTCAAATTTAATGCTCAGTACTGGAAAAGCCTTTTTCGTTTTATGTCATGAAATCTCATATAAAGTTTATTAAATTTTTTTCACATTCACGTTAATGTTAATACACGTGAACTGCATGATTTGTATTTATGTACATGAAGTTTAAAGCAAGGCACTTTAAATTTAATGTGCTTTAGTTGATTTAATTATTCGTATAATGTAATGAAATATTATGAAATGTAATTAAATTTCGTTATCTTCAACATTAATTTTAATGCACGTAAACTGTAATTTTTATCATCATATTCATTAAATTTTGTGCATGAGACATTAATTTTAATTTACACTCGTAATTTTCATGCAATACAGATATTTCATGTACTCGTACAATAATTTCTATGTACAGGTACAATAATTTTAATGTACTTTCATTAATATTGTATGGATTTACATTAATTTTATGGTAGATGTGCATGAAATGATATTTAAGTTACAAATTCATGAAAATTAATGCACGAGTGTACATTAAAGGTGCATTAAATTTAATGATATTTTTAACAGTGCACGTATCCTTATCCACGGAATAATACACCACTAAATGAATTATTTAATCCTCCCGTATTTACTCCCTCCCGTCCTTTTTCAACAAATTATCCCCCTCTCATCGTATAGCCGCCAGCCTATATCCCCTATTGTTCTCCCTGTAATTTCGCCCGCTCCTTCCTTCCTCCGCGCGCGCGGCGCCGTCTGGCTGTCTCTCTCTCTCTCTCGCCTCCTCCCAAGTGTACAACGACGTATACACGTACGTGTCCGCTTTACCGAACAGAAGAAACGATGAACTTGTGCGCTGCCGCCGCTTGTTATTCGTTTTTCGCGGTAGGCGTTTTTCTTATTCGTACATCGTCGGTGCGCCTGTCTATATATGTGTGTACAGGCGGGGGGGAAAGTTTGTTGTGTGTGCGGATGCACGACGACGGGGCTGTGTAGTCGGCCGAAAATTGCGCAGTATTGTGTAGCAGTAGAAGAGCGGCGAGCGCGGCTGCTATTAGGGGGTGGAGAAGAAGAAGTTGCTGAGGTCGCGGGAAAAAGTAATTTGCCAGGGACGGAGAGGGATCGATTTGAATGTCGCCGTCGCCGTTTGGCTAGCCAGGGGGTTGCGCGCGCTAATATACATTTTTACCGCTGGGAAGTGCGGAATTTGTAAAATAATATTTTTACTGGTGATGGAGGTTTCCGGGTATTGAATTCAAAGGTTTTTATATTGGTGTTCGTGTGCGGTTGTTGTAGATACTGGAATCAAACCAACGAAGAAGGAATTAAAAAATTTATTAGGTAGAATGTTTTGCGTGTATTGGGGATGATTGGAGTAATGCCGGGCATCCGTTTAATAAAAAATATACACATCGTCGCGTTTTAATTATAACAAAGTATTAAAATATTTACAATATTGTGCTGTTTTAGATGATTTATTACATCTATGTTGATAGGTTAATTACACGTACCAGTACTTTCAATCTACTATTTTTATAAGAAATACTGACTATAAAAAATATTGTTTGCTCTTTCGAGGTCGTACGTATTCCTTCATAATAATTCTAAATGTTTTAACGGAATAAAAGAAAGAAACTCTTATTCTTTTAATTTTAATTTATATTGATATTGCATCAAGAAATTTCCAGTGATGTTGATCACTTTTTTCTTCTTATTGTAAGGATTAAAAAAATGTTCGCGTACGGAATACAACTTACTATCAAAATGTATGTAATATCAAGTACATGTACACATATATAGTCATTATTGCTTATTGGAAATATTCTATCACATTTTATTATAGATCCCGTATTTTATAGCGAAATTGCAATCTCTCTCTCCTTTATTGCTTCGCTTGCTTGACATATTGCTGACATGTTTGAAATCAGAAAAAGATTACTTACTACGTATTTCGATAACAAATTGTAAAGTATAATAAAGAGTTCTCTTTTTTTTCATATACTTAATACAATTAAATGGAATATTTATCTACTGAAAGTAAATATTTCCAGCGACCCAGATTACACCCCTGCACTGTACCCGCGACTATCTCGAGTCATAAGCTTATCTCTCTGTTTTATTTTCTCCTTTATTTCGCCTTGTAACTTAATGAATTCTTCTATAAAACCAAAAGTTTGTGTGTATCGTGATAAGCATTACAGTAAACTAACAATGTAATTATATAAAGTTAATTAAAACTACATGCAAAATTGTGAATTAAAAATGTACGTATTCTCACAAAAATGTCCGTCAGTCTCTCTCATTCTCTCCTAAGTGAAAAATTCTCCGTATACGTACTTAGTTCCTAATGGAAAAACGTTCTTGCTTTATTTCTCGAAAGTAATAAATTTCTAAAGTATTACAATTCTGAATTAAAGTTTTCCGCCACGATATTTCATGGAACCACAATTACAAGAATTAAGTACACGATATACACCATAAATTATCCATAAGCGGTAATTTGAATATAATTACTTTCCAGAATATAAGATTACACATACAGGTCGCCAATATATATATGCTATACATTAACCGCGCCATTACTATCTAAATAAAAGACATCGTACCAACTATAACCCGTTTTTCGGTGCATATATACACACATACATCCTGAGAAACATAATACATACCAAGTCGCGCATTATAGACAATCGCAAAAAAGTCGTTAATTGCCTTCGTGCCTTATACACAGCCGGACCCGCGCGCGGGTTGCAAGCAGATGCTACTTTTATTGCCCCGCTCGTATATATATACATTTATACGTTCTCTCGATTTCTATTCTTTTTATACAGTCTGAACCGCGAGAGGGAAGAAGCCGATCTTTATTTGATTTTTACGCCCGTACGGTGAGATGAGTTTTATGGTTACCGTTGCTATTGGAATTTTAATTACGCCTCGAGAGTTGCTGCGCGCGTGTCTGAAAAACTCGCGGATAAAGTTTTAGGCTATATAGCTATGGGAGAGTAGCGCACTGTACATACGAAGAAGCTGAAGAATGCATTCGATCTGCCGGTGTATTGGATTGCATCTGAGACTGTGGGAGAATTCAGCCGGAGGCTTTGAAGTTAGTTATTCGATAATCCGGAAAACCCAAAGTGCGTATAATTATTAAATATTAAAGGAAATTTATTCGGCAGGAGAAACGTCAGGCTTTATGTTTTTATTATCCAGCTTTCCGCGCGGCTAAACGCACTGTGGATTTTTCAAACCGTTCTCACACACGCACGTGTGCGCAGGAAAACACGGCAGTCCATTAATTAATTTAAATCCACTGATGAAAATAACACTGCAGGTGCGGCGCGGCCCCCCCGACGCCGTACACATAATAAAAAGAGATTTCCTCCGCGCGCGTATATACGTAAATTATACATTTTTAAGCGCATGGGGGCTTGCAAGTTATGCGTGTAAAAGAAATTCATTCTCGGCTTCTCCCTCTTTCTCTCTCTCTCTCTCTCTCTCTCTCTCTCTCTCTCTCTCTCTCTCTCTCTCTCTCTCTCTCTCTCTCTCTCTCTCTCTTTCGGGCAATTAACGAGTTCACAAGCTCGACTATTTTTAAAGGGGCTGTTGTGTGCGCGAGTTCGTGTATCTTATGCGCTTATGTAGGAGCTTGGGTATACTGTAAAATTATTTTTAAAGGATTACACAGAAAGCATTTGGATTATTACATTTTCTTGTTATTTCATTCCATATTAATAAACCTTGTATTTATATAAAATGCAAAAATGTGTTTTAAATTTTAATGAATAATTTAATTCCTGAGCTCTGTGGTCATAAAATATATATTGGAAAATATTGCATTTTTAAAATTCAAACTTCAAAGGTATACGTGGAAATGACATTAAAATTTTATAATACATAACTTTTCAATTATTCATGGGTTAATTTAAAAGATTTAAACTCGTAAACTTTTCATCAAACAAGTAAAATAAAAAAGAAAATCTTTTTTAAACATTAAAAAAGTCACTACACCGATAACAAAAGTTAAGGGGAGTGTAAGTCTCGACCTTCGACTACACGGCGATAAAACCAAAACTTTTTAAATTCCTTAAGCGTGTATCAAGTACCTCTAGGATACACGTTCCTCACCTATACGCCCTCCTAAACTTTCTTGTATACATATATCTCGTACTTCCGCGCACTTAGTATGTGCCAAGTGTCGAAGTGTTGATCGCGCGTGCGTGGGAGCGAGCGAGCGAGGAGGGCGACAAAAGTCGCGCGCGTGTACATTGACAGACCTAAACCTCGTTAAAATTCTACGCGGCCGATCGATCGAAAACTTTTAATTCGAAGCGTCTCTTGAGCTCAAAGATGATCAATGGACCTGATGAAAATTTCAGAGGAGGATCAATTTATTATGGGCATAATGCGACAGTCGCGTTTCCCCCATGCAATTTTCAGCCGTTAATGGCTATCTCATAGAAATTTCATTCGAAGGGATAAGCGTGGGCGGAGTATAAGTATATTTCAAAAGCCTTAGTTTTTGTTTCGTATAAAAAAATTATTACAAAATCCAGGTGATGATAAAAAATGCATTACGGAACTGTATTATATAAAATGTATATATTTAAAGTTAATAAAGAATCGATCTTGGTATATTTGTTGGATCCCCTGTTTCATAAATGGAGAAGCCTTATAATTTTTATATCTAAATGCATCGAGTCTCCCGTATCGTATTTCAATTTTTATTAAGCTCTTAATCCGATTTTTAATGGCCAAGGGCAGAAATTGAATTGAATTCTTTATCAAGCACGGTATTAATTCTCCACGTATATAATATCAGAAAACGCACGCGCGCGCATCCTTAAGAATACAAAGAAGAGAAGAAAAGTACAAATTTAAACAAAGCCAATAAAAAAAAGGAAAGAAAAAAAAACAGTTAAAATTTACAACCGTATATCCAACTTTTCTCCCGAACTGAAAAAGAAACTCGGAAAGATATAAAAAAGTCTTTATTCTCGGCACGTGAAATTTTTCAATGAAGTCTCTCTCTCTCCCCGTTATGCGATCACCTCTCTTTCGCGCAATTAACTCCTCCTTCCGCAACCGCATGCGCACCCATCCCCCGCGTGTATTATTCTCTCTCACGCGTGCGCGCACACATACAGGTTTCAATGGCCCGTGAAATTCATTCATTTTTCCCTCGCTTCGTTGCAGTTCATTGGCTCCATGGAGGTGCCGCGACCCACCAGCCGAATGGAGATCGTGGCGGCGATGCGCCGCATCCGCGTAAGTCTCTCACTTCTACCTTTATACAACACGTTACACGTGTACATATATATACATAATCCCTCGTGAAAACGAGTTTCTGGTATAGCTGCCTACGTGTGTATACGTGTATATATATGTATAACACGCGCGTGTGTGTGCGTTGGTTCGTTTGCAGTACGAGTTCAAGGCCAAGGGGATCAAGAAGAAGAAAGTGACGCTCGAGGTCTCCGTCGACGGGCTGAAGGTCACGCTGAGGAAGAAGAAGGTGGGTAGAACATTTGCATACCATGTAGATTGAGTGGGGGAGGAGGAGGTGCTTCTCTATGTTTTTTTTTGGCAAGAGAGTTTCGTAATCGCGGTTCGAAACTTTCCGGAGTCTCGACTGATTTCTGCCGGTGATACACGTGACGACGAATGGCTGCAGCTTTTTCGTGCACGTATACGCGATACGTAGGGTAAAAGGTGATTTGCGAGACAGCGATGATGGGTTGTTTGTCAATTTAACTGTTGTTTGTTTTATAGATTTTGCCACTGTGGAGTAAGAAAATTTACGATTATTAAAGGCAGGATTTATGTAACGGGCTACTCGGTCATTATAGTAACATTTGACAGGTGCAATTATCGCGTGTTTTTTGTTTCACGCGACTTTCTACGATTATTTTCTAATACCGTGGGGAGAAATGTTTATAACATTTTTTAAGCTTCTGGCGTTATTTAACGAGTAAAGTTAATTTTAAGGGGCACGTTGAATCCTTTGTTTAAAGTGTAAAACGAAACGGCTTTCTCACGCTGGCCGTTAAAAAAATTGATTATACTAATTTATGTTCAATGGACTGCGAACAAAGTTTAATATGCGAATCGACTGCGGCACTGTGGACTCATTTAATCAGATCATTATGCACGAGTTATTTTTCAGCCCGTTTTTATTATTACGTGTGTATATAACCGTAAAATATGACATTGTTCTTGTTAAATAAATTTTTAAAACTAAACTCTATATTCCGAAAATGAAAAATCTTCTCGACATTTCAAAATCATAGATATTATACTTGTTTTCCTATTTCCATTTAAAATACTCGGATAATACAAAAAGAAATATTTCTCTCTCTTCCGCCGGAAAAACTAGATCGTTCCTTAGCGTCGTTGAAGTGAATCGACAATATTTCCTTTTCTAAAAGTGAACTTCGAGGTCTGCGAGGAAACGTTATTTATTTACAGTTATATAATGGAACTGCGAAGAATACCCTAGAATTAAATTGCTTTTAAAAAATCTCATTGAACTGCTAATAAATTGCTTCGAAACTAACGGTTTGAGAGCCAAGAGTATCTAATGCTATGCTCCGCTTTATATTTTAAAAAACAGTTTCAAACTTTTCCAATACAGATTTACAAATTATACTTTACTCGCTTTGGGCGATAGGTCGACAGGGCAAACAATAACCTCCCTTTTATTATTAATATATTGTATGTATTATACATGTTATAAGCATAGATATAGTGTATACGGTAGATAGACACTCACCGGTGCATATTTGCAGTTTCCGATTTTGCAGAAGAAACAGCACTGGCTGGACGAAAGCAAACTGGTTCTCATGCATCATCCCATCTACAGGATATTTTACGTCTCGCACGACAGCCACGACCTGAAGATCTTCAGCTACATAGCGCGCGACGGCAGCGGCAATTCCTTTAGGTGTAACGTCTTCAAGTCGAGTAAAAAGGTGAGTGTGCCGCGGTGCTCAAAATTATTATATCTCGGATATAAAGATAGGTCTGAGAGAATGCCGACGGCGACTGCGTACTTACGAATATTTGCGTATTATCTATTGTTTTTAGTACCGTTATTCATATATAATTTTAACAAAGCAGCCTTATACAAAATAACAACTACAAATCGATCCCGGCATTCTCTCAGCCCGAAAACAAATTGAAAACACTGACCAACCGTCTCCGTCCTGTTTACACCTAAAAACGACAGCCGATTTGACAACCGATCAAAATCACTCCGCGTCACCGTCCCAAAACCCAATTATCAAAAATGGCCCCTCGCCAGCAGCGCTCCATACGCGCTGCACCTTCTTAATCGAATCCTCCTCGTATCCCATCCGTAATTACATAACACACTTTCCTCCGCACCCAGCTCTCTCCTCTCTCTCTCCGGCAAGACAAAAACATCAAAACATATACACGACGCGCGAGCTCCTCTCCAATTACACAGTCCGCTCCCCTTCCTCTCCCGATAATCCCTGGCCGAAAGAAAGCAAACGACACGCTCGCATCCTCTATAACGGGGAAAAAACGCTCCCCTTTTCCCGGATACCGGCGATCTTCCAATTTTCCGCAAGAGCTGCGCTAATCGTAACACGTGTTGTCCCTCGCGCGCTCTTTCTTTAAGGAACGCCCACGCGCGCGCCAAGTTTTCCGGTACGCGGGCACTTATATATCCGTACGTACACGACGCGCGCTGTCTCTGTTCGCGGCGGCGGCGGGTGCGTTCCTCTCTTTCTCTATAAATAAAGAGGCTCCGAAACGGAGTGAGCGACGTACCGCTGCGCTGCGCCGGCAGTCGAGCAGTCGCGAGCCGCTCGCACGAAAGTCTCTCCGTACGTGATGTACACGAAGTACCTATGAAGTTTTTCGCGGATGTGTGTGTATGTGTGAGGGTTTGTGGTGGTGGTGGTGGTGATTTTTGGTGGTAGAGGTGTGTAGAAGTTGTACAGTGGTGGTGTCGAGGGTGGAGAGGAAATGAGATGTTTTATATATACTTACACTGACAAAAATGATGTATTAAAGATTACTATAATATATAGGAACGTGGGGACAAATCTCAAATACCAAAACTTTTACTATATTTTATAGTAAAAATTAATATATACATAATAAAAATTGCTATGTACACAGTAATTTTTACTATAAAATGTAGTAATAATTTTAGTATTTGAGATTTGTCCTCACGTTCCTATATATATATATTATAGTAATTTTTAATACATCATTTTTCTCAGTGTACTTTACCAAATATTTTAGTGAATAAACACGAATGAAGCATAGTCCGGAATTAATTTTCGAGAGAATTTGAGGGCAAGTTCTATACTTTCAGAAAACAGTTGAAGAGATAGAGAGAATTTCACGAAAGTTGTAATAATACTTGATGTTTCGCTTTATATATTTTCGAGTACAACGCTCCTCGCTCAGCCTCATTTGTATATTCTTTGACAATTCCAAAAGGAAGCAACGTGAAATTCCACGGAGAAATACTTCGCATCTTCTCTCCCTCTTCCTCGAGAAGTTAAATATAAGTTTACAACTTTTATTACGCGAAACGAGCATAAGGATGATTCTGTTACCGGCGAAGTGGGACTCCTCGCTTTATTGTGTTTGGGAAAGGATAACTCGCGCAATGAATCTCAACTTGTTAAACCGTTATTCCTTTTTAAGCAGGCGAATAAAGCCAGTGACTTAATTCGTTTAGGGCACACTCGGATAATTCACTCGAACGAGCGTATAATATTTAGCAATTAACGCTCGCGTTTCCCGAACGACTCTTTTTGCCCTCCGAAAATACATATACGCTTACCCGAACGAACCGTATATATACACATCAACGCACGAGATTTACAATGTTTGCACCTTTATACTCACACATTCCAGCGGAACGACTATAGCAGAAGGCGAGGGGCAATGAAAATAACGGCGGAAATTTACGAATATCGCCGGAACTTAATGTCGGTGATAAAATTACCGCATCGGAAAGTTGCGGAATGAGGTAACGATACAGGTATAATGGGGGGGAAGAAACAAAGCCTCTCGGCCAAACGAGCCGGCCATTCACACTTTGTCTCGCGGCTCTCGACGTAGCGGGAAAATGAAGCAGGCGCCCAGCTCTTTATTGCGTTTTGCAAATCCGACTGTACTTACTCGAAACGGCCATTTTCGAATCAAATCGCCGCGGCAGAGGTCCGCGCGCGGGCGGAGAGTGGATGTATTATACGGTATCGAACAATAATGCACCGAGCCGATGCGGATGACGAAGAAGCGCGAGCACGCGAGCATGAGCTTCTACAGTTATATTATATGCGTGTGGGCCGCTGCCGCGTTGTTTGCGGGTTTACGATGCGCACGCGCGAGCTGTACCGTAATGTTTGTTTAGTATTAAGTAAATTCTATTAGCTGGCGTCGTCGGGGATGGCCTGGGAGTGGCATTGGTAATGGGATTTGAGGGAAAATTGATTTTTCAACGCGGCTGAGAGAGAATGGGAAAGGCTTGCATTTTTCGAAAAAAATTTCGTATTACACGTGAGTATACGAAGCGAGTGATAATGAAAAATTTGATCCGTCGGTATACATAATTACTTTTGGTTATGAAAAGAGGATATGTATTGATTTAAAAACGCTGGGAGGAGGAAGAATGATGTGTCAAATAACCAAATATAGATTTCTATTTGTGTATTTTTCAAAGAGAGAATGAAATGATGGGTCTCATTTCAAAGCTTTTTTCTTGGTACTGAAACTTTGTTTAATCTTCCGGCGATTTCTTTTAAAAATAAAGAAAGTGTAGGGTAAACACATTATTGAATAAGACTGGTATTATAGCGGCTCATGTGACTTTTGAATCAAGAAAAAACAAACAGTTCTATTTTTCGAACGAGACGTATTAAAAAAAAGAAAAGTAAACCGTCATGCTCTTTTATTAGCATGTAACTGAAATTTCACTATTCATATATATTCACTTAAAATCAATGAAACCCCGACAATATCACGCGTCCGCTAATGCATTCGAAATAAGGCATATGCACAACACCCAACGACTCCTCATTTCCCATCCTCGTAAAGCGCGACTAATAAACAACGTGTATAACTTATGCGCGCGGTATGCAGCCAGGTCTCGACTTTTCATACTTACCGCGCGGGGGCGGATCAAGCGACTAATTACTCCCACCCGCGTGTACACTGCACGCACCCCGACGTTTACAGCCGCTATTAAATCTCGCTTAACGACTAATATTCTCTGTCCATCGTCGCGCGCACTCGTTACATTCGACACACGCGGTAGCTATAACATCCATGGCGGACAAAAGGAAAGCGGCAATGAGATTAACCATCGCGCGGGGATCAAATCAGCTCTCGCTCTCCCCCCGCGATAAAAGGCTATCTTTTTCGCGAGGACGAGGAGGAAGATGTAGGGTTTCGAGGGACGACGACGATGTGTTTTATTTTAAAATGTTGAATGAGGTCGTCGGGCTCGTTAGTCAAATTTGAAAATTGTAGAGTGCTGGGCGTGCGCGAAAGAAAAAGAAGCCCGAATAATTTTAATTAGAAAAGGAGATGACGGTGTAGTGCGTTTTAATTATACATGCAGGGCTGGGATTGAGAGAACCGGCTACTGGATTTATTTCCGGAGAAATTTGAGGAATCTCGCGAGTATATAACTTTTTCCGCGCGAAAATAACTAAACGCACTCGGCGGATCAGAACAGGTCTATTTTTGCCACGATAATGATGAGTGCTGAGTGAAAACTGTCAAGAGAGTTGGTCCGTCCGGAAAAAGCTCTATTTTGACGGACGGGGGTTTATGGTATTCACGCGGCATTTCTGAAATTCCGTCGGGTCGACGTCGTGGCGAAAAAATATTTTTCAGAAGGCTTTAAAGTATCAGCGTCACCGGTGACGTTAACAGTTAAATTGAGAGTAAAATATTTAATTACACGAAAAGGTAATTTAATGCGCTGTGCTCCGAGTTTTCTCGTGACGTAAATTGAATAACTTTGTTATTCCAGGGTAAGTGCTCTTGTTTTGACATTAAATAATTGATTAAATGTGATTAAAATATTATATGCGGAAATTATTATACATTTTGTATAAATTAATTAGCAAAAACTCAATTTATAATATAATACACATTTATTATGAAAACGCTATATAGTTCAAGGTATAAATTAGCTCTCCGATGCTCCCCTATAGTAAAAAAAAAAAAAATCCAGCAAAAGTCTATGTAAAAAAATCAATCTGATAAAATAATCCCATAAACTATCACCTACACTTTTTATTTGTATCTAAATACAAATCTAGAAAAATGCAGCCCGACAGCCAGGAATTTTCACCACGCTCCCCACACACTATTTACGCCCAGACCTCAAACCGTCTCCCGTCTCAAATCTGGAATACTATCCCACCACCGAAAACCTACTTAACCCAGACCCATATATTCCGCACCCATATCACCGTCAGCCATACCTCCGCGAGACTCAGCTTCCGCCGCCACTTCTCAAAATCGAAGCGGACGCGTGAGCGACAGCTCCTCCTCCTTCTCCGCTCACTCCCGGAATATTAATGCGCTTATAAATAAACTCGCACGCGCGCGGAGACTCGCTCGCTCTTCGCTCGAGGAGGAAAAATCCGTCGCAGTGCGAACGCGGTGCTGATGCCGATATTGCGACGCGAATTTCCGGACGAGCCGCGGGATGGCGAAGGAGGTCGTGAAGTGTGATTAGAGGCGGAAAATTTTGCGGTAAGGAGATTATATTGTGAAAGCCGTGATGTGGAGGTGAGGAGAATGTGAAAAGTGCCGGTGGATTTGATGGAGGGTGAGAGGTCGATGAAAAATGCAGTAATTCGAGGTGTTTTGTATAGGAGAATGTCAAGGATTCGGGGTTACTCAAGTGGGTAATCGGGTTGTTGGAAGAAATTCAATGAATTGAAGGTGATTTTTATAGATGGAAAGATTCTGGAGACCGAATTCTAATATGATGAAGACGACGTCGTCGTTATTGTTTTTGTAATGCGCGGTGGACTACTTTTTCTTCTTGCTCTTGTCAAAATCTAGCAATTATTGCATGACTTGTGTATCTTAAACTCAAACAGGAAATTTAATCAAATATAAGTTAATAAGATTTTCCTGGTAGACGTGTAATTCATGTTGACGTACAAATTATAAAGTGTGAGAAGAAGTGCGAGCTTTATTACCTTGATTTGGAACGAATCCTTTTAACATGCCATGTTTCTTTTAATCTTTATGAACCTTAATTGCTTGTTTCGACAATTACGTAAGTGATTTATATGATTATAGGGGTAATATTATAACTTATACTGCATAAGCTTCTTCGTCAAGCACATTAGTAACAGTTAAGCGAGCCCCAGAATAATTTAGAATAATCCATTTAATTATAATTGCTTTATTTCCGCACTGATGGAACTTTACGATAGAAGTATTTTATTTCATTTAAAACTATATCTGGTATAGTAGAAATAACATTTGTACGATTAGAAACATCCACGTGTATATTACATTACTGTATATTAATAATGTGGATGACACAATGTCTGAGCGATGGGTGTACTTTTTCTACTGATTTATAGATTTTGTTTCGCCCATTATTTTTCTTCGTTTCCATGTTAGGGTTAATATGATGAATAATGTACTTCATTTCGTGTTTATCGTGTTTCATCACGCATGCCATATTAATCAAGCTGCATGAAGTGAGAAACTTGGACGTAGACGCGTAGAAGTTCTGATTTTGCCATTTATGTTCATTTAGTCAAAGTAGCAGAGAATTTTAAAAAGACTCAGGAAATTAATTTTTTGATGAACAAAACATTAATTTCGTGAAGGCGATATGACATCCAATTTCATTATGAAATTTTCACTTATAATTTATTAACGATAAATTAGAAGCTGAAAAACTAATTTAAAATTGATAATTTACGGATGTCAGGTATTTATCCTGCTATAAACTATATTTTACGAGCTAATTTGTATATTAATAGAAAATACATATACAATAAAGTCATTAAAAATTAAGCAAATTTTTCTGTTTTTCCATCTCAACATACGGCAAGTTTATTGGAAAGTATAAGTGGAATTTACAAAAAGCGCTTTATTAGCCTTTGCAATTTATATGACTGCAATGCTATCTGTTTCAATTATCTATAAAATTACAAGCGCAGCTAATTACAAACTCTGAAATCAAGCGCAATCACAGAGTTTCATTTTTATCCACTGTATAAATATCGAATAACAACTTTGAACAATTTTCACGATTCAATAAACCATCATCAATTTAAAATTTTAATTTCATTATATATTATTAATGATTTAATATTCTGTCAATTGAACGGTAATTTCGTTATATTACAAAGTTACTTATGTAATTACAGGTTCAATATTAATACAATTTTATGAAAGCGAATATTTGAAATACCTTCCATATTCAAAGTTCACATAGAATGTTACTATTCGTCCATTCAATCAACTCAAAAAGCTGATTAAATTATACCCACCCACCACACCAAAACAGTGACCAAAAAAATTACAATTTCAGTGCCCCCTCTTCGCTCAACCTCACTCCACCCCATAGTGCATCGATGACGAGCATAACCACTCAACCCACCCAACCATCGAGCAATTCTAACCCACTCTAAAAGAAAAACAAAACCCGCCTCTCTAAAAAAAAAAATGCTCTCGCGCCGGGGCCGAAGCGCCAGTCCGGGCGACCCTCTCACCGCCGAGGGCGTACCTTGTGTCGAGACACCCAAGGGCCGTAAGAAGTTCTCGTTCAAGGAGCCGGAGATAATGGGCTTCCTGGGGTTCCGGCGCATGTCGCTCATGCGCAGCTCCAAGCCCCCGCAGCTCCAGCACCTGCGCTCCAAGAGCCTCCAGCCGCCGGCCAAGCGCAACCAGGAGTCCGCCCCGCGGCCCCGCGAGGAGCTCGACGAGCTCGAGGTACCGTGTGACTTTCGCGCAAGCGCTAATTGAGAAAGAGGCTTTGTGCTTTGTTTTCGTGTGGTTTGTTCGTTTTTTTTGTTGTCAGTGTTAACGAACGTGAAAGAAAAATTGTGTGCGTGTGTGTGTGTGTGTTTTTACGTTAAGTAGGTGACAGGAGGAATTCTTTTACCAGGGGAGCTATATGTACGGACACGCTTACATTGTTGCAAGGTTTAGTCGCGTATTAGTACTTCGTAAAGTTTCATGGCGTACGTTATACTGCAGAAATTTCCTACGCGCTGTGTGGAGTGAAAACACGCGTGTGTGTGTGTGTATGTATAGCAAATGTTATCGTAAACCCGCCTCGTATCGTTAAAAATACACGTGTAATGGCATAATAGTGCAATATTATCGGAGTTATAACTTATACCGTAAAAAAAATCAGGGGCTCGGTAAAACTAAATAACTTTTTATCGGCAAATTTTTCGTTTTATACGTTTTCCACGAATATATATATTTTAGTTCCGTTATATGCTCAATTTTAATATAATAATAGTTTAAAATATGACGTGTCTAAAAAATCCGACTCCTTTAGCATTGCATGCATTATACTTTTATCGCCTAGCCCATGAATGGCTTTTTATTACGTGTGAAATTAAAAAAGATGTTACACTTGAATAATCGTTACGGCGCGAGCGAGCGCGCGATACTAAAACGACGTGCTAACTTCCGCGAGCTCTCTCGCAAGCTCCTTAATTTAAAGCAAGATTTTAATTTGCATAATCCTGTGTGCAGGTCAGGCTAATTGCTCCACACGAAGGCCGGCGAAAAAATTGTTATCGCGATTTATACACGGCCTTTTTTTGCCGTGTTCCCGTACAAAGTGGTACAGCTAGCGTTTGTTACTGCGAATTTATTGTTATTCTTAATTGAATTGTTTGAAAAATGTGCGCTTTGTAAATAAGAAAAAATATTGTAATCTCGAGTGTGCAGTGACTAATTAAGTGTATCGTTTATTTTTTTAAATCGTTCTACTATATAAACCAACATAATTTTCTTAATTCTAACTGCAACCAAACCCATGGAAAATCAGCAATAAAACGTCTTCACCTCCACCTAACTACCCGCTAATAGCCCATCCAGGCATTAATTACACCTCGCTCGAAGAAAGAAGAAGAAGAAAAAACTCACTTCTTCGTTGCGCATCTAAATAAACATTCCCCCAGCGCAACAAAGACCTCACCGCGTGCAGTACGCACATTTAATAACAGTACTCTCGGCGCTCTAACGACGCAACTCTACCCTCCTTCCGCCGGCCCCTCATTACAATATCCTCGCGCGCGCGAGATTTCCTCTCCGCACTGACCTGCTCTCGATTTTTATTAGCCCCAACGCCGTATTTTTTTTATACGCGCTCTCTTCCCTGTTTCCCCGTCTTTTTCTCATTCTCGCGCCTTTTATTGCCGTTCTCAGAAAGGATTTGCAAAGTTCGCGCGGCTTTTCGAATCGTAAAACGTGCCGTTGGTTACCCAGAACCAACGGGTTTTCCGCTCGATATAATTTTCATTCGGCAGGCGCTCGTCCGCTTTTTCGCGCGGCAGGAACTTTCCACACTGCTACTATGGGATAGTTGTTGGGTCTTTGTTTTAGAGAGAGAGGGGGATTTCGCGCACGTGGCTTTGCGACTTTCGCGCGGGGATCGCTCCGGCCCGTTGTTAAAAGCTCGCGTGTGTGTGTGGCGGTGAGGAGGAGAGAAAGGAGATGAGAGAGGCGAGATTAGGGCGGGAATTTGCGCGGTGTTTACGTTTTTGGATGAGCTATTGTAACCTAATTCGCTTGGCTGCTCAGTCCATTGTGCGAAAAGGTAATATATTTTGTCGCGGGCGCGGAGAAGGTCGGGACAATAAATGAATTGAAAAGTTTTTCCCGGATTCTATTCTTCTAATATAAACGTTTGTCTTTTACGATGCGGAATTGGGCTAACTGGACTATATATTGCATAACAATTTGGCTTTCTTTTATTTTTGTTAACAAGTTGGTTTATCCTTAGAATCCGGCATTTTACATTTTACTAGGGTACGTGACGTTTTTCTGTGCTTGACTCTGTTGTATTTTTCCAAGTTTAACTGTATAAGTTTTTCTTCCGACTAACCTTATATTCAAACTACCATTCTTTTTAGGTATTGTTTCCATATACCGCAACAACAACCCCATCAAAATACTATAACAGCATCCACACAGCGACATTACAAAGATATCAAATAGATGCAAAGGTCGCGCATAAACCACATACTTATTCGCGAGAATGTCCCATAACCACCCCATTATCAACCCCCCCCCCCCACGAACCCATATAAATTATTCCCAACTGCCCAGAAACACTCACGCAAACGGCTTTCTGCCTCATAAACCCCTCCCCTAAAACGTAGACTATACATACCTATACGTGTAATATATAACCTACATAAAAATCATCCCACGCTGAGTAATCATTATGATCCGCAGAGCCAGGCGATGCGCGTCGTGCGGACGGTGGGCCAGGCGTTCGAAGTGTGCCATAAGCTCAGCCTAAACAATCCGCCGCCGGGCGAGGATCAGCAGCGCGCCGTCGGCGACAAGGACAGGGTCGCTGGCGACGGGGAGAATCATCGGCGCGACGGTGACGACTGCAGCGAGGATCGCGACGATTTCGGTAGCCTGCAGCCTCAACCGTCGCCGTCGTCCGTGCATAAAGGTGAGTCGTGTCGATTTTTTGTGGGGTTGTATAGATTTTTTTTTCAGTGGTAATTAGTCATATTTTATATAGCTAACGTGTTTTTAGCAAAAATTAAAAAATGTATCTAAAAGTTCTACTATTACTTAAAATGCGTATTTTATGAAGTGTAAATGCCATAATTTATTTTCGATTGGTAAATAATCATGAAATGTAATAAGCAATGTTCGTTTTTAGCCATAAAGTTAACTTAAAAATAGCTAGCTTCTGGTTAACATTTCTACCAGGGTTGATGTTTATTGTTTATTCTATGGGGTTTTTATTGTTTATAAAGAAATTGAATTTCAAATTTAAGATCTGGAGTGAACACGTTTTTCATATATTTTTGCGAGTTAAAAAGAAAAAGTTATTAAATAAAATGCATAAAATTAAAGTTTTCTCAGAGTTCGATACAAAAGTGTAGAAAGTCGAGAAAGAATATAAAATTCTCATGTGCTTGTTCGGATTTTATCCAAACGTCTCTGACACGAGTTTGAATTGATCTTTTTTTAATGCTGAGTTTTATTATAAATGAATTCAATATTTTTGAACGAAAAGAAAAATAAAATCTACGGAATTGTCAAATGGTTATGAATTTATAAGTAACATCCGTTCAGCGCATTAACATGGCAAATTGCATTACAAATTAGGGATTAGCATGGGTAAACA
Source organism: Torymus aiolomorphi (assembly GCA_036365515.1). NCBI lineage: Eukaryota > Metazoa > Arthropoda > Insecta > Hymenoptera > Torymidae > Torymus > Torymus aiolomorphi. The sequence continues at coordinate 122,716,100 of CM070874.1, read as the reverse complement.
AAGCATTTATGTGAAATTATTCAGACTGGTACACACGCAAGAAACTTTATAACAAAGAAGTACGGTGAATAGTGCGTGGTATTTTAAATGAAAATGAATACTTAGTATTCGTAACTTACTTAGTTGAAGTCAAAATACCTGCAATTTAGGATGACAAAGAGTAATATACTTCAAAGTATTTTTAAATAATATTGAAAAAGTATAGTGTTTGCAAAAATGCATTCTGTTGACGGATGAGTCTCTCGGCAGCGCGTAAACAATTTATTCACGATTTACTGATTCATCAGAGGATCTCGTCGATTCATTAGTCGATATCTTACTTATCAGTAAACATTACTGACTATTCCATGAAAAATGCACGTCTCAAATTGAAAACAACGACATTTTCTCAATAATAAATCTCTATCACGCAATATTGTCAAAATAAAAACGCTTCAGAATTTAAAATTTTGCCAAAAACAATTTTAAATATACAACCAGTTATAACTAAATTATTCAAAATACATTCTATTTTGACAACTAAAACTTTTTTCACTGACCTAAAAAATCTTTCCTCAAGTTTAAATCCATTCCCCCATTACCTGCCTATCCTCATTCGTCCCGACATCTCTCCATCAACAATCCGCGCAGCGCGAATTCTCAAACTACTCTCCAACTGAATTCCACCTCACCTCCACACTCTCTCTCACTTACTCGCAGCGTCCTCCTCCTCTCCCATACCTACCCATCGCATTTCTGTAAATACCCGTCGCCGAGAGAGTCTCGCGACCTCGGAGGTTACTTACTCTCAGCGCTCGCGCTGTGCATTTCCCCGTTTTATGTACCATCTCGCGCGCGTGCTGCCCAGCGGCTCGCAATTTCGTCGTATATATCCCTGGGAACTCGCCGATAGAAAGTGTAATAAATACACCGCGCGCGCGGCGCGATGAGCGAGTCGAAGTCGCAATTGTCGACTTTCTACGCGGCGATTTGAATAAGGGGAACGCGAGAAAGAGAGATGATTTTAGCTGTGCTGCGTTCTTTCGCAGAAACTTTTGAATATGATTCGAGCGCGGTGATTAAATGCACGAGTGAAATATACAATATACGGGGCTCATTATATGGGTGGGATTGTTTCGGTTCTTCTCTCGCGTGGCTGCGTATATAGTTGGTGGTGCAGCTATGACGATTGAATTGGAAATATAGGGGCGGTCGAGAGAGGTATTTTATGGGTTTGATGTATCAATGAGGCAGTAAATAAGATACGTGCTGATTTTCAATTTCCGATGGTCGATATTTAAATAATGGCTAATGAGGGATACTGTTACTGGCTTTCTGGTCATTGTGATCTCGCAACTTTTTTTGGCCGAGTGTTCTAATGTAAATAACGATTTATGCTCGAAAACTTTTTTATGTACTTTATCTTTTAGACTATAGTTTTTTTTTCCTAGAATACTATTAAATAGAAAGCCTGTAAAAACATAAATTTGTATGGAAATATTAAAATTCAACATTTATTTCGTAAATTTTTTTTTTTTTTTCAAATCGATTAGCTTCCTTTCATTTCGCAATATTTTACGTCGTAAATTCAAATACATGTCCGTATTCCTCAACAATAAAATAAATTCAAAGCTATCTAAACTATTTATAGTTTACTCTATCACCCAGAAGCCTCGTGGTCTATTATTAAAATTAAAATAACTTTCAACGTGTAGCCTTTCTTCGTCCAATAGTCCGCTATTAATTGAAAACTCCTGCACCGACAACCCTTTTTCCAATCAAAAATTCATATAAAGTCCTTCCCCCAAGTCCCACACCGCACATCATAAAAAATTCAATTTACCCTTCCCCCCCTCTCTCTCTTTAATTCTCTTCCCAACCTCTCTCTCTCTCTCTTCATCCTCCCCAGGAAACCCACCTCAGCCACGTTTATCGGGAATCCGCGGGCGAGGCAATATCCGCGCACGATCGACTTACTCTCTCTCCCTCGCTCACTACTGCGCGAGACCCAATTATTCAAACGGAGAAAAATCCGGCGTCGATTCGTCGGCTGTCCCGGTGAAATAGCAGACAAAGAGGAGAGAAACGTACGTACGTACACACAGACACACACACTCCGTACGCAGAGACGTACGTGCGCGGGCTATAAATAATGTAGCAGGTTCTCCGTAGGAGCGCGCTTGTGCGCGCAGGAAGCCGCCGCGATCGTATCGCGGCTGGATAGAGCGAGAGGAGCTTTGCCCCTCGTGTGGGTAAGGTGAAATTTGAAAGGCCGGGCTTTTTTGCGCGCGCTAGGGTGAGCGAGGATTCTCGGAATTAATACGCGGTAATGGCGTGGAAGGGTGTGAGAAAACAGGGGGAATCGACAGTTTTTATGATGAGTTAATTATAGGGAGGTGGGAATTATCAAAGAGTGCGTAGGTGGAAGGTTGAGGATTGAGTATGGCAGGGTTATCTAGAATTTTTATTACTTGGAAATGTATATAGTATTACTGCGGTGTACAACTAAATTACGATATATGAGCGATATGTTTTTTTTATTATATATATTTTACTTGAAAATAATTTTTTATTTATATGACAAGTTCTGGCTACAGCAATTACGTATGTCTTATCTGTTGTCCGAAGTTCTATCTAGAAGCATTAAATCAGTTTTATATAGTTTTAAAACGATAAGCGTTTGTTTCAAGGTGAAAATACTGTCCCTTTAATTTAACTTGAAAACTTTTATATTACGAAGTTTCTATGTTTTCTCGGTCTTTTTTCATCAGAAAGTTTAACGTCCGAAGAAAGCGCATAAAAAGTAACTTTGACGGTTGTGTCGGTAAAATCCGTAGTTGAAATTTTGGAAACTTCTCAAGCTCTCATAAAGTTATTTAATTTGACGTGTTGTCTAAAAATAATTCACTATCCTCCGAAATGAATTTTGGAGTTGTAAATAAAAAGCGCATGAATGAATTGTGGCTTTAGAAATTTCAAAATGTAACCTCTGTTGCTTTATATTTTAATTTTAAAGTTGATTGGGAAAAATTTTTATTCATTACAAATCCACTTCTGTTTTTTCAACAGTGTTATATTTTACGAAAATGGATTCGCAGTCGTGTTTTTAGTTCAAATTTGGTTATTTCAAATTGTAATGATTTGAAATACCTTACCAGAATCCCTGGTAGAAAATTAACGATATTTTATAACTAACGTGTTAATTAAATGGAAGCATTTTTATCAAAAATCATAATGCAAAAATGATATAATTCTTATAAAAGTTCTACTATTACTTAAAATACATATTTTATGAAGTGTAAATGCCATAATTTATTTCGGATTGGTACACAATTATGAAATACAAGCATTATTCGTTTTTAGCCATAAAGTTAACTGAAAAATAGCTAGCTTCTGGTTAACATTTCTACCACAGTTTTAGTTGTTGAAATAACATTTATAATTGCCAAACTTCATTTGTTACGCACACACAACGAGCAACGTTTTAATTAACCCAATACCTGAAAAAAGGTATAATTATCCTGTTCCAATAAAAAACCTCAATTAGTCCATGTACACAGAATATTTTTTGTCAACAATAATACCCCACGAACAATTACACAGTTTGCCAGTCCCGATATCATCGGCAATTATTCATTTAACTTTCTACCAGATCTGAACAACGTATTTTCTACGTATATACAATAAGTCAAACAGGTAAAACACAATAGGCTATAGACACTCGACGCAAATAGATTTGATCAAGACACCAATTCGATTAAAGCTGCAATTGTAAGTCAGTCGCGCTAAGTTTTATAGACCATCGGTTACAGCTATATCTTTATAAACTATGACTCTTATTAATTTATTGAAAATCCATACTTTCGATACACACGTTTAACGAAACCCATGACCCGATCAGAAATAAGCATCACGCGCATCAACAACTCGACAGAACCAATTTTAGACTTGCTCCGCGGCAGCAACCTTCCTTATACAACAAAAAACACACATACTTCTTGCCAAACGAAGAAGCAGCAGCAGCAGCAACCCAATTAAACCCCGCAATCAATGCCACGCGTTTGAACTTCACCTACTTTCCCACATACACACACGTATCTATACTAATCCCCCAACCTCATCTTTTGTTCTCTCAGACATCCTCCTGCTGGGCGACGCGGACGACTCGATCCTGGACCAGCCACTGCGGCCGAACGACACCTCGACAACGACGACGATCTGCCCGGCCTCGCCGCTCCGGCAGTCGCCCCTCGTAAGTATCATACTCTCTCTCGAGAACGCTTTTATACATACATACTTGCTCTCGGCGCAAAAAACCAGTCTCGGATACGCGAGCGCGACGCGCTTCTGTCGGGAAACCTGACGCCGCGTGACCGATCGACCGAGCGACGAGACACTTGTCATAATAACATTCTGCGGTTGCACGGACGTTTGAACCGGTGGGTCGAGTTTTTCCGAGCGTGGGTTTTGGACGGTCGATAAGAGGGCGGGCTGAATCGTAGTAAGAAACGATAAATTATCCGATGCATTATAAGCGAGTTAATTGGCGAAATTCAATTTTCAATTTTATACGTGGAATGGATATCTTCGGGAATGTGTTTGCGACAGGGTAATTACGTTTGTTCTCGTCCTACGTGATATATTAATTAATTTCCATACTTTTACCGATTCCGTCGCGTTCTAATTAATTGGTGATGAGTATAACGGTTGTACGCGAACGCGCACGGTTAAAATTTATTGAACTTTGCAAAAGAATCTTATTAGCGTATTTATTTATAATTATTTTGGTGGACATGATAAAGGCTGTTTATAAATAAACCACTTTAACTCGTCGTAAATAAAAAAAAAATGTCGGTGTGATGCGTCTTACGCGAGTACAAACTAACAATTATTCAATAAGAATGGTTATTGATTAGCTTGTCACTTTTACTTACACAAAATTTTGCAACACAGTTTTCCATTATTCAGCAAGATTTTTAAATTCAACAAGCACCGTCTTCACGTTGAATATTGTAATACGGCATTGTATGCTAATGCGCCAGCCGATAATTAGTATTTTCCCCTTTATTTGTTTACATAATTTATTAACGAATAGCTTGCAACGATCAACTCTTTTATTTATTTATATACATTGAATAGACAACTGCATCTATAACGCACAAATTAACACGTCCCACAAAAACCGAACTCTTCCAACAATTGCAAAAACCATTCCACAACGGTACTGCTTTAATTCTCCCTCAATTAGAGAAATCACAGGAGCATCAAAACCCACGCGATCGCAATTACACTCTTTCTCTCCCTCTTAAAACTTTCGACTCCTATATAACTCCCGCATCGCGTGCTCCTGGCCACTTTAAAACCTTCTTTTCTCTCGTCTCGCATCCGCGCGCACACACACAGGGCAACGCCATCATCGCGGAGCAGCTGATGAACGGCGAGCTGACCGCCCTGAAACACGAGATCCAGCTGCTGCGCGAGCGGCTGGACCAGCAGAGCCAGCAGACGCGCGCGGCCGTAGCCCACGCCCGTCTACTGCAGGATCAGCTAGCCGCCGAGACCGCGGCTCGCGTTGAGGCTCAGGTGAGTTTTCTTTTTTTCTTTGTTTTGTTTGGTAGATGGCTTGTCTTTTTTTTTCAATGAGATGTGTGATGTAATTAAGGATGAGGGAGGAGGTTGAGTTGCAGGAAGAGGCGGATGGGTGTCAATGATGTGCGGTTGTATAAATATTTTTAGTAATGGGATTTTTAGGAGTTGGTGAAGTGGGTTGGCTAAAAAGTTTTAGGAATTCTTATATCTTATTGTGTAATGTTTCGCGAAGTAAGATAAAAGTTGTCCGGGTAAAATAAGTAATATAATGGGTAAATCAACTTTTCTTAATAAATTTAAAATCTTGAGATTGTTAAATGATGTAAATTTACAAATCACTGTAAGAAGCAAAATTCAAAATTTTAGGAATGTAATGGTTGCATGAGGGTTACTGCTTTTTCTTACACCAAGAAATTCTTTCAACATAAGTGGTATAGGCGAACTTATTTCGAAATAACATGCAATACTTCGTAAATAATAAAATTCAAAATTGCACTTAAAGGTGTACTTCTAGAAATATATAATGTTCGAATTGGGATAATTCTTGTTCTTTCTTTTACCGCGAAAATTATACTGTTCAATAAAAAAGTCATAAATCCCTTATTTCGAAATTGGATATTCTAATGACAAATTCGTAAGTAATTAGTGATCCAAAGTAAGCTCTCGCGAGTAAAAGTTTCCGTCAAGTTTTGTCGAACAGTTTTGCAGGAAAAAGAAACTAACTCCATAGAAAGTTTCTCAGCGCTGTGCAGTTAATCTCATTCCGACTGAAATTAGAAGAAAGTTGCTTTGTTATTATTAGCAGATAAAGTTAATGCAATAATTTGCTCTCTGCATAACAATTACGTGTTGTAATAAGCGTTATTTCCAAGTACAAGTATAGTCCTATGAATAAAGATGAAAACAGATTTAAAATCCTTTTAACCTAGTCTTTTACGAAACGAGAATTATTTCATAAAAATCTTTAAAAATGTATCATTAGTTTGAATTTAATAATATTAAAATCTCTTGAAATTGCTTTATTGATATAGAACGAACTCACGATTTGCTAATAATTGATTTTTGAAATAGTACTAAAAAGCTTCTAAAAATTTATGAAGATTTACCCTTCTACAAATATGTCCCATTCCATCATATAAGACTAATTATTTTTAGCCACACCCTGACCGAATGTACCACATTTTCTGCTACCTCAAACACTCTAACATGGCACTTTCGGCCTGGGCGTGACGAAAAATAACGTATACGCAGCACGGGAAAAAGATGACCACCCCAGGCGTTTACCACGCGCTGACCTTTTCTTTTCTTCCCTATACGCCCGTAATAAATTATACTACTGTTTATTCAGCCTCCATTATCCCATAAAGTTACTTTCAAACAAAAAAAGGTCGTCCCCTCCCACTAACGACCCTTGACTCTCCAATTCCAGGCCCGTACTCACCAGCTCCTCGTGCAGAACAAGGAGCTGCTGGAGCACATCGCCGCCCTGGTGAGCCACCTTCGCGAGCACGAGCGCCAGTCGGGCCAGGTCAGTTCTACCACCAGCGCAGGCGTGAACCTGTCCCAGTCGGCGACCAGCGTCGCCGAGATTGCAGGCGGCCTCGGCCAGGTAACCCTCTACCGCATACCCTGACGGCACACCACTGCTGCTAGCACGGAGATGACGATGCACGCTCGGCTTGTCGCGCGTTATCACCCTGGCGATCGCAGAGAAATCATGCGCGTGTGCGAGTGTGGCTGCGAGAGCCCCGGGGGTAGGGCGAGGGCCTCGATAGCTGATTAATTGATTAGTTCTAAGTAGGGATATTATAATTTCTTCTTCTCGTTAGGATCGAGCCTATACAGTATCTCATGTAGCTTTAAACGAGAGGAGCGGAAGATCGGGGAAGTGCAGGTGGATGTTCCTCGAGGATGATATTAATGTCTGTATTGTACTTGCAGTTTTATTCGTTTTTGAGAGCGATTTTAGGGTTAGATAGTTTTTTTTATTTGTTGTAGTTCGCGTGTACTTAACGAAGCGACGTTCATCTGCATTTACTGATTTTTCGTTAGTTTTTTAGGATTCGAGACGGACAAACTTGAGAATCAAATGTTATATGATATGATTAACGTACGATAAATTGATTTGCAATAGGCGAATGATTTCGTGTTTTTCTTTTTAGATCCGGTTTGATTGAATACAGTGATGCAATGAAGTATTTTTAAAAACTGTACTAAAACGATATACAGTAATAGACTACGAATTATTTATTTGACTGAGTAGTGTTTCATTCAGTAAAGTTGAATGAAATTTTAGTTTAGCTCGCGTAAGAAACGTATGGTAACTGACACAGTTCTATACTTAACAACTCTCCGATTCCAGTCCGCAACTGGCCTTTTTCAATAATTGAGTAATTAGCGTATCGAATCTCTCTATAGTTTATAAAGAAGCTTAGTTATCTAGTAGCTGTTACGATTTTTAAGTAACGAAAAAAAATACTCGGAGCGTGGCAGATCAGTTCAGGTATAGACAAGCGTGTGCGAGTTGAAGCTTGAGCACGCAGTAAAGTGTCAGAATGCGAAATTAGATTTATTCGCGAGTGAGAGAGTTCACGTCAATATTCACGAATTTTGTATGAAATTTCTCAGTGAAATATTGAACGCGCGAAAGATGTGAGATGAAATTTTAACTTATTGGTGCCTCTATACGAGGGAATATGAGAAAAACTAAAGTTATTTGACTTGTAATTAGGTTATTTAATTGCTGGTGCTTTTGCGTCTATATAACATTTATGTTATATTTATTGCTGAAATTTTACAAGACAGCAGACATTTAAATTCAAAATGTATATAATGTGCGGAAATCTGCCAAAATGCTCTGTGAATGTGGCGATTTGGCACATTTTCACACGTTTTCGTACATGCCGTTTTTTAGCCAGGAATAAATTTGATTATACCGTCTTAATTATCATATCCTCGTATTTGCAGCTATGAAAATGAAACTTGAAAATCATTTTAGTTTCGCGGAACACTTGGTTTCTCTCATTTCTGCTCGTTTTATTTAAATCATTACAGTCGTCTATTATCTCTCTTTACGAATTGTGCTACTTAATTTTCTTGCGATCGCCGTAGACGGATTTTGTATTTTTACGTTACACATTTAAGCATGTACGCTAATTATTATCTTTTTTAATGTTTTTTAATAAACCTTTTTTATATAAACACGCCAATTTTTTGTACTTTTTCAGTTTTTATTATATTTTACCTTAACCTTTTCAGGACGGGGATTTTTACGTTGAAATTGGACTTTTTTTTTACTCGATATTTGTACATAAAATCAAAGAATTTGTCGCGTCGAGTGCCTGACAAAAATGGTGCTCGAAATTTCGACCAGTCCTGTCCTTAAAAGGTTAATAACACCTACAAAAGTTTGTTATTGTTTTGCTTCATATTAATACTATCATCATATGTTATTTGTAAACATTATATATTCATTAGCATATCAAACACATTATCACGATATATCACACCGAGCTACTTCAATTTGATGTTTGTGCCAATGTTTTTTTCCGATAATGAGCTGCATTAATTCATTTTATCGAATTTCGTTTTCGTTTTTAAGCCTAGTTTGAAGCTTATAAAAAACCGCCATCAGTGAGACAATGATTGCTAGCGATTATTTGCGATTGTGTAAAAAACCCGCTTGAACTGAAAAAAAAAACAATAACTCTGCGTACTAAGAGCCGCTGTGACAATATGTTGCCTAACAGGTCTTTCCACGAGATTTTGGAGTTTGCGCTACCAACAAATGTTAGGTAATGATATTTACTCATTTTTTAATTTGTTGTATTAACTGCTCGTTATTCAAACATCTTGATTCTATACGTTAAAACAAAACTTTAGATTTTTATTAAAAATAATAAAGTACAAGAAAGTTTTATCATCTCAATAAAATCTTAAATTAAATTCTTGTATATACTTTTAGAATCAAGATATTTATATCATTATTAAGTTAATCTAAGTTAATTTTATCTAAATATCAAAGAATTTTTTACAGCATTAATTCAAATAAGTATCCTGTATGGTAAACTTGGATTATCCACAGGAGAACAATTAACAAACCAAATAACACCTCTAACATTTCCAACAAAACACTAAAATCTGCTTAAATTACTAACAACCTCGAGTACAACCGACCCTTCTAATCAACTTCCATCACCTCCGCAGTACAATTCAGCATGGGATCCGCACGCGGCGGTACCGCCGACCGTCTGCCCGCACTACACCTGTGCTCCTCCGCCACCACTGGACCCGTACTACTCCATCCTGCCTCCGGTGAGTCCACTCGGCTATCCCATTCGACAGATCAGCAGCTGCAACGGCTACGGGGACGAGCTGCGCTACCAGGCCCAGCTTTGGGACAACTTGCGCACGGCCTCATCGCCGTACGCTGCGCCCGTATCCCCGGCCACGTACGCGACGGGACGATGCCTGGGGCCGGGCTTCAATCTGCCGCCGAGCGGTCGACCTGTGAGTTCGTTGCGTATCTTTGTTGTTGTCGTTTATGATTGTGTCGAGACGGGAAAGTGAAGAATTTGGGGGTTCTATTATGTATATAGAATTGTTGAGAAATGATTGGATAGTCGTGATTAGTTTTCGTAGATGCGATAGATTGAGATGAAAGTGGGTGGAGTAGAACGAAATTTATGTTTATAATTAGATAAATATGACTAGATAAATTAAAAATAATTTTATTATACAACGTCGTTAGAAGAAGGTTTCATAATTTTACAAAAAGAAAAAGAAAAAAAAATGGTTGCCGGGTAACCGCAGTGACGATGAAAACTTATTTATAGCTCGGTAAATATTTTTAGTATAGTGGGATATGTTTAAGTTTTCCTTTCATTACTTCGTTTAATTTGCTTTTCGCGGTCATGAATAATGTATCGCTCTAAAGACGGAAATTCGGGATGTTTGCGCTAAACCGTTTTCATGGTAATGCCAAATTATTTGCATATTGCATATTATATTTCAACTGCATTCAAATTTTAATCGTGAAAACTAAAAGCCGCGCGTATTTTTACAACATTAAACTGTTTTTTCATTCAAAAGTGTACGTTTGCGCGTTGCGACAAAGTGTAAAAGCATTACACGAATAAGCGTAAAATGCAGAAAAGACTCATTGAATTTATATTGCTTCTTTGACTAAGGCTCGGCTTTGATAAAAATCAGTTTAATCGTGAAATTCCAGCCAGTTTACTCTTCTTGTTACCTACTATGCGATAAATACTATCGATTTAATTATATGATACCATTGCAATTTTTCATCATAGCCTCTTAAAAATAATGAAATTTCGCCATACAAACTACTTTTTACATAATTTTATTAGTATGCATCGCCACCGCGCATTAGCTAACAAAATTATCTTTGTGTTCCAGCGTTCAGCGCAGCCTGCTCCGCCGTCTCCAGCGTCAAGCCTCCCCCGTCCATCCCGAGTACCTCGCTCGCCAACCTCCTACCGCTCGCCGGCACCTCGTTCCCGGTCCCTCGACCGCTCCATGTCGCAGCCTAGTCCCGCCGAGGTCCAGGAAGCGTCCTTCATCAAACCCCTTCCCTGCGCCAAGTGCACCGTGACTGCCAACCCCGAGCCACCACGTACGCGGTCCTCGTCCCTCACCCTCAAGAACAACCTGCACGACCTCATGCGACCACTGGTCCTCGACTCGCCACCACCTGGACGCAGACTCCAACAGCAGCAGCTCAGTAGGGCTGTGCAAACCGAGCCGTATTATGCGCAGGCTAATCCGGTGATACTGCTGACCGAGTCGAAGGCCGGGAGGCCAGGAACAGACTCGATGCCGAAGATCGAGGAGAGGGAGGATGTGGAGAGCGAAGAGGAGGAGGAGGAGGAGGAGGAGAGAAGACAGACCATGCTGCGCGTGCCGAAGCAGATGCGGTTACGACGAAATAGTCAATAGTTTAGGGCGAACGGGTCTTGGATTTGTCGGTTTTCGAGGGGAGAGTAGAGTGACGTAGTTGGTTTAATTTAAGATCCGTAGTTTTTTAAGTGACGAGCGTACTATGTCATTTCCTTGGAGTAGCATTTATGTAGTTTAGAAGGTTTCTTTTTTATAAGATACTAGCGATAGCAATTTGGTTTGCAAAATTATTGTGTAAATAATTCATTGCTTTTGATTTGAAACAAGCGTACGATTCCTTTGTGCTTTTTGCTGATTTCTCAATTGTATGGTTATATTTTAGTGTGACTTGAAAACCGACAAATCGCTTTGATGACTTTCAAAATACTCAGTGATAGCTTCTACTACAACAACCTAAACGAGTGATTTTTATGTACTTTTTCTCGACTCGTACGTTATAATAAGATACCTACTAATACGTTTAAGATGATAAGCATCAACGGTGATAATAATGCAACGGCCAAATAATAACGATAGAGTACGTAGCTATATAGAGGTAACTAAAGCTTATAGAATTGTAAGGATTTCTAAAGAGTTTTTTATATTTTTCTCCGATTGATCTTTGTTTTTTTTTTATAATGTATTGCTTTAATTATAATTGCGAATCAATACTCTGTAATTGTGCATATAAGTACCGCCTACTTATAGTCAATTCTACATACAATACTAAGAAATTTTTATCCTTTGTATCTTATCGTACTTTTCTCTGCATACTTTATTATTTTAACCTCTTTAAAACTATATATACTATTCTTTTTACCACTAAGTCGATTACATACGTTAAATTGCTACTGTTAATATTATATATAAAAAACATTGTTGACTATACGAGCGTCTGTGAAAACTAAAACAAATGCCAAAATTGCTTTCTCGAAAGTACGCGAAACCAATGTCCGATAACTATATATAATATATACTCTGTGTGTGTCCAAAGATAAAACAAAAAATCATCCGCGCCATTCAATATATACATTGTTCGACCTTTGATCTATATAAATATATGACAGACCATAGTATTTTTTTAACTTTCACAGGCAAAACAGTTATCTACACACACATACACACATATATACATACACACTATGTATACTACATATACCGCGACCTTCCTATCTTACTCATAAACAACAACTGTATAATCGTTCGAACCCATGCTCAACACTGTACATACATACGTGTGTATATATATACACACAAAAATAATTATAACAAAAAAAAATCTCGCTGCGGCAGTCGTAAAAACTACAGCTGTGTACAATGGCGTGCGCTCTCTACGGCGTACCCACATACCTATATATATACATACGTTACTATTGTAAGAAGCGGCGACCTGAACGCGCTTCTGACACACTGCGAGAGGAAATAATAATAAAGCGGAGGGGCGTCGCTCGCTAGCGACGCGTACTCTAATTAATTCATCCCTGTGAAATTGTTTGCTCAACCACCACCACCCCCGCAGGCAGGGAATAGGAGTGCCGTCACGCACTGCGACGTCTACTTTCCTTCCATCTTCCCTTAGTCGCTGCTCCTCTTTTTTTCTCGCCACCATACCGCCGCCGACAATTTGCGCGCATCCTCGCGCCGCCGCTGCTCGTTCATTCATTCATTAGTCTTTGCGCGCACGACTGCCCTCGGCCGCGTTTCGCACACTCGCGCCCGCGCGCCAGCTGCTGCAGTTGCGCGACGCTGCGGGGCTCATGCGCTACTTGTTGATCCTCAAGCGCGCGGGTGAGACGACGATGTGCGATAAGTGAGGCACGGAGACCGGAGTGTGCCCGAAGGTGGAGGAGAAGTAGGAGGAAGGAAGTTTCGAGGAAGTCTTTGCAAGTTCTTCGGAGAAGAGGTTTGGAAGTGATTCGGGGGATGGCATTGGAAAGGAATCGAGGGTTGACGAGAATCGGCGATTTGAGTTTGTAGTTGGCTTCGTTGAAGTTGTAGTGGGGATTTTCTTGGTTGAAATTTATCTGGTTTACGTTGGGGTACGTCACTATAAGAATATTATAAAGTTTTCTCATTATTTACAACTTGTAGTTCGATAACAAGATAATATTATTCGTAAATTTGTTTTTTTGTTTTATTATTTCGTAGTCGGAATGATTAATTTTCATCCCGTTTATAAAATGATTTTATAATATCTTTTGTTTTTCTCATCTTTCTTAGCTACTTTGTAAAATCGACCAAGAAACTAGAGAATAACTGAAAGAAAAATTAATAACTTTACCCTTTTTCAGTAACATTACTCTACCAAAATAATATTTTTATTTTGATCCTTTTATTTTCGTTATCATTATAAATGAATTAATGAAAAAGAGCAACTGAAACTCGATCTGGCAAGATCAGCTTTTGACGACAGAACATTCGCTCTTCGCACGCATAAGGCGCATCTGAAACATGGAGGAGAGCCAAAATTCCTCGACGACGGACTCGGTGCAGTCCCCAGAGTCCGTGCAGCCGCAGCAGCCGGGAAATGGCGGCAGACCGCAGCGACAGCAGGCCCAGGGTATACTTAGGGTCGATACCGGCGGGTTTCGGTCCAGTCGGCTCAATATCTCCGTGCCGAGGTTGTCAGTGCCGCAGGTAATGACGAGGGAATTGAGTGTGGTTCATTTCAAAATATGGGATTTGAATGATATGTGATGAATGGCTAATAACTGTGATAGGAATCGTTTATTTTTCTCTCATTTCTAAACTAGTTACAAAATTCATGAACAAATTGAAAAGAGAATGGATGAATTTCATTGGGAGAAATAATGTACTCTATCTTTGTGGAATATAAATATGGAATTCAATTTATACATTATTGACTAGGTGATTTTTGTTAGTGAAATTTAATAAGTGTTACTTTCATAAAATGAAAATTAAATTTATTTTGCATTTATACTATTTTATAACGATAGCAGATGAATTTAAATGTCCTAAAAATACTTTCAAAGCCCACTAATTTTACAGACTAAATCGAATTAAATTGATATACAAATTAAGTATTTCCTTTTAACTATAATTAAGACTTGGAAATATTCGAAAATCCGGTTATTAAGCATAAAATAACAATATAGATTTTTATTAAAAAGTTCTACTAATCACATAAATACCACTATAATTAAAAACATACTTTTAAAAAACGTGTACCATATACCAAGAACTCCAAGTGTAACATTGCGTTTTTAAGAACCTTGCGGCAATTATTCACACTTAATAAAATGAGAAAAGTGTGAAAATATGTCACCGCCTACTCAAGCTAATACACAGTTTTTCCTCATTACACTACTGACTCCACCCTCATACGTCTCACTCTACCAAGACTTAAATAATAAATTTCTCCCATTCAATTTTTCGCATGAATGAATGCCGCGATATAAGTATACATCCTTTGTATACGTGGCGCACAAAGGATTATACACCTTGGCGCCCCGGCCAATAACATCCTTTCCTCGATATATAGATCGCGCGCGGCGATTTCGTGACTTCCGCCCGTTAGGGAGTGCCGTTATTGATGATTTCACGCGCTTTCGCTCAAAATTCTCTCTCTCTCTTTCGCTCACTCGCTCTCGAGCGTCACTCTTTACGAGCTTTACTTAGTTTAATTTCCACCTACGTGTGTATACACGCCCACGCGTTCATAATGAGGATATAATAATTGCTATTTTGCATGAAGTAGGTATAATTGCCCTTCGTAATATGATTTCGCCAGTGATGGTGCCCATTGAAATAATTTTTCCGTACGCTATTTTTGCTGAGATAAAAATTCCAGGATTATATTAAAGAAAAAATTGATCATAGAATATTTAGTAATTATTACTGTTTGTGTGTGTGTTAGTTAAACGTAAACAATTCAGTAATGGTGTACTATTTCGGACGAACGTCGTCAATTTTTTCGGCAATCCATCACTGTATAAAGAAAAAAAAATTCATTTTATCTTTTAGCGATTACCTCAAATATGTACAAATATATTATAAAATTATAAGTAAATTTATAACGACTTTACACAACAGGTGGTAGGAAAGAATTATAGTACAGCAATAGTATAGAATCATTCGATTAAAAAATATTCTTTTATTTTTACACTCAGAAGTACAATTCGTCAGTTGTTAATTTCGTTTTTTATAAATTAAAAATGTGTATTTTTAATTTTAAATGCTATTTGAAATACACATACGCGATCATTATATTTGGAACGTTACAGTATTTTATAATGATGCAATTTTATATGTAATAAAGTTTAGAAAATTTTTACATTAAAAAGGATTTTTAATTATATGTATGTAAATTTAGTTTAATACTATTTTAAAAATCACGTATTTGAAATAAATGAAAATTATTATCATTTTAAATCAAATAATTGAATACTTTCTTAGCTCTTCAAGTACATATTACTTAATTTATATATGTAATATTTATAAGAGCATTAAAATAAATGTGTACATACAATATTACCCGATTCTTTCACTATGTAGTTTCCTATTAAACTTTATATGTATATATATTATATACAGTAAAATAGTATATTTCGATACAAGTGCGAAAGTGTTGATTCTAGCACGAGGGTGAGGTTTCTCGCCCGAGCGAAGCGAGGGTGACAATCACACGAGTATAGAATCATCTTTCGCACGTATATCGAACGATATTTTTCGATAGAGGGAGCGTAAAAGCGATTTTAAAAATTGACAGAATGTGTAAAATCGCATTTTACGCACACTGTATAGAAAAAATATAAATTTACTTCAAGTATTATAGAATGTTATTAAAATTCTTACGTACTTCAACTACCTACAAGAAAAAAATTGCTTAAGGAAAATCGCTATTTTTTGTGTACAAGGAACTCATCAATCTATACAATGTACTATTTGAAATAGTTAAAATTATTGAAAACGTAGAGTATAATAATTTTAATTTTTTTTTATCAAAAATATTAAAAATTTAAAAATTATACATTTACTATTTTAAGGGTACATGTATCAATTGTTAAGGATTGAGCAAATTACAGTTTTTTAAAAACATAAAAAAAATGTTTATAAAAATATGAAACGACGATTTTGTTACTTTCTGCAATGATATACTCTATAGTCTCCTTTATAAAATTTCGCGTTAGTATTTCAAACCATTCAATAATGACATTGCAACAACAGGCACAATTTGAAAATTTTGTTCCGATAACATTCTCACCCACTAAATTTGAATACGTGAATATATTAACGTTAAATAAATGCATAGCGCGCAAATTGCCACTTATTTAACATGCACTTATTGAAATTTAGTGGGTAGATATTTTAGAATATTGACTTGAAATTTTGCAGTAAGATAGAGTATATCACTATGAAGGGCAGCTAAGCCATGATTATCTATTTTTCAAAAATATTTCATCATATCATTTAAAAACTGTGTAATGAATTCGATCAGTAACAATCAAGGATCACACCCTCTTAAAGTATTATAAATTTGGCGAAATTCATTTCATAGTAAATTTTACAGAATGGTGTCATCGTCTACAAATAAAACAGTGATTTTACTTACACAATTTTTCTCTTCACATAATCACATCATGACTTCCTAAATACAATCCAACGTCATCGTTATGAAATTCCCCTCGGACATCAATATTTACAACTCACCGCCCTACCTCTACCAATCCAATAACTACTTTTGTACAAGCGAAAATAAATGCATAAATACATCTATCTCTAAAACCAACTAAATATCCTGTGCCTGGGCTCCAAATAGTTCCTATAATCCACTTCAAGTTGCTCACCCGATCTGGTAATGAGCTTTAAGTTGGGAAGGGGCACAGTGAAGTGCACGCGCTGGAAGTTAACACCCGTTTCGGAAACGCGCGCAGTTACCAAGCGATCTAAACTATCGTTCGAGTAGGTCAAGAGGTAAGCGATCAAGTCGTCGTCCACCTGGCTACACTGGTACGCGTCGATGACCTTGAACTTGTCGAGGCCCCTTAACATCGTCTTCAAGCCGTCGCTGGTGAACCGACACATGTGGCAGATGAGTACCGTCAGTTCTCGGGAGACGTCCCCCTGCAGCGCCAGGTCCGTGACGTTCGTATACGAGACGTCGATGTACCTCAGCATGCGCAGGTTGAAGATCGGCACGAAACCCTCATCCGTGACGTTCGTACACTGCTTCGAAGAGAAGACCATGAGCATCTTGCAGTTGTCGGCTATGTACTTCATCGCGTGGTCGTCTATACAGTCACCGGCGTAATCAACTGACAGTACCGTCAACAAGTTCAGTCTTTTCTTCTCGAACAGGTACACCGGTAAGTAATCGCTCAACATCTCGAACCAGTCCAGCCCCATCCTCTTCAGAAACTTGGAGATCTGCATCTTCATCGGGCTGTACACATCCTCGGACATTATCGTCGACCTGAGCGACAGGACATTCAGCTTCTTCATCCTCCTCAGCCCCCTCAGCAGGTACTTACGGGGGATCCAGCACTTGATCAGGAACAGACTCACCATCTCCTCGGGCTTGCGTATACTCAGCAAACAGTTGCCACTGAGCTGGAAACTCATCAACCTCAAGTGCACCAAGTTTTTGTTCGCCTTGAAAATGCTCGCCAACTGGTCGTCGCAATATCTGGGCACCAGACACGAGCACATGCTGATCTTCTCGAGCTGCTTGCACGACGCCAGCGCCTCGAGCATCATCGTATCGAGAAAGCTCCCCTCGAACGTTCTGTCATTGTCATTGTCGTCGCAGCTATGTTTGTCGGTGTAGATCGACACGTTCTCGAATTCGGCCACGTGGCTGAGGTTGATGGCGGTGAGGTAGTCGTAGCTGCGGAACACCACGTAGACGAATATGCCAGTGTACAGCTTGCGAGTGTTGTTCTCGATGGTGAAGCCCCATGTGTCACCGGCGTCCATGACGTCAAGACGCTGTACCACGTTGTACGTGAGTTTATTGATATCGTCTGCTCCCGACAGATCCTTGCCGTACTGCCGGAAGAAGGATAGAAGGCGAGCTAAGTTCGATTCTTTCATGAGTAGCGGACAGGAGTCGTTGCTGTCCCAGTCCGACCTGGCAAGCAGCTCCTGGCACTCGCGATTTTCTTCTTGAGCGCTCATTTTTGTGGTGAGGGCTGAATTCGTTTTAAAAGTATGAACAAAAAAAATTATGTATATTTCTTACGTATGAATTTCAATTTACCTAGATTTAGTTTATATAGTCGTACGGCTATTGAAGAACTTGTTGTAACTGTTGGTGGCAACTTCTAAAATTAGTATGACGGTTATACATCGCTTATGATTTTCTATCATTAAATATCTATTTATTATACTTACTTCAGCATCGATCGTATTTTAGATGTCTTTGGCTTAATAGTATAAGTAATGATTTTTAATTTTTTAAGATTAAAAGTCTGGTTCGTTTACAGTCTTTTATTATGACTATTATATGACTGATATCACTTTTAGATAAGTAAAACAAGTGTCATTGTCCGATGGCAAATTGCTACTGATAGGAGTATCACAGTCATCAATATTTTCGAATCATGGTTCAGGCATTATTTACATATCGAAACCATAACATATATTTGAGAGTAAGCGAGTATAATGTAAGCAGTCACGAAACGTAAACGAGGAGTGATTAGTAAATAGGACAAATTAGAATTCTTGACGAATTAATATAGAAATATATTTATTAATATTTTTTCTTCGTTAAATTCACCCTTAATTTCAGTACATTTATTATAACTTATTTACTAATACCTGTCCGTCTTTAACAAAAAAAAAAATGCTACAAATAATTATATTAAAATTCAACGACTATACCTATAAATCATTAAATTATCAAAATGCGCGAACCCAATAACTTCGTATCCCCGACTACACACGCAAGATCAAACACCCGATCGACCACGAATTCCACCACCATCGTATTAAACCCACCTTGACCCCGACAAACTGTCCGCTAACCGAGTGTTAATTTAACTTGATCAACTAATGAAGAGCCAACAACATAGCTCCCGTCACCTTCCTCACGAAAAAAAAGTGAGAGAGAGAAGCAGAAAAAAACGCCTCCCTCACGCGACACGCATTAACGAGGGACGGTGATTTTTCGGTCGGTAGCAGACCCTTCCGCGGAAATGGCGTGCGAGAGAGGTGAAAGGGTGCGGAGTTGTGCTCGTATACACTTTTTTCCAATGTGTCGTGTATGGGAGGGTATGGGTGGATTGAGGATTGGATGTTTTTTTGGGAGCTAAAAAACGAATGCGGGTGTAAGGGATTGGAATGATTTTGGGGGGGGGGTTGATGATGGGATGTTTACGGGCGAGAGGACGGATTAATTTATGACAGAGGAAGTAAAATGATATCGCGGGGTAAGTCTTTGGAACAAAGCAAAGGGGATTTTGTAATTTAAAAACACTTTTAATTAGAAAGCACAGTAAAGACGTGCCTTTTATTATACTTTTTTACTGTTCTACACTATCGCTACCATGTATAAGCTTTATAGTCGTCATAAAGAATATAAATTTCTGAAGAAATCTTTTATTAGTATCTTTCGTAAATTTATATACCAGTTTATTTTTTAGAAAATTAATGATTGAAGTTTTCAAGTTTTTATGTGACGATGATGCGTAATAATCACTACAAAAGATGTATAACGTATATATCCTTAAAAATCATCATCTTTCTAAAATAACATAGAAACCTGTACGAATCTCTTACGCGTTATAGTTTTTACTACCATCACATACAGTGACCTTGTCGCTCCCAGCCGAACTACACATCTCGCACCCTGCTACACGTCCGTTCGTCCAAAAAAACAGCCAATAAACCCCGAAAAAACGAACGGCCGAGCCGCCCAACACCATCGTAATAGGGCATGAACACGCGTGTGTTTCGTATCCTCTCTGCTTCTCTCCCCCTCCTTCATCCGCACCGTTCGGAAAAATCACGCGAGCGCTGATTAAAGCATCGCGCGTGATTTATCGTCTGTCGTCGCCGAGCGGCGCGCGATGCGTCGATCGATCCCTCGTCAGATTTTAATATTTCGGAGGACTGGGCGCGGCGTCACGAAAGCGGCTGCCTTTTTTCCTCCATCTCTCTCTGTCCGTGAGAGCGAAGGCGCGAGGGTGACAATTTGCCGATTTCCACGTACTACAGGTGCGCGTTGCAGGGTTGGCAATGCTTTTACAGGGTATTTGTGTGGGGAAAATATGGGTTTGAGCAGGTGGGTAATGAGGAAGACAGGTCGTGTATGTATGCAAGTTTGGGTGGGGAAATCTTTGGGTATGATGAGGGATTTTTATGATCGGTGGTGGACGTTAATCTTTTAAGCTGGTTTTAAGTTTTTGGATCGTAAAAGTTTTGTATGTCAAAGTAAGTTTTATGTGGTAACGAGTTCGTGCTATTTTAATTAAGTACGAAGGATGTTACTTTGTTATTATCTTAGAAGCTAAAAGAGTGAGATAAAGAATAAAATAAAATTGGAAGAAATTCATTTGTGTAATTCCTATATTGACAGATTAGTATTTTAAAATAATTTTTTGCATTCTAGTTTATTAATGCTTGAATATACTTTACGAATATTTTTGAAGAAAAAACCGAACATGTATTGAATTCAATTTTGAATTGGAGAATAAATTCTTTCAAAATAACCAACGACATGGAAATTCAATTCCAAATTGAAAAAGCCCTTTCGACTCAACAATACCGCTTCGAAAAATCTCAACGCGAATTCAAAACAAAAAGAGAAAAAAAAACGAACCAACCACACACAACAAGGCTTCGTGATTGTGGGCCATCAGACGCGGTGCGCGCGCGCGCAATACAACAGGCGCGACGCGTGCGGGAAAAAAGAGCTCGCGCGGCCACTTGTTCTATTCACACACAGCGTGTAGTACGCGCGAGCGCTCGCGCATAGTGTTTGCGCCGCGATGAGCCGACGGACGTTCCGATTTCCCTGCTAGTGCGCTAGTGATAATAGAGAGAGAGAGAGGGAGAGAAAGAGAATTAGTGCTTGTTAACAGGCGGCGCGGAAAGAGAGAGAGAGAGAGAGAGAGAGAGAGAGAGAGAGAGAGAGAGAGAGAGAGAGAGTGATTCGGGCAGATTTAGGGGATGCAATTATGTACGCGATAAAGAGCCTCAGTCGGTTATTGATCTTCCAGCATCAGCAGCAACAGCAGCAGCCGCAGCAGCAGGGCGAGCGGTCGCAAGTGCGTTTGATTTGTGTTTTGGTGATTGGTGGGGTGTTACGAATTAGTTTGGGATTAGAACGGGTTGCGGTGTTGGTTGGGTGAAGAGAATGAATGTTATGCGATTGATTCTGTATTCAATATGATTGGTGGCTGAATTTTATTTGTTTTACTGATGAATTGGTAATTGCTTTGGGGATGTTTTAATTATCGTAAAATAAAGGTTTCGTTAGTTTATATTTTGATATTTTTATGACAGTTTCTAATATAAATTAGACCTCGTTAAACAAAATCTATCAAAATAATTTTTTTTTTTTTTCATTTTTCTCAAATTTTAATTATGGAAATGTACATTTGAATTACACTAATTAACATTATATCTGCGATATTTACTTAATACATTTTCTTGGAAAGTAAATATTCATTACTTCTCAAAAACACTAATTTTAATTACCCTACTTAAATATAAATTTGTTACAATAAAGATAGTAAAACTATTCTTGATTTATTTTTATTGGCTGAATTATTATTTTTAAACGCTTTTTTAATATTATAAAATAAAAAAAAAAAAACAATTTCACAAAAGAGCACTTTTCAGAAAGAAATTCAATTCACTTCAACCTCCAGTAGGTTCTTGCGAGGGCAAAAATGATTATTCGCTAGGGATCGGTAATAACAGCAATTTTTCAAAAATTATAATATTTCAAATGGTAACTTAACGCCTCTCCGCGAAGAAAATGCACTATCGCAGGAAATCGTTTTAAAAAAAGATTGAAATAAGAGTTACTATATTTAGAAATGAATTCCTACCCCATAATAACAAATTTTACATATTATGTATCTTGCTTTTATTATTCATATTTAATTCATATAAAACTAGAATTTTCATATGATTTCTAATTAAAAAGACAAACAATAAAAATGAATATCTGAAATAGTAAAAATTAGTGAAAATTTAGTATAATTTAGAAATTTGCATAAAAAACTGCTGAAAATATTATAAGTTATAATTTTTTTTACAAAAAATATTCAAAATGTAATAATATTTAGCATTTCAACCATATCACAACAATAATTTTTTTCGCGCGACTTTTCTCTGTCCATTTGAAAACTACTACTATTGAAATATCTTAAATTTCTCAAAAATTTGATTTTTATATTCTTCCATTTATTGATCTTCAAAAGTAATTATCTAAATTTGAATTCTGACTACCTTCCCACCTACCTTCACTAAACGAAATTTTGATCGAATATACAACTCACACGCAGGCGGAGCCCTCGTCGCCGCAGCCGTCGGTTGACCGGCTCTCAGTCACCTTCGCCGTAACTGAGCGCACAAACGGCGAGGGCGACGGCGGCGGTGGCAGCGATGAGCGCACGCCGCCGCCGTCGTTGGCCCAGCAGCCGCCCACCACCAGCTTCGACTTCAGCCAGCATCACCATTTGCGACGGCGCGCGCACGTCCTCGACATGCAGCGGGGATCAACTGGTCACGGTGAGTTTTGGGATTGGTGGTATAGGAGGTGGTTCAAAATAGTATATTACGCCCCTAGGGAGCAAAAGTAAAGAATGTCCCAGATCGCATGTAAATTGTCACCCTCGCCTTCGGCTCGGGGCCTGAGCATGCGATCTGAGGCATTCTTTATTTGCTCCCGTGGTGCGTATACGATTTTTTTGCCTGGCGAGGCCGAAAATACAACCTTCGCGATCGGGCGCCGGGAGCAAAAGTGGCATTTTCGGCCCGCTAGGCAAAAAAAGAGTTTTCACCATACCCTGGCCGAAAGTGCCACTTTCGCTCCCGGTTCAAAAACGCGAATGTGGTATTTTCGGCCCGGGTATGGTGAAAAATAGTATACGCACCGCGGGAGTAAAATTGGCCAGCCCACATCTCGTGTTTGCCACCCTCGCCTTCGGCTCGGGTGGTAATTTACACGAGATACGGACTGTCCAAGTTTTTTCCTCCCTAGGTGCGTAATATACTATTAATTTGGTCGATTGTATATTATTAGTATATTACATACCTATAGTCCAGTAAAATAAGAAATGTCTCAGATCACATGTTTCATAAAGTCGGCCGAGGCGAAGCCGAGGTTGAAAAACATGTGATCTGAGGATTTCGCGCAGCAGCCGGGAAATTGGCGCTTTCCGGCCGGAGGACAGAAATAGTATATTACGCACCTAGGGAGGAAAAAACTTGGACAGTCCATAGCTCGTGTAAATTGACACCCGAGCCGAAGGCGAGGGTGGCAAACACGAGCTATGGGCTGGCCAATTTTTCTCCCGTGGAGCGTATACTATTTTTCTTCATACCCGGGCCGAAAATACCGCATTCCCGTTTTTGCGCCGGGAGGGAATGTGGTACTTTCGGCCAGGGTATGGCGAAAATTTTATTTTCTTTCTATATATTATTATTAGATATATTTTGTTTTCTTTCTTAGTTATTTATTTAATGTAATGACTTTAGAAGTCATCAATTTTTCTATTGTTTGCTAAATTAGTTTTCTTCGATATTTCTTCAATTTCTTCATTTGATGAGTAAAAAATGGATAGTTAAAACATTAAATGAAATGTAATAAATTAAAAACTCAAAATTAATTAAATTCATTAAAAACGTTAAATTTGCAAGAAAATTTTTTTTAAAAATCCGCCGGTATAATGTCAAAAAATATCATTTTGCAGAATTTTTAGATTTTTTATGTTTAAATCCGATTTGATAAAGTTATAATAATTTAGGTTTAGTTGTTTGTTCAGTATACGTTATGTTCAGTATTATTATTAATGTATTTATATAACTGTTGAAAATTGCATAAAGTTTTATCAGATTGACATATAGTAAATAGAAGAATACGCTGAAATTATGGCTAATTATAATTAAGATGAAAGTGAAATTTAATTAAAATTGAGTAGACGCCACTGGATGTCACTGTGCGACTCATAACGGTTGGAAAATGAAGGTGATTTGCAAAATCTTATCTGACTGAAACGTGATAAATTTTACCGTTTGACGGAGAAAAAGTACTGACTTCTTCTCATTATTCATGTCTCCAACCCTTTTTCGCCCGTGGCCTGTAAATTTTAATTACTTTTCGCGAACTAATAAGCTCAATTCTATTTATTACTAAGTATTACTTAGCGGATTAATTACTGAAATTAAAATAGATTGTAAATAACTATTTAAGGTAGTTCTCTGGGTCGAAAAAGCAGTTTTAGAATTTTTAATTTTTAAATAATGTTTTATTAATTTGATAATCCAAGAATTAGTATATGTAACAAATATATGAGCAATTCCTGGGAAATTTTCCTCTTACGTCGTCAAAAAAAATGAAAAATTGTTTTGAATGCACACTTACCACACAAGGTTTTTCTCATTTCTTGAACCTTACAGAACGTGAAAAAACGTGTGTTCCAAGCCGATTGAGTGGTATCATTTTTTTACAGCACTTTTAATTTTTCTTATGGAAATTTAACATAGGAAAAATGGCTGAAAAGTTGTCATTGATGATGAACCAATAACAAGCTATTGAAGAGGCCAAACCAAATTCCACAAAAAAGCGATTAAAGTTGAAGAATAGAGCTTTAATTTGAGAGGGCAATCGTTAAAATCGGTCGATTCGGTGCAAAGCTACGTGAATTTGAAAATGAATGAAAAGTGCGAAAAATGACGAAAATTTTAAGAATTACGATGATTTGGCAAAAATCGCTCGTTTTTGGTCATTTTTCGCCGTGTTCAAATTCACGTAGCTTTGCACCGAATTTTTTTTGTTTTTATCCGATCTTAACGAAATAAATCTTATTTTGTTCGTTAAAAAATTTCAAGTGAAGTATCCATGGGAAAATTTACGATATGAGATACCAGTACGGCGCAATATCAATTTGTTTAAGAAAAACAAGTCAAGTTTTAATGAACAAATTGATATTGCGCCGTAATGGTAATTCGTATCATAAATTTTCCACCTGAAATTTCTTAACGAACAAAATAAGCTTTATTTCGTTAAGATCGGATAAAAAACAAAAAAAATTAGGGAACTTATTGAAGTTTTTGTCTATTGTAACAATATCATGTAGTAACTATTGCCTGAATTTGTCTAAACAAAAATTTTGTATATTCCTTCTAGTATATATTTCTTACGTATACTAACTCTTGGATTATCAAATTAATGAAACATTATTTAAAAATTAAAAATTCTAAAAGTGCGGTTTCGACGAAGAGAACTACCTCAATTCTGAGCAACATTGCACCTTTCCTAATAATCAATGTTTTTCTCTCACTTTACTTTTCTCGCTTACGTATATGGTATTTGTTTCGAAAACTTATTTTTTTTTTTTTTCATTCATGATGTAACAAAATAAAACGGATAGAGGGTGAAGATGGTGCCGAGGAAGACGAATACTCAGCATCCGCGAGTGCAATCATCCAGAGGCGCAATTCCACGCGGCGCAGTCGACGAAAACGTCGGCCGTCTTCGTCTTCTCCTTTCAGTCCTGAAGCCGATGGCTTACGTCGACGATCTTCAGTATTCACCACCAGTTCAGGAGAGTGAGTATTTCTCACTAATTAGATGGAATATAATAGAGTACGTGCTATAATATTGACAACAATATAGTATAAAATAATCGCAAAAGAAAAACTTTCTAGTAAAAAAACTATTTAATATTTTTAAATTTTCGGAAGTACATTCCAATCCGATATAAATAAAGTACTATAAATTCATTATCAATGTGAACCTCGCAGCACAGCGATCTCGATAGACGAGGGCGTCGAGGAACAGATCTTCCAGCGCCTGAAGCTACACAAAGAAGTTCTGCACGGTGTGAAGCAGGAGCCCTGGCCTCTGCGCAAGAAGCTGAAGCTCGTGCGCCAGGCGAAGACGTACGTGCGCAAGCACGAGGGCGCGCTGCAGGAGCGACTGGCGCAGTCGCGTAGTACCCGCGATGTCATTGCTCGTGCTTCGATACTCATTACCAAAGTGAGATTATTGATTTTTTGTTTTCTTTTATCTTTTATGTTGATTCTGTTGGTGTTCCATATAGGTTTTCGAATTATAATTTACGAGGTGATTAGGATCTTATAAATAAGTGTATTTAAAAATGGTTATAAACTGTTCGTGATATTTAGACTCAGTAGTAAAAGAAAATACCACATTATATTTTTATACATTTATACCCGATACTTTTTAAGATGCAAAAAAAAAAGGACATTATTGAAAATATATATTTTAATTCACAGAACTGGCAATACTTCAAACGAGAACTTGTCAACTTGAAAACGCTGCTCGTGCCTTGGGAACGTCGGATCAAGCAAATCGAATCTCAATTCGGTTCTGCAGTTGCGTCGTACTTTATTTTTCTCCGCTGGCTCTTTTGGATAAATCTAGTTATCTCTGCAGCTCTAGTCACTTTCGTAGCGATCCCAGAGGTGAAAACTTACATCCTTTTACAAAATAGAAAGTTTACATAAAATATCATTCGTTTCGAAATAATGCAATCGCAAGTGAAAAATATTTATAAAATATACTATCATCTATTTTTTTTAATTTAATATCAAATCCAAAACACTTCTTGTTTGACAAATGAAAAGATGTACGTCAAACACTCTAACGTTCCAGTTACTAGCGACATTGCAAAACGCGACGATACCCGGCGAGCGCAAGACGATGTTGCCAGAAGAAAAAGCCAAGTCGATCCACCTTCTCACGCTCTGGGAGTTCGAGGGTATCGTCAAGTACTCGCCGTTCTTCTACGGCTGGTACGCTAACCAGCACACGTACAAGGCGTACAAGCTGCCACTGGCGTACTTCCTTGTCAACCTCGTCGTGTACACGTATAGTTTCGTGGCTATCTTGCGAAAGTGAGTTGTTTTTGAGAACTAAGTTTGTATGTCTTTGTACAGTGAAAGTTTTAATGTATTTTGAATATACAACATTTTAATATAAAATACAATAAAACAATATTCAAATAATATCATAAATAATAAAAACCAAATTTGTAACCATTCGAATAATTATTCTTAACTTAAAAAAGAATGGCGAAAAATTCACGTATGAGCAAGCTATCGGAAAAAGAGGACGAGTGCGTCTTTTCATGGAAACTCTTCACCGGCTGGGACTTCATGATCGGCAACCCCGAAACAGCGCACAATCGGATCGGAAGTATCGTTCTCGGCCTAAAGGAAGCTCTCCTCGAAGAATCCGAGAAACATCGAGACGAACGAAAGTAATGCCATCCCCGTAATAAAACTCTAACCCTTATGCTTCTAAATTTTATTTTGTCAATTATTTTAGTTGGAAGATCACGAGCATCCGGGTGTTCGTCAACGTGCTCGTGATAGCGATGCTGGCCGTATCGGCGTACGCGGTCGTCGAGGTCGTCGAGCGCAGCGAGAATATCACCGAGCCCCATCCAACCTGGTGGCGCCAGAACGAGATCACCGTCGTCATGACCCTCATCACCTACACCTTCCCAATATTCTTTGAGATTCTGGGTATAGTCGAGAGCCATCATCCGCGAAAGCAGCTGCGGCTTCAGCTTGCTCGGTACGTTCGTTCGTTTGTAATATTACGAGTTTTGAGTGTCAATATATGTTTTGCTCAATTTTTTCAGAATCATGGTTTTGAATTTACTCAACATGTACTCTTTGATATACGCCCTGTTCAAGAAAATCAACTCATCGGTAAGTCAAAACTCGATAAAAGTACAAATTTCATGCTTGATTTAATTTTAATAATAATTGGATTAACAGGATAAAAAATTGCAAAGTTTAAAGCCAAAGGATACGACGACCGAAATGACTTGTTTCGACACTCTCGTGCCTTGCGACTCTAATGTAATCTACGCGGCGTCCGCTCTTGCAGCTATGAGCCTCGTGTTGGGTTCAAATTTCTCCTCCAGTTCGCAAAAACTAGTCAGCGCGTGGCCCAAAACGCTCGGAAGGTAATTTTACGAATATTTTGAAAGTTTCGTTTAAAATAATGAATTTATGCATTATTTATCAGCGTGGAAACAACGAACTTCACACTACCGAGTGACGACGAGACTTTCAATATGTCGCAGTCGAACATCCACTTAGGAGGCATCGATCCCAACAGCATCTTCAGTGAATGGGTGCCCGACGAGGAGGACGTCGAGAAAAACTTCCCCGTTCTCCTAGATTCCAGAAACTACACCGACAGGTACTTCAACTCCACAAACGGTACAGACTACAGTATCGAAAACGGCACGGAAATGAGCACGAATTTTTCCGAAATAACGGAAAACACATCCTACGATCCATTGAAAGTGCGTAACTTTATTGGGAGTGATTTCGACGATAACTCGATAAGCCCGAACGATGACTACCCGCACAGGAATTACAACGATTACGGGTTCCTTGACATAGATAATCAGACCGACGACTTTTTCGGGCACGATACATCGCCCAGTCCAGCTACGGACACGAGCACAATTGTTGCCAGTGTAGTGACGAATGCAGCTAAGAGCGTTAACGATACGATACCGGGCGCATGCGCGAAGATCGTACGGTGCTACGAGCGTATTTGCAGAAATAAAACGTTCACCACGGAAAACTTTCCAAGTGCGTAAATATATCATTTTTTCCGATCAATTATATTTTTATCTTTTTACTGCGCTTCATTGTTTCTGGCATGAATCCCACAGCGTCCTCGGTATCACTGGACATAAAGACACGGCGCCTGTTACGCGGCCTGTGCTGGGAGACGATGTTCGGCCAGGAGATCGCCAAGCTGACGATGATGGACCTGGTGTTGACGATAGTCTCCACTCTGGGCATGGATTTCTTTCGAGCATTATTCGTGCGCTACATGAATCACTGCTGGTGCTGGGACTTGGAGAAGCGGTTCCCCCAGTACGGCGATTTCAAGATCGCTGAGAACATTCTGCATCTCGTCAATAACCAAGGTATGTGCCGTTGACACTTCGATAATTAATCATGTGTCAAAATGAAGTGTTCAATTTGTGTGTTAACGTTTAGGTATGGTGTGGATGGGCATATTCTTCAGTCCAGGGTTGATAGTCCTCAACGTCGCCAAACTGATGATTCTGATGTACTTACGGTCCTGGACTGTTCTAACGTGCAACGTACCGCACGAGGTCGTGTTTAAAGCTTCAAGGTAATTTGGTTACACACTTTTTTCTATATAACATTTCAGCTCGACTTTCATAACAAAAATAATGTTTAAAGGTCCCACAACTTTTACTTAGCCCTGTTGTTGACGATGCTGTTCTTGTGCGTACTTCCGGTCGGCTATGCAATCGTATGGGTCGAGCCGTCTTGGCACTGCGGACCGTTTTCAGGCTACAAGAGGATTTACTACTTGGCCACAAGTAGCCTGAGGAATGCCCTGCCAAATTACATA
The DNA here is from genome assembly GCA_036365515.1 of Torymus aiolomorphi. Taxonomy (NCBI): domain Eukaryota; kingdom Metazoa; phylum Arthropoda; class Insecta; order Hymenoptera; family Torymidae; genus Torymus; species Torymus aiolomorphi. The sequence continues at coordinate 122,686,054 of CM070874.1, read as the reverse complement.
CACGAATATAGGTTCTGATTATTGTTATTTTTTTTACTTTTACTATGATTGAATATGGATTATATGTTATTAATGATAAAACATGATCTGAATCACGTAAATATTTTTAATTCTGTAAAATTTTTCAGAGTTTTAGATTACATGGCGTCGCCCGGTATAGTCATCCCCCTAATCGTGCTCATGACCTTGATAATCTATTACATGGTCTCGTTGACGAATTCCCTTAGGGAATCAAATAATGACCTGAAGGTAAAATATAAGAAAAAGTTGCGTATTTTATAAATATCGTTATAAATTGACAAATTTGTATCTTTTACATAGATTCAATTAAGACAAGAGCGTACCGAGGAGCGCCGTAAGATGTTCAAGATAGCGGAGAAACGAATGGAGAGCCGCGACACTCCGTTCACGAGGTGGAAGAAGATTCTACCTACTGCGAGCACCACCAAGTCAATCGACATTCCTTCAATTAAAGGCCACGAAGGTACAAAAACTTCATATAGATAAAAGTTTTATTTCATAAATCTACACGAATCATTATCCTTAGCCGACGAGCCAGTGCCCGACGAGAAGGACCAGAAACGCTCAGGCGGCTCGGACAACGGCGAGCTCACCGAGGCTGAGCAGGAATCCCTGCCTAACGACCAGCCCCTACCCCCACCGCCTCCGCCCATCGACAACGATCACCACAACGACGACGACAATGACGATGACGAGCCACCGCCTCATCCATTAACGACCATCGCTGCGCCAGCTACGAGTCACAAAAAGAACGGCTGGAGAGCGTCTAGGACGAAGGAGACGTCGCCGGAGTCGGGCGACTCGAGCGACTTCGCCACGGCCATCATACCTCGCATCCAGATCAGCGTGGAGGAGTCGAACGACGGGGACAAGCAGCTCAGTTCCGTGTCGTCGGATCCTACCCATCTGCGGCAGGCGAGTAAGAGTGGCGATGAAGATCATTCGCAGTGATTTTTTTGATAACGAATTTGTGACGGTCGAGGTTTAGCTGTAGCGTTGCATTGTGGTTTTTTATTTGGTTTGGAAATTTTCAAAATTAAATATATTGAACCTTACATATATAATTATAACGTTCGGTTTGCAGTTTGAATAGTGTATGTTGAGTCTATAAAAAAATTATAGCAAGTATTATTCGATTTAAAAGTTTAGACGAAGTTATATTTCTTAATTGTAATAAAAAAAGTGTTTGCATTTTAGAAAAGTATTAGTTATTTTTGGATTAAGGAATTCTAAGAAGGAATGACTAATTATTGTTCATTGAGTAAATTAAATTTCAGAGATATTTGATAAAAATATTTCATTTTTTTAATTAGCATGTATATAAAATTTAGTAGGGATTATGCGAATAGATCTTTAGCAAAAAACAATTTAATAAAGTGAACAATATGTAAAAATATCTTAATAACTACTAGATTTTCAGAAACTACTAGTATCCAAAATATTTAGTTTAGCAAGGTTTGGAAATTACTTTACATATTCTCATAATAAATATATTTAAATAGTAGATTACCGAGCTGAGTGTGGAAAGAATTTACTTTGAGCACTGCTCCTTGGAAATGTGGCAAATATATGACTCGGCTCATGCAAAAAGGAATCTTGACTGTACGGAATTTTCGTATATTAAATATAGGACTATCCTTACATGAGCCCATTCATATGCTTTCCACGCGCAAAACTTGCATAGACAATCGAGTTTTGCACACTCAGTTAAAAAACAATCTTTATCTAATAATGTTTTTTTATAAGTTTTGTTACTCTACGAAAAAATTAATAATCTAATGTATGTCGTAAAAACAGTAGTTTTCCTATCAAGTAAATAAAATGTTTAATAAAAATATTGTAGTCTCAAAAAATATATTTACATGATGAAAAACTTAATTAAATTAAATAAAATATTAATTTATAGGACGAAAGTTATATAATTGTATGCATAATAAATGAATTTACTACACCCTACTTTTTTTTAAGAAAACTTGTTATTCACATTTGTTTTCTCAATACGATTACGTATATACATGATTCAAGAATTTGACACTTGAAAAAATTCATTAAAAACATCCTAAATTGCCACAAACAACGTATATAAATTTTTAATCTATACGTGTAAATATAGTATAATAAAATCTATAATATATTGTCTCTTACGATCTAGTTTAATTATTTCGTCCTAGATTATTTGCACCAATGATTCAAAAGACGGTTACATACCCGTACTTGACAGTCGTTTTTTTTTTTTTTGGATTATTATCAGAAAACAGGAAATAATTTTTTTTGGTCCATCATAAATATACGCATTATTTGGACTTAGAGTAAAGTGTAACACAACAAATACAACTGTTTTTTCGCGATACAGTAAATAGTTACATTTCACATAGCTCTATAATATATCAATCCAACAACAATTTCCGACAAATTCTAATCGTAACGAATTGCAATAAACTTTTACATCAGACTTTCATTAATTTTGGTAAATTTCTCTTAACACACGATTACGCAATTTCATTCAACATCAACGAGAATCGACCTATTTTCTGATAACCCTCCTTGCGTAGAAAATGCATTCAAACCGGAGCGACAGCCCCTTCCATTTGCACCTTCGTAGCGCTCGCCACCGCCGCCACCACGTTCCCGTTAGTCACGGCAGCGGCGGTGGTTAATTCTCAGGATGACTGTATCTCCTCAATGCTTAGATGGGCGATGAAACGAAGTCTCATCTGGAGAGCTGGTCTCAGTCTTCGGATTACGGTGTCGCATTCATTCTTCGTAGCGTCGCCAACGAACATGTATTTAATGTGATAACTACAAGTGTGGTTAAGGAATATGTTATGTCGAAATATTTTTGTTGATAAAAATAATTGAAATGCTTTAAAAACGAATGGTTGTCGATGAAAAATTACTTTCTAAAAAAGAAATCATTCCAAGTCATTTTTTAAAAAAGGATACAATAAGTCACTAATTGGGTCCATGTGTTTAAGATGAGTTTGCGAACGACTGACTTGCTCCAACATCTCGTACATACTTATTGTTAGGTCAGAAATACATCGAGGCCTCTCAACACTAAAACGAGTTAAAGTTGGTCCGATTAAGTGGCAGGCGAAGATTAACTGTTCTTCATTAGTTACAACAGGTTGTATTTTTTCCTTGAGGAACCTAAAATTAAGAAATATATAATAAATTAATATAATTGAAAATTATTTTTTATAACCCTAGTGGAAATATTATTTGTTAAAAACTGTTTAAAACTATTCATAACTATTCAAATCTGTTTAAAACTGTTCAAAAGTACGTATTTTTAGACGTTTAAACCAGTTTTGAATAGATTTAAATAGTTTTGAACAGTTTTAAATTGTTTTGAACAGTTTTGAACAGTTTTAAACAGTTTTGAACGGTTTTAAACAGTTTTAAACAGTTTTGAACGGTTTTAAACAGTTTTAAACAGTTTTGAACAAATAATATTTCCACTAAGGAAGTTGGGCAAAGATATTTTTAATTTTATTGACTTACTGAGACATTGTAATGATTTGACCAACACCAGCGTGATGCCATACTGAATGAGCCAAAGCTAACATGTAGCTATACTTGTTTTCGAGAAAACTGTTGTGTGTTAAATTAAAATTAAATAACTGGAACGGGGACAAATTATCGTATTGCCAATTAGTCAATCCGGGGCTCGTAATTGTTTCCACTAAACGATCGTGTAAGGTCGACCAGTAACATTCTGGCAATGCAGTCATGATGATTCCAATACAGTTAATCCAAAGATGAATTTCATCTGACGGAATAATAGTATACCTAAAGAAAATAAAAAATAATATAATTAGTAAAAATTGTAGTTTTGTTTCTTATAACATTTATGTAATTAACTAAATAATATATCGATTCTTACCCTTTAGCTACAACATCAAGTAAATTGTTTGCAACTACATTTGGTGCGATTGGAAGAGCCATAAGTTCGACGCACGTAACGTACAGCGTATGAGCAGTGGGATTAGGAAACTCATTAAACCTCCAATCAATGGACGGAAATTGTACTCGTCCAGATATGGCTAAAAATTAATTTTTAAAATTAAAATATAAGATATTTTAATAAAACAATAAATTTACATGTAATAATGAAGCATATTTACTTTCTACTAGTCTTTGTACTAGACGAACATAATACTCTAATTCAGGTTGCCAGTATACATCATCGTTAGGTCGTGCCATGTATCTTTGGTATGCTTCAGACAAAGCCCATCCCGGTGCTCTGATTTCTCTTAATGAACCTAATATTGCAGTTACGAGGCGCTTTTTCAATGGCTGTTTATCTCGTAATTTTCTTTCGTAATAATGTAGAGTATTATATAAATATGTGACCGGTCGATCTGAAATTAAATTAAATTTCTATTAAATTATTTTAAATGGTTATTTCAGTTTTATTAATAATATCAGTTGTATAATTACCATGGAATCTATATAAACATCCCAAATGTTCCAAAAGAACTTCTAAACTTGTTACTTGAGGTATCTCCAAGTAACGATGTAATACTATGTCGAAAACGGGCAAAAATCGCAAACACACGTTTCCAAAGTAAGCTGGGAAACTCTGATACTGATTCGGACTGCCAGACGATTGCTCCATCATTCCTTCTGGAGCAAATTTCTCCGGGAACTTTCTATGAAAAGCCAAGTGCTTTTCATGCCAATTGGACTGCTTCCAATGATCTGGAGAATTCTCTTTAACAAATTCTACTACTCTGTTGCGGAATTCCGCTGCCTTCAATAACAACAATTGAATAATGAAAAAACAAACTTGAGCCTCGTTACCCTCCAAAGTCCTTAAAGCCTGTTTCAAAATTTAGACAATTAAATATATATTTATAAATTATAAATTGTTTAAGCAAATAACAATGGTATACTTACGAGACACAAGACCAATCTATCAAATGTAACAATATTATACTTCCAAATCATGTCGTTTATAGCGTCAACACTTTTGTTAACATACGATCCATCACAGGCAATACTTGAAACTTCAAAAACAATGTAATCACAGAATTTTCTTAGGTGGGCTGATAAAGCTCTGGCTCCAATTCTCTCTAAAATTCTACAATGAAAAATTGTTATTAGTTATATGTGAATTTATTAATTTTACTCATAATCATACTGAATTAAACTTACTTGTATACTATCGGATTAATACGATCTGTCTCAAGTATCATTTTCCATAAAAGACAGAGAAATAGTGGTGGAGAGTTAGAGACAGAAAAATGAGCAATTATATCATTTTCATTAGTCATGGAAGCCCAATTTCTGTATTCTTCTTCAACAGCTTTCTAAAATATTGTTTTGATTAGTTAAATTTTTATGCTAAGATGTATAGATTAAAAGTAATTATTTGTTTCTGACAATTTACCGAAATAACATACCTTTATTTGTTGCTTCTCCTCTTTTGGAGCGCTATTTTGTTGAAAAAATTCACTCAAAATCGGTGGAAAACAGTGAAGCGTATGATCAGCCCATGAATGCGGTGTATTTTGCATAATTGTATTAAGTAAATCTTTACACCAATTACCACTTGCTGTATCTCCACCTGTCCCTATCAAATAAAAACATAGTAAATATATTGAATGCTAATTTAAAATTTTAAAGTAAATATTATCTTTAATTAACGAAGTACCTGTAATATGCATAGATCTGGCAAGAGTTAAAACTAATGCTCTATTAAGCTCTTCTGAATCTGCAGAAACAAGTGTCTTTGGTTCAGACAAAAATCTTGACAAATGTGGTTGTACTTCAGCGGAGCCAAGGCCTGTTATGAGACGTAAGGCAGTGCTTTCCACACTGAAACATATTTCAATTTATAGCATATATGTTTACACCTTAATTGAATATATTTAAATATATAGAAAAATGAAACTTACCATAAATGCAACTGTGTTTGATTAGTTTGTGGCACAGAAGCAAGACTATGAAGATGGCTCAAAATTTGTACTCTGTAAGTAGGTTGAATATGATGCATTCTATAGCTGAACATATCTAAAAGAGTATAAAGTATCCCCCAAGCATGAGCTTTAAAAACTGTTGGTAATAAATGACCTGAAATATATCAACAAAAATAATATGAGTGAATAATACATTGATTGGCTCTTTAATTATTTCCTATTAAGGTATACTCACTTATAAACTTTTTAATTCCAATACTTTCAATTTCAGTATAAACTAATAATCTACTGTAAGTTTCAACAAGAGCTGGTGGCAATGGCAAATTACTTTTTGTTGAAGCACATTTTGAAACATGTGTAACAATACTGTGTATTAAGCTCATTTTTACATGAACTGTCAAGGAATCAAGAATAGACATAGGCAGTGGTGCAGTTGGACCATTTGGCTGAGCTGTGCTATTTTGAAGACCTTGCAAAGGTTGTTGTTGTTGATTCTACGAAAATGAAATAATAAAATGTACTTATGAATATGAAAACAGTATGAAAATAAAAAATACACAAATTTTAATAAAATAATACCTTTGTAGATCCTTGTATGACATCGACAAGAACACTCATTGGCTTATTGAACACCTCAGTGGTTGTAGAGTAAGCATTGCACAGCAATGCGATTCTGTAATCTGAACCCATAGACTGGGGTGTATTTTGTGTCATGTGTTGAAAAAACCTAGAAATTAATATTAATTGTAATATATATGTATGTGTAGCAAAATTTAGATTAGTAAGTATTATTACTTACTCATAATGTGTTTTTAAATTATGAGGTATGCATCTATGATAATTTGTATGTTCATGAATCTTTTTCAAAAGATGCAACCAAATGCATGCTAAAGCCAGTTGATGAGTGCACACAGGTTGTGTAAGGTCTGGAAGTGGCAATGGGTCCTTCTCAGGATATAGAAGATCATATAGTTTGAAAATTGGATAAAAGATTTCAATCTGCAAAGGCATAAACATTAGTAAATAGATTAAAAATTATATTTACTTCCTAAATTCTGTATATATATAATGGGATAATTACCGACTTCCTCTGAATGCTTCCAGAAATAAATTGCAACAGTACCCACATTAAATGATCTCTAGACTTTTTCCATTCTCTTCCTGTAAGCTGTGCATATAAATTGTATTTTAATATTTTATAAACATAAAAAGACTCATAAAGTTTGTTTTTAAATACCTTATCATGAATTGCTGCTACAAAACTAGGAAAATTTGCAAATTGTGAAAGAATATAACAGATTAGTTGAGATGAAAGATGTAGCCATGGCCAATGATTCGCTGTAACTCCATCTGTACTTTCTGTAGGCGCAGGTTCATTCTCTGACTTTTCCATAGTTCGAATAACAAGATTAACTAATTGTTCTTCTAAAGCTGCACATCTTGTATTTTGCTAAAAAAACAACATATTATTTTAACATTGCAAATATTTTAATAGTCTTTATGAATTTACAGATAAAGGTAAATAAATATGTACCTTATTTTGTAAACCCAGCATTGAACAAACCATGTCTCTACTGTATGGTTGCTCCAAAACATATCTCAAAAGCTCAGTTTGTGGTTTTGTTAAGTCTGGGTCATATGGGAGAAATCCCTTTAATGTGAATTGTAAAGTATTACGATCTAGTAGCCATGGAATTACTAAATGATCACCATATCCTGTATGTTCAACAACTGGTAACATTTTTGTATGTCCAATAATTGAAACCATTTGAACTACATTTCGAAAACTATGTGTAAAGTTTGATATCAATTTTGATAGCTAAAAATTATTATAATAATATATTATTTTGAACTTTATTTTATACGCAATTATGTAGAAAACATGTGTGCTTACCCAATGTGGCCAATTTTTATTTTCAGAACTTTTTTGAAGCTCGTTAATAATTAGATAACTCGGTACCAAACAAGCATTTCTATCAAAAATGTATTCAACAAGATTTTCTAAAGCTTTCATTTGAGGTTGAACAGATGCATCCAATCTTGTAGGCAATGAATGAGCTTTTTCTTTGCACGCCTAAAATTAACTTAGCTGTTAAGACTGATCATCATAAAACTATTGTAAAAAGAAAATAAAATCATACCTTCATAATTTCTCGAACTCCCTTATAATCTACTCCACCAATTATATGACGAATTAATGTAAAACATTTCACCCAAAATTCTTCATTTTGATATTGCAACTTTTCACAGTTAAGAATGCATTCACATACTAATCTATAAATAAAATATACATTATAATTAGACAATTAAAAAAAAAAAGTTTTTGTTATGTTTTTAACTTACTTAGCTGGTAAAACGTTATTGATAACCAAATTTTCTACTAATTGAAGTATGAGATGCATCCTCCTGAAATTCGTAATCTCTGCAGCTGTGAAAAGAAGCTTGCGAATGGCAATCTCTTGCTGCTCTGTAGTCAGTCCTCTCATGGCAGTGCTCAGTTCTGACTGCCATCGTGTAATTTTCTCCTTTTCCTTGTTCGTATTGTGAACAATAATGCAACTGAAGGCTTCTTCTATTGGCTCAACCCTCTGCAATTTAATAAAAATAAAAATTTATAAATCATTCAAAATTATAATACTTTATTACTTATAATGGAAGGCATGCTCACCAAAATATCATTGAGAATACTGACGATTTGCGATTCGTTACCCATCTCTTGCTTTATTTATAGTGCTTACCGCCCGGATGTTTCTACAATAATCTACAATAAACAACTAAACTCTTCTCGATTTCGTGATTCTCGACATTCTTTAACTTCCCCGATGCTCACCACAGCCTCCTCATCTCACTTCACCGAAAACCAAAACATCCACCATTCATAATCGCCACCCCTCTTTTACAGGTATGACTATGACATGCACTTGTCGCTCGCGCAGGCAGAGATGTGCTGATGTACACACCTTATAGGTTATGTATACCTACTGTACATAGTGCTACACAATATGCTGCACACTAGCTACGCCACTCCGGTCGCACGCGCACTACCGGGAAGCCAACGCACCAGTAAATAGCCGGCGATATACCTATATACTCCGACTACTATGCATAATATTGACACAGTGAGAGCGAGCGGCGTTATCCTACACACTAAAACTACACCCCCGCATGATAATCGATCACTTTTCACGCCGGTCGACGGTTCAGAAAAGCCTGAAAGAAAAATTTATAGAGGCTATAACTATAAAATCCTATTGTCGCTACGGGAACCTTTTCCGGCTTCTGCTGCGCGGTCTGCAGCAAGACTGTGTCGTGGCTGCATGTGCAGTGCAGGCACATTGTTACGAACCCAGTGGCCATAAACTAAAGTCTTTAATATAGAGCGGCAAGCGAATGTAATATTAGACAAATGAAATTCTAGAATGGCCCTAGGGTTTTATATAGGTAGTGGGATCGTCGTCCAATTAAGTACAAAAGTACAAATAGCACAAGAAATAAATTTATTACACTTTCTCAAATTATAAATTAAGTGACATAAATTGTTATTTTATAGTTGAATTTTGATTTAAAGGCTACGCTATCGTCTTATGCACAAATATAAATTTAAATAAAATTAATCAAAGATATAATTGATGTTACATTCGTGGATGGTATTAGTTATTACATAAAATTATTAATTATTAACTGGTTAACTTAAAATCTTATCTATCTTTTACTAGATGCTATGTAAAAAGTACGAAAATTAATATAAAAGTTAATTGAATGAATTGAATTTGTTATTGCGATTCAAGATCCTTAATTGAAATTAATAAAGAGAATTTATTACGTATTTATATTAAGTAATCTTACTAATCTTATATCTTAAATTCTCAAAGACTTATCTACCTTATTATGCTATCAAAATACAGAGTTAATTGATTTATACTTTAAATTATTTATCCTTGAATTTAGATATTATGATTTGAAATATTTAAAATAAAGTCTAATTTATATTGATTGATCTTAATAATTTTAATAATCTTAACTTCTTAAAATCGTATCTAATTCGTTATTCTTTAGAACACAGAGTTAAATATAAAGAGTGAATTAATTTGTAAATTATCTATCTTTAAATTCGCTATTATGACTTGAATCTCTTAATCGACTTAATGACGAGACGATTTGCAAATATATATATATATATATATATATATATATATATATATATATATATATATATATATATATATATATATATATATATATATATATATATATATATATATTATCTGATTTATCCGTCGGATTCGGTGTTGATTGGGGCTCTTCCTTCGATATGGACGGCCGTGGACCCAACTTCAATCACCCGTTGTCCTGGTATTCACCCTGAAGTCCCAAGGAAAACCACAGCCTCAAAAACCTTGGGCAGGACAGCTCTCCCTCCTCTGATTGGTGAGGTTGTTGATCCTTTCGTTGTTGTTAACTTGTTGTTGTTGAATGCAGTTGACCTGTCGAAAGATCGTCGAAGTAATTGAAACTGGTTGATGACTCGTTGAAACTTCTCGAAACTCGTCCAAACTCGTTGAAACTGGTTAAAGCTCGTTCAAACTTGTTGAAACTCGTTGAAGATTGTTGAAACTTGTTAATACTTGTTAACAGTTAACACTTGATGAAAACTGTTGAAACTTGATATAAAATCGTTGAAAATGCGTTGATCTTGATATAACTATATATATTCAGCGTAATTCTTGAAGATACGTGGGTGCTGATAGGTACAAGATTGGATTATTTCTCTAAGCGAGACTGCCCGTCGGTGTACTGGGCTCCCTTTTATATGGTGAGCGCGGACCTGAAAGCCGTTGAGGATGATCCCTCTCCCTCTGGTGGTAAAAACTTGAAATACATCTATAGCCTGTGGAAGTGCTGTAGGACGTCAAAATCTGAAAGGAGGCTCCGCCCCCTTCTTCTGTGGTAGGAGATACTGCTTCTCTTATTGGTTCCCCTTTTGGCCGGTTACCTATTACGTAATTTCATGGAATTGTTTACTACCTAGGGGTTCTTGGAATAAAATGTCCGTTAGAATACTCTGCAACAGATTGTCATGTATGTTAGATTACGTTTAATGACGTATTATTAATAATAATATTAATCAACATATTATGCAACTTGTATCACCGGTAATTTATTGTTACTTTATTTATTATCCGGTCTCTTCCTTATTAATCATAATGATCTCAATTTATTAATGAAAAGTGCTTAAAACAATAAATTGTTAACTAACTGATAAACTATCGCTAATAACTTTATTAATTACTCAGTTTAATTGTTTTAATTAATCTTTATTAACCTCTCAAGTTAGGTTTATATGTTATCATTATTAACTATACGTTGCATAACATTGTTGCATGTTGTCTTAATTGTCTATCAAATTGCAATTATTTTTAGTATTATTTATCAGTACCATTAACATTATTAATCAATAAACCAATAGTTATGATATTATTAATTAATTGTATGTTCAAATTACGTTTTATTACACAACTCCTAATTTTCTAGTAAATACCGTTGATAATTGCATAATAATGGCTTTATTTATTTATTGCAATTGATATTAATCATTCTCGGATTGGTCGTAGTTCGTTAACTTTATAACGTTGCATGATATTATATTAACCTTCAATTTGCGTTGAGCAACGTTTGGTTACTATTGTCCCGGAAAACTACTTTTAATTATAAACAATTGTTGTTATTACACGTCAGTACCTCCAAGAATAGCCAATTATCCGGATAACTCGAGATTGTTTTTAAATTTGTTGTTAATTAATTATAATAAGGCGTATTGCGTTTTATTGTTTATTTCTAGCCGCCACTGACAAATCATTGTTATTAATGTTATTAATATCTTTAGTTGGTCAACATGATTGTTGTTAATCAACTCCTTAACTATTTTTAGTTATTATATTTGTTTATTTACACAACGTTGCACAACGTTATTATCCTCCGATTATACGTCGCGCAATGTTTGCTATACAATACCGCGCATTCTTAAATAATTATAAGCTTTATATTTTAACAGTTAATTATCAGCGACCCATACAGCATGAAAGAAAACTGAAATAATTACATGAAATAATTCATGAATTAATACATTGAAATGATTTAGAAAGAATTTTCAAAGGAAAAAAAATTAATTTTAAATTAATTTTTAAAATAATATATGGAATCCTTACATAATACTTTCAAAAATCTTCCAAAAAAATAAAAAAAGTGTTACCAAAAAATAATTACACGAATTAATTCTGAAAGGACTTTGAAAAGATTTTTTGAAAGAATACATAAAATAATTTCGAAATTATTGCAAGTATTCTTTCATGCAATAATTCAGAAATAATTTCAGAAAGATACAAATTAATCATTCACAAAAATAATTCAATATCTATTCAAAAATCATACATGAATTATTTCATGAAATCTTCTGGGAAGCTCGTGTGAATTAATACAAGAAATAATTTTGAATTCTTTTGAAAAAGATTTTTAGAATAAAATTTTTTAAAACAAAATAGCAAAAAAAATAATTACACGAATTAATTCTGAAAGGACTTTGAAAAGATTTTTTGAAAGAATACATAAAATAATTTCGAAATTATTGCAAGTATTCATTCATGCAATAATTCAGAAATAATTTTAGAAAGATACAAATTAATCATTCACAAAAATAATTCAGTATCTATTCAAAAATCTTACATGAATTATTTCATGAAATCTTCTGGGAAACTCGTGTGAATTAATACAAGAAATAATTTTGAATTCTTTTGAAAAAGATTTTTAAAATAAAATTTTTTAAACAAAATAGCAAAAAAAATAATTACACGAATTAATACTGAAAGGACTTTGAAAAGATTTTTTGAAAGAATACATAAAATAATTTCGAAATTATTGCAAGTATTCTTTCATGCAATAATTCAGAAATAATTTCAGAAAGATACAAATTAATCATTCACAAAAATAATTCAATATCTATTCAAAAATCTTACATGAATTATTTCATGAAATCTTCTGGGAAACTCGTGTGAATTAATAGAAGAAATAATTTTGAATTCTTTTGAAAAAGATTTTTAAAATAAAATTTTTTAAAACAAAATAGCAAAAAAAATAATTACACGAATTAATTCTGAAAGGACTTCGAAAAGATTTTTTGAAAGAATACATAAAATAATTTCGAAATTATTGCAAGTATTCTTTCATGCAATAATTCAGAAATAATTTTAGAAGATACAAATTAATCATTCACAAAAATAATTCAGTATCTATTCAAAAATCTTACATGAATTATTTGATGAAATCTTCTGGGAAACTCGTGTGAATTAATACAAGAAATAATTTTGAATTGTTTTGAAAAAGATTTTTAGAATAAAATTTTTTAAAACAAAATAGCAAAAAAAAATAATTACACGAATTAATTCTGAAAGGACTTTGAAAAGATTTTTAGAATAAAATTTTTTAAAACAAAATAGCAAAAAAAATAATTACACGAATTAATTCTGAAAGGACTTTGAAAAGTTTTTTTGAAAGAATACATAAAATAATTCCGAAATTATTGCAAGTATTCTTTCATGCAAAAATTCAGAAATAATTTCAGAAAGATACAAATTAATCATTCACAAAAATAATTCAGTATCTATTCAAAAATCTTACATGAATTATTTCATGAAATCTTCTGGGAATCTCGTGTGAATTAATACAAGAAATAATTTTGAATTCTTTTGAAAAAGATTTTTAGAATAAAATTTTTTAAAACAAAATAGCAAAAAAAATAATTACACGAATTAATTCTGAAAGGACTTTGAAAAGATTTTTTGAAAGAATACATAAAATAATTTCGAAATTATTGCAAGTATTCTTTCATGCAATAATTCAGAAATAATTTTAGAAAGATACAAATTAATCATTCACAAAAATAATTCAGTATCTATTCAAAAATCTTACATGAATTATTTGATGAAATCTTCTGGGAAACTCGTGTGAATTAATACAAGAAATAATTTTGAATTCTTTTGAAAAAGATTTTTAAAATAAAATTTTTTAAAACAAAATAGCCAAAAAAATAATTACACGAATTAATTCTGAAAGGACTTTGAAAAGATTTTTTGAAAGAATACATAAAATAATTTCGAAATTATTGCAAGTATTCTTTCATGCAATAATTCAGAAATAATTTCAGAAAGATACAAATTAATCATTCACAAAAATAATTCAATATCTATTCAAAAATCTTACATGAATTATTTCATGAAATCTTCCGGGAAACTCGTGTGAATTAATAGATTTTTTAAAGAAAACATAACAATTCAGCAATCATGTCAAGAATTATATCACGAAATAATTCAGAAATAATTTCAGAATGATAAAAATTAATCATTCACAAAGATAATTCAATATCTATTGAAAATAATTTCATGAATTATTTCATGAAATGTTGCGGGAAAGTCACGTGAATTAATACAAGAAATAATTTAGAATTCGTTTAAAAAAGATTGTTACAATAAAATTTTTTAAAACACAATAGCAAAAAAGATATTTACACGAATTCTTCCTGAAAGAACCTTGAAAAGATTTTTTGAAAGAAAACATAAAATAGTTCAGAAATTATTGCAAGTATTCAACACGAAAAGGGCAGCGTCCGTATATAAGAGGCATCGTATAATGTATTTATTTTGTTTTTAATTCGAATTTGTTTCAATCAAATAAGTCCTAATTAATACAATATTTAATAAACAAAACTTACTAAATAAGTATATACTAATTAAACAAAGTTAATATTAAAAAATAAAGAAATATTAGAAATAAATATTCTAATTTATTTTGTCAGTCATTTTGCACTATATAATGAAAAAAATGAAATGATTGGATAATGATCGGATTTAGTCGTCCATTGTTTTCTACATTCGTATGATCCTATTAAAGAACGTATTAAAATGTGTGGGGGTATATAATTTTTCGTTTTTGTGAACTAAGATAGATTGAAACATTTACTAATTGCGAAAAATATTAATTTGAAAAGTTAATGTAAGAATATAAAAACTTAAAATAAAAGGAAAAAAAACATTTAAAGATGAATAATATAGGTACTTAAAATAAGCAATATTTTTTATTATTATTCATAATAGTATTCTTTCAGTATGACAATGTTTAGAAGTCCCCTCAAAATCGACAGAAATATTATTTATACGTCTGCCAAGAGTAAAGAGCCTTTGACTCTAAAAGTTGATTCTAAATTGAAAACACTACAAATAATAATAACGTCGGTAAGGTAGAGCTCATTCTATTCATCTCTGCATTATATGCAATTATCATTTTTTATTTTTATCGAATTTCGGGAAAAGAGCTCTTTATTGCCCTTCGTAATGACAAAAATACACTATGTGTAAATTTTCAAGTTATTGCTCGTTATAGATTTTACAGGAAACGGGTTGAAAAATTTTCTACCAGTTTTTTATGAAAAATAATGAACAGAATTTCTGAAAAATTTATAGGTGTATTATTTATGCAATTACGGAGTGCAGTGAAGAGCTTCATTCATCAAAAGTTGAATCTAAGATCAAAAAAATGTAAAAACTCATAACGTCGGTAAGGAAGAGCTCCCTTTATACACACACATTTCACATCGACTTAATACAATATTTAATAAACTAAAAGTATTAAATAACTATGAATTAATTGATCAAAGTTAATATTAAAAAATAAAGTAATATTAAGAATAAATTTTCTAATGTATCGTATCACTCATATTGCAGTATATAATGAAAAAAATGAAATGATCTAACAAGCGAGCGATAGCGTAATGGATAGCGTATTTGCGTAGTACCCAAGCGATCCGGGTTCGAATCTCCATCATGTAAAAAATTTTTCTGCGTTTTTTTCTGCGATAAAATAGTGTAAAATTATTAACAATGTAAATATATGTAAAAATAGTTAGAATATTATTTAAATAATATTCTAAATTATAAAAATGTACCTTCAAATACGGGATTATATATACCCTTCGAAATTTATTGTTAGTAATATTTACTAAATATTTTCTAATTAATTCACAATATTTATTCCTGAATCCTTCCAAAAATCTTTCATTGAAAAGATTCTGCAATAATACATGATTTTATAACCTTCGAAATTTTTTGTTAGTAATATTTCCATTATATTTTCGAATTAATTCACAATATTAATTCCTGAATCCTTTCATACATCTTTCATTGAAAGGATTCAGGAATTAATTTTGTGAATTAATTCGAAAATATTATGGAAATATTACTAAAAAGAAATTTCAAAGAGTATAAATAACGTATTATTGCAGAATCCTTCCAATGAAAGATGTCTGAAAGGATTCAGGAATTAATTTTGTGAATTAATTCGAAAATATTATGGAAATATTACTAAAAAGAAATTTCGAACAGTATAAATCACGTATTATTACAGAATCCTTTCAATAAAAGATGTCTGAAAGGATTCAGGAATTAATTCACAAATTAATTCCTGAATCCTTTGAGACATCTTTCATTGGAAGGATTCTGTAATAATACGGGATTTATCCGTCTTCCAAATTTCTTGTTAGTAATATTTTCATAATATTTTCGAATTAATTCACAAAATTAATTCCTGATTCCTTTCAGACATCTTTCATTGAAAGGATTCTGCAATAATATGTGATATTAATTCTGAAAGGATTCTGAAAGATTCTTTCAGAAATCATTCAGTGAAAGGATTCTGTAATGATGCTATGTCCGGGGTATTTTCCTTTCAGAATTATTTCAGGAAATAATTTTGAAATATCTTTTAGTAACCTTTTGGTAATAATCCATGAATCCTTTCAGAAATCTTCTATTGAATAAATTTTGCAATGATATTATAAATTATTTTTGAATTATTCCATTGAATTAATTCTGAAAGGAAAATACCCCGGACATAGCATTATTACAGAATCCTTTCACTGAATGATTTCTGAAAGAATAAAATTATTTCATGCATTCTTTCAGAATCCTTTCAGAATTAATACATGCTGTGTGGGGACGGTGATGCTCATGATTTGTTAATTATTATTATACGGTTGTTTCTTAACCTGAAATTATGACAGCGTTGCTTCTGTTATTTAAATGATTATCAGAACATCAATTATTCCCAAGATTTTAATAGCATTTGTAGTATTATTAATAATAATCTCCGTATTTGTTATAATTTTTAACCTATTATTATTATTTCCAATCATTTCCACGAATCATAAGGTTTATTCTCATGTTAGCAATACGCATGAATGAGTAGTGTAAAAGGGTTCGATCGATTGCTCCCATTGCAAAAGGGGCTTAAAGGTCGGTTTGCATCCATTTTGTATTCCAAGGAACGCTAGTTCCTTACAACATCAGCATGCGTGCGGGGGTGGGGGAAAAGCGTCGTCTGTAGTTGCGCTCGGCATCCTGACTTGATGGTGACGGCATGGAGGGGATAATTATTAATTAGGCAGGGTTGGGAATTTGGGATGAGTTGCAGGAAAGGAAAGTTCCTAGATACCGTAATACAAATTTCGGAGCTGCTCCAAAAAGACAAAACGGAGCCACGGGAACTCCAAAATATTTTTCATCAAAACTAATGTTATACATGGTCAATTTGTGTAGGGGTAAGAATATAAAATTAACATCTCGCAGTATTTTAAAGTTTACCATTGATATTATCAATTATTGCGGAAATTCGAAAAACATTGTGAAATTATATTAAATTGCTTGCTTTCGGTTTGAAAAAAGGGGTTGGTAGGTAATTCATTTTTTCGTTACTTATATTCAATAACAATCAAAAATCTACTAAAAATAGACAAATGCAGCCCCGGAAAACCAATTATATTTCATAAAATGTCAAAACGCTAAAATAATTGTACTATAGACACAATTAATTTGCAGAAAACAATCAATAGTCGTAAAAACACCAATTAGGTAGATTACATTTTTTAAAATCGTCCACTCATTCCACAATCAAGCAGTCATACTTAACTTATCAAAATAATCTCATCTAATCCAACATGTAGCCGGCACGTTTCCTCGCAGCTCCCACCAGCCAATCCCTGTTCCCACCCTCCCTGAATACATAAATAAACACGTGACAATGACACGCCGCGCGTGGCGTGCAAAAAACAGCTGAGTGCACACTCATTACCGGGGGCAACCGGGCCGTCCGGCGCGGCGATCCTATATAATCATTCCTATCTATCCCTTCCCTTCTCTCTACCCGGAAATTCTCTCTCGAATAATCGAAAATCGAAGGTGTGTGGATACACATAGCTGCATTGTGCATAGAGTGGGAGAAGAGCTGAAGAGGACAGCAGTCGCAATTTTGCGGTAATCCGGTGCGGGCCGAGTGCAGGAGCTCTTGAATTATTGATATTTCTTGCGTCGAGGTGCAAAAAGACAGACAGACAGACATGAGCGAGCTTCATTTGGGACCCGGTAAGTATGTCATATAGCTTACGGTTTTTAAGGAATTGCGAAGTGGATCATAAGGAGTGTATTGCGAATAGGATTGTTAAGAGAATTGATTTGTGTATTAATGGAAAGATATTTTGATTTGAGAAGGTAGAAAAAGAGGTTGTTAGAATAGGTTATGCCTTGAAATTTTCAGTGAAAAAACAGGTGTGTTTTGTTTCATAAACTCATTTGATTTATTAGATTGATAAATGGATTATATCTATTTTAATTTATAACTTTAAAATATATCTCCTGAAATGTATTATTATGTAGGTACGTGTTTATTTCAATAATTTAATTGATTAATTTTTATAAAAAATTAATTTGGATGATTTCATTTCAGGTTCAGTTGAGCCACCAAGAAAAGATGGTCAAGCTCGTCTGTATAGTATGAAATACTGCCCATTTGCTCATAGAGTCCGTTTGGCACTGTCATTTAAAAAAGTCCCTCATGATGTTGTTAATATAAACTTAAAGAATAAGCCAGGATGGTATCTCCAGGTAAGCTTTTAAAACAATAAGTAATACTTGAAAACATTTTACAGTTTCAAGGTTTTGACCACCATATATTATTTATATATCACAGCTTACAGATATTTATATTTTACAGATTCATCCAGAGGGTAAAGTGCCTGCCTTTGTAGACAAGGATGGAAAAGTAGTAACCGATTCAACGACTATTGTCAATTATCTAGAAGAAAAATATCCTGAACCACCTTTGTACAATAAGTCTACAATCACTAGAGACTTACAATTACTTGATAAGTACGACAAGGTAATACATGTTTTTATTTTTGGGGTTTGAATTACTTCAGCTAATCTATCAAATGATACACTAAATGATACAGTAAATTTTGTCATTTACTTGTCTGGTTTATGGATGACTATATAGTTTTTTAATGTCATTTTAGATTGTAAAAGTATTTTCTAACTGTATTCATAAGAAAGATAATAGACCCCTTCAAGAAGCTGTTGATGAAATATGTGAATATCTTGTAGAATTTGAAGAAGAGTTGAAGAATCGGGGCACGCCTTTTTTTACAGGTAAGAATGACGTTAAAAAATTAAAAAATTTTCAAAAAAATCATTTTTAAAACATTTTAATCTATTTAAATTATAGGAGGCACACCTGGAATGCTTGATATTTTAATGTGGCCTTTTGTTGAAAGAGCAAAAGCTCTTCCATTAATTTATAAAGAAACATTAGATTTCGATAAGGAAAAGTTTCCATCTATTGTAAGTTAAAAAGATAGGAATTTAAGAAATCTATAATTAGTATAGTATTTATGATACTAACAAGCCATTAATTTTGTAGGTGCAATGGATTTCTGCCATGAAAAATGAATCTTTTGTCAAAGAAAATGCTGGTTCATACGAAACATTTGCAAAAGTAGTTGAGGCTTCTAATGCAGGAACAGTTGACTATGACAATATTTAAATTAGAGATTCCATGCATATTTAGGCTTGTAATGTTAAAACATTGCCCTATAATGTGATATAATTTAATTTTGTAATTTTTGTATGCAAAATGTACTTCCTACGCTTTTAAATACAACTTAACAACTTTAGGACGAAGTCCAGTATGATAAACACTTCAAAAGAAAGAAGCTTCCATGAACAAGGGTCTTGAGATTCTAAAATATTCTACTTCAATATAAAATTGAACACTATTTAAGTTCATATAATGTTAAATTAAATTATCCTATTGTTAGATGATTTAATTAAAATTGTTATTTTATAAAAGCTGATTAATTAATTTATAATTTGAAATGTACAAATGTGTTAAGGTGATGTGATTACTATTACTCAATTCTGGGTTCCCGTTTTTCTCCTTCAATTTTAAACTTTTTGAGAAAACTCTTTGACAGGTTTAAGTTTAATAAAGAACTACAATGTATCAAAGAGTTTTTTTCTTAAAATTAAAAATTGAATGAGAAGAACGGGAACCCAATTTTGAGTAATAGCGTGGGTATCGCATCACCTTAAGTTAATATTATTAAAATCAAAATCAAAATTTTGTTAAAACAAGTGTTGACTCTCAAACATGAACAATAACATGACAATAATAGTGAGTTATATCACAAAACTTATGAGCTTTACTTAATATGTAACTTGCGCCTCTGTCTGAAAGACAATAAAGTATTTAATCATTTCTCTAGGAGCTTACAAATAAAAATCATTGCAATGCAGTGTTTAATAAATATTGAATACATATCTATCTATGAAATTAACTCTGGGATCAAAGTATTAACCAACATTATCATCAGTTTTTTAAAAAAACTTGTTATTCACATGTTTCTTCTCGTTACAATTACATATTTACATATTCAAGAACATAATTATACTTGAAGAATTTTTAAATATAATGTCTGATGACGTATAAATAGTAATAAAAGTTATCTACTTGTCGCTTGATCATAAAATGTCTTTTTTAGTTTCCTCCCACCAAAGATCTCGTAGCATTCTATACACAATCAAATAATAAAAAGCAAAGTACTAGTTTAAGTTTGTACTTTTGTTGTGATTGTTGAAGTACTTGCACCAACATTGGTGTTGGCTGTACCTCAGGAAGACTGGATTTCTTCAATGTTCAGGTGAGCAATAAAGCGAAGTCTCATTTGCAAAGCTGGCCTCAGTCTTCGAATAATAGCATCAACTTCATTTTTCATGGAATTTCCAACAAACATATATTTTATGTGATACCTAATTGGCAATATTAAGGATTTTATGTACTGTTTTGAAAATGTTTTAGTATTTTTATCATCACAAATAATTATTTGTAGTTATATTTTTTTGAGAAATTTCAATTCTGTAAACTTGAAAGAATAATTAAAAAATATACTTATATTTTAAACAATATAAATTAAAATAAGAATATAAATATTAAATAATGAAAAAGGATACATCAAATCACATACTGGATCCATTTGCTTAAGATGGGTTTGTGCATGATTAATTTGTTCAAGCATTTCATATAAAATCACAGTAAGTTCAGAAATACATCTTGGCCTTTCAACATTAAAACGATTTAATGTTGGACCAATTAAATGACAAACAAATATTAATTGTTCTTCAGTATTTATAACAGGTTGCAATTTTTCTTTGACAAACCTACAAAAATGATCAATTATAACTAAAAAATAAAACCTATTAAATTTATTTAATATAGATTGTGAGAATGACTTACGGAACCATATTTGCTATTTGACCTACTCCAGCATGATGCCAGATAGAATGAGCCAAAGCTAACATGTAGCTGTATTTGTTTTCAAAGAAACTATTATGTGTCAAATTAAAATTAAAAAGTTGGAATGGAGATAAATTGTCATATTGCCAATTACTCAATCCAGGACTTGTCACTGTTTGAACTAATCGTTCGTGTAATGTTGACCAATAACATTCTGGTAATGCTGCCATTATTATTCCAATACAATTTATCCATGCATGAATTTCGTCTGATGGGATTACAGTGTACCTGAAATAGCGTTTTTATAAAGATTTTATCTATTTATTCAAGTAACAATAAAAGATATTCTTAACATACCCTTTAGCTACAACGTCTAATAAATTGTTTGCAACGGTATTCGGAGGTACAGGAAGCGCCATAAGCTCAACACAAGTAACATATAGTGTGTGAGCAGCTGGGTTTGGAAACTCATTAAACCTCCAATCTGTAGGGGGGAATTGTGCGGTTCCAGATATTGCTATAACAAAAATATAAGAATTTTTTGTGTAAAGTAATTTTATACAATGACATGAAATTTTGACAATATTTTTACTCCGAATTGATATTTACTTTCAACTAATCTCTGTACTAATCGAACATAATAATCAAGTTCAGGTTGCCATTGTAGATCATCCACTCGCGTTATTTGGTAAGCTTCAGACAAAGCCCATCCAGGTGTTTTAGTTTCTTTTAATGATCCTAATATAGCGGTAACAAGACGGCGCTTCAATACAAGATTATCTCTAAGTTTGGATTCATAGTAGTGAAGTGTATTGTATAGGTAGGTAACAGGTCGATCTAAAAAAAAATATGAGAAATATGGTAAAATATAAACAGTACAGAATATATGACGTGTTCTTGTTTATGCACATACTGATTGTGCACATATTAATTGTGCACACTTTAACATTGGTATATATCTATATATATAGATCTGTACCAATGCTATCTGTGCACAATCCTTATGTGCACAAACAAGAACATGCCGAATATATTAATATTAATTTTTAATCATGAAAATTGTGACTTTACCATGAAACCTGTAAAGGCACCCTAGATGTTCCAAAAGCACTTCAAGACTTTTGGTAACTTGTGGTATTTCAAGATACCTGTGCACAACTATATCGAAGACGGGTAGGAACCTTAAACAAACATTTCCAAAGTAAGCAGGAAAACTCTGATATTGATTAGGGCTGCCAGATGATTGCTCCATTATTCCTTCAGGAGCAAACTTTTCTGGAAACTTTCTGTGGAAAGCCAAATGCTTTTCATGCCAATTTGATTGTTTCCAATGATCAGGTGAATTCTCCTTTACAAATTCCTGTACTCTATTGCGAAATTCAGCAGCTTTTAACAATAATAATTGTATGATGAAAAAGCAGACTTGTGCTTCATTACCTTCTAAAGTTCTTAATGCCTAAATTATAAAAGAATATTTTAAAATAATATTAAGAAAATACACGAATTATTTTAAATTAAAGCATTTATACTTACTAAGCATAAGATTAATCTATCAAATGTAACAATATTGTATTTCCATATCATATCATTAATAGCATCTACGCTTTTGTTCACATATGTTCCATCACAGGCTATATTTGAGACTTCAAAGACAATATAATCACAGAATTTTCTGAGGTGTACTGATAATGCTCTTGCTCCTATTCTTTCTAATATTCTATAATCAAAATAAAATCGGATTGAATACGTAAATTCTTAGTTTTTAGTAATTTTAATGCAAATATTGTATACTCACTTGTATGCTATAGGACTAATACGATCGGTTTCAATAATCATTTTCCATAGTAGACAAAGGAACAATGGAGGGGTACCAGAAACGGAGAAATGAGCAATTATATCATTTTCATTGCTCATGGAAGCCCAATTTCTGTATTCTTCTTCAACAGCTTTCTGTAATTCATAATAACATGTAAAGTGTAATAAAAGAATTAATACAAATTTATATTGCGTTTTGTAAGCCTAAAATATTTAAGAGCAATTATTTAATCCATATTTAAAAAATTTACCTTTATTTGTTGCTTTTCCTCTTTAGGAACACTATTTTGTTGGAAAAATTCACTTAATATTGGTGGAAAGCATTGCAACGTATGATCTGCCCATGAGTGTGGTGTATTTTGCATAATTGTATTAAGCAAATCTTTACACCATGCACCACTTACAGTGTCTGCTCCTGTACCTAAAGAAAAGTAGAATACGTTAAAATATAATTGGAAAATTAATGATTAATAACAAATTTAAAAGGAGTAGTAAAATGTACCTGTAATGTGCATTGACCTAGCAAGTGTTAACACTAATGCTCTATTAAGTTCTTCAGAATCAGCAGAGATGAGAGTTTTTGGTTCTGATAAAAACCTTGAAAGATGTGGTTGAACTTCAGCAGAACCCAATCCAGTGATTAAACGCAAGGCTGTACTTTCCACACTAAATTTAAATATAAATCATTAAGACAATATTTTATACATTATTAATTATAGTCATAATAAATAAAAAATTTACCAAAGATGTAACTGAGTTTGATTAGTTTGAGGAACAGTTGCAAGATTATGAAGATGGCTTAAAATTTGTACTCTGTAAGTAGGCTGTATATGATGCATTCTATAACTAAACATATCTAAAAGGGTATGAAGTGTTCCCCATGCATGTGCTTTAAAGATTGTTGGTAACAATTGATCTAAAAGAGATTTTAAAAAATTAAAATCAAATGAACAGTTTTGTGAAATAATTTAAAAAAAATATTATTGTAATTACTTATAAAACTTTTAATTCCTAGGATTTCAATCTCTGTATAAACTAGTAATCTACTATATGTCTCTACAAGAGCAGGTGGAAGAGACATACTACTTTTCGAATGAGCTGATTTCATCATATGCTGGACAATTGAATGTATAAGATTCATTTTTGCGTGAACAGTTAAAGAATCAAGAGTTGACATTGATAAAGGTGTAGTTGGATTATTCACAATTGATGTATTGCTTGGTAAATTTTGTAGTGGCTGTTGCGGGCTCTATTCAGAATATACTACAAATTAATAAAAAAAAAGAACTTATAGAAAAAAATATAATTTTATAATCATACCCCTTTTTGGATTGAGTCAAAGAGAACTCCCATTGCTCGAGTGAAGTAGTCATTTACATTATTTGTAGAATATGCATTACAAAGAAGCACTATTCGATAATCTGAACCCATAGTAAGATTAGGTTGTGTAGCTGCATGTTGAAGGAACTCATGATGAGTTTTTAAATTATGAGGTATAGGTCTATGGCAATTTGAATGTTCTGATTGAGCTTTCCTAAGAAGATGAAACCAAATGCAAATTAAAGCCATTTCATGGGTACACTTTAAATGTGTAAGATCTGGTAAAGGTAATGGATCTTTTTCCGGATACAGAAGGTCATACAGTTTAAATATTGGTAAGAACGTTGATAACTGTTAAAATAAAATAGTAAGTATTTAATATATTACAATTTATGATTTAGAAACAGTAGAATATAAAATAGACCATACCGGATTTCTTTGAATAGTCCCAGAAACAAATTGTAATAGAACCCACATTAAGTGATCTCTAGCTTTTTTCCATTCTCTTCCCGTCAGCTGTGTAGTAGAAGAGGAAAATATTATACAGATTAAATATGCACAATATAATAGAATAAAATACAGATAATTTAAGTTATTATATTATATAAATGATTAAAAAGAATATCTTAAACCTACCCTATCATGAATAGACATAACAAGACTAGGGAAGCTAACGAATTGAAAGAGCACATAATGAATTAACTGTGATGAAAGGTGCAACCATGGCCAGTAATTACTTATCACACTATCTGAACCCTCTGCAGGAGTTGGCTCATTTTCAGACTTCTCCATATTTTTAATCATCAGATCTACTAATTGTTCCTCTAAAGCTACACATCTACTGGCTTGCTAAAATAATTAAACATATTTATTATAGATGTTTTTATAAAATAAGTTAATTATATTTATAATTTACCTGTTTTTGCAACCTTAACATAGAGCAAACCATATCTCTGCTATAAGGTTGCTCCAAAACGTATCTTAGAAGATTAGTTTGGGGTTTCAATAATTCTGGATCATATGGAAGACTACCCTTTAAGGAAAACTGTAACGTATTACGATCTAGTAGCCATGGGCTAACTAAGTGGTCGCCATATCCCGTATGTTCAACAACTGGTAACATTTTAGAATGGCCGATGATCGAAATCATCTGAACTACATTACGAAAACCATCTATAAAGTTAGATATCAACTTTGCTAACTTCTGAAACAAATTTTGTCAGTGTTTTGATATTAAAATTAAAAAAAAATTTATTGTTAAAATATATTAATTAATTACCCAGTGAGGCCAGTTTTTGTTTTCTGAAAACTTTTGAAGTTCATTGATAATTAAATAACTGGGCAATAAACATGCGTTTCTATCGAAAATATATTCAATTAAATTTTCTAAAACTTTCATTTGCGGTTGTACAGATGCATCTAGCATTGCGGGTAACGTGTGAGCTTTTTCTTTGCATGCCTAAAAGACAAAATAATTAATTTATCACATAAAATTTTAAAATATCATGTTCTAATGGTTTTTCTACTAACCCTCATAATCTCTCGAACTCCTTTATAATCTACGCCGCCAATTATATGACGGATCAAGGTAAAACATTCCACCCAAAACTCTTTGTTTTGATATTGTAGTTTCTCACAGTTGAGGATACATTCACACACCATCCTGTAGCAGCAATCATGTATAAATAAAACAACACCAACTTAAAAATTAAATTACGCGTGACTTATCATTGGCTTACTTCGATGGCAACACATTGTTAGCAACTAAATTTTCAAGCAGTGATACAATGAGCTGCATCCTCCTGTAATTCGTGATCTCAGCAGCAACATTGAGAAACCTTCGAATTACACTCTCCTGCTGTTCAGATGTCAGACCTGCCATCGCAGCAGCCAACTCCTTCTGCCATCCTTTGATTCTTTCCTTCTCATTGCTAGGATTGTGCACTATTATACAGCTGAAAGCCTCCTCTATGGCCTCCACTCTCTGCAACAAAAAGTCCAGACAATCATCACCAGTCCGGAGCATTAGATAACAGCATCCCCAGTAAAAGCCACAGACAACTCACCAGAATTTCATTGAGGATGCTACTGATTTGCGCCTCATTGCCCATTTTCACGGCGTTCTTTCGATTTTCCCGCTTCAGTCAGAAAAAAGAGATCTCACATCACAGCAAGACTTATAACGCCAACTTCTTCATCCTCCTCGATTTTGACATCGTCGTCGGAGTAGTAACATGCCTCGCATGCACACACCGAGAAAGAGACACAATATAACACACGGACAGAGAACAGCGTGCGTATATAAGAGCGCGCGCGCTGCAGTCTCCACACACTTTGTTTTTATGATGTTGTGATGATCATTTTCGGCTCTCTCTCGCGTACTCGAGCTTGCCTCTCAACGTCTCTCACGCCGCAGCAGCAGCACAGCGCAATCGCATCACGCACGCACACGCGCTAAGCGCAGCACCTTTTTCGCGTACAAACTACAAAGTAGTATACTAAGTATATAGATATAGAACTATTGCAGACTTGCAGTATATAGAAGCGCGCAGCCGTAATAGCAGTCGTCGGGAAGGTTAGGTCGACCGGAGAGCGGCGTTGTGCGACGACGAGGGACAATAACGTGCCGGCGAGATTTTCGCAAATGACCACCTGCCCTGCAGTACTCGGAGTCTCATCCTAATTCAGACGAATTTCCTCGGTATTCCTTTCCGTCATCACCTGCTCTGTTGCTCACTCGCCGCGAAAGTCGGTCAGTTGCTGGCTACTGGCTGTTCTTAACGACGTTGCGTAAACGTAGTGTCTCGGCTCGAACGTTTCCTTTTTCGTGAGAGACTCGTCCCCCCGGGCACTGCAGTATTGGAGTAGTGCGTGCGTACCGTAGTGTGTGTGTGTGTGTGTGTGTGTGTGTGTGTGTGTGTGTGTGTGTGTGTGTGTGTGTATATATATATTTTCGTGTGTGCTGCAGAGAGAGAAGTGAGAGGCAGGGACCGACAGATGGCGACGAGGACCCCGCGGGCATTTTTCGACCTCGACAGATAATTTGGATAAGGTGCATTGTTGTGGACAAGTGATATGCGAGCTCGCCGGGTGTTACGATGCTCGCGGGAGACGAGGCGGTGAAGACGACGTTGATCAGCGGAGATGTCGAGCTCTGCAAGGCTTTCCTGTTCGAGGTAGGGAGATTCATTCAGATGGTTTTAAATGTTTTTGAGTTGCTGTAAAAACTTTGTTTAAAGTGTTATTATTGGCCTTTTAATTCAATAATCAGTATAATTCGTAAATGTAGCTAATTGGCATATACGTAACAGAGGATTAGAACATTAATTAAATATTTAACAGTAACGGTGCAATCCTCGAAGTTATAGCTTTGTATGACTAAGTATATTTTAATTTTACATTCGAATAAAGACATTTCATTATCGCTTGTATAATTTATTAAAATATTTAGATAAAAATTTTATTAGAAACTAAACAATATATTTGTTAATTAATAAACAATAATAAAATTAACTCTTCGTAAATGATATTTCTTCAGATATTTACGATAGTTAAAAGATTAAGTATATTGATTTTCAGACTGCAGTTTCGTTCGCGAAAGAAGGCCAGCAAGTGTACTATTTTGCGTCGAAACAGATCGAAGCTTTGCCACCTACATTTCACGATAGTACCGAGCCAACAGCCAATGCCCTAAAGCTTATGACGTTTATGTAAGTCAGATTAAAATACTTTTTATTAATATTTAGACGAAATAAAATATTTGCATGTACGTCGAAATTTCATAACGATGATTTTAAATTGAAATATCATTGGATTGATTTTACTATAAAAAATTTCCTTAAACTTAGTAATTCCAAAGGTATTTTGTAATACTAAATACCTTAAAAAATGCTACGATAAAATGGTAAGGTTTTTAACACGTGTTTGTCATCTCTATTATTTAAAGTGTAATTTATTTACTTCGATCACAATAACAAATTGTTAATTATGATTTTTACTCCTAGATGCATATGAGAGGAAATTCATAAAAAAGTTTTACTTAAGGTGGCCTCAAACCGGTCCAAATTTTTTTAAAACACTTTCAGGCGCGGTTTTTATTCTTTCTCATACCACAAAGTATATATACTTAAAAGATCGTGTACAATTAAAAACGTCTTTGTGACACAATTTTTTTAACGGTTGAAATTTTTGAAGAAAATTGTAAAAAGGCCTTCCTCTTTAAACCTCTGCTATTTAGCCAAGAAACGTCTAATACAACGTTTCAAAAAAGAAATTGAAACTAGAAAGAAAGATCTTTCATTTGCTTTTTTAAAAATTAAAAAATGTCGATTCCTACAAAAGTTATGAGTTTAAAGTTGAACGTCGAAATAGTACATTTCGACACAGGAGAACGGAAAGTGATGATTTACTTCATGTGACGTTTTTCGCACGAGCGAAGCGAGTACGAAAAGTCACATAAAGTAAATAATCAACTTCCGCACTCGTTTCGAACGGTATTTTATACCACGAGCGCCGAAAAATCATACCAAAGTTGTGATTTTGAGGTTAGAGTGGTATAAAGGCATATAACAATACTCTCATAGTCGAGGCTGCCAATCCTTGCGATTTGTCTATTTTTATGCCTTTTCGACGTTCAACTTTAAACTCTTATAACTTTTGTAGGAATCGACATTTTTAATCTTCAAAAAAGCAAATGAAAGCTCTTTCTAATTTCAATTTCTTTTTTGAAACTTTTATCATTTTCTTCAAAAATTTCAACCTTTAAAAAAATGTGTCACAAAAACGTTTTTAATTGTACACGATTTTTGCCGTATACTTTGTGGGATGAAAAGGAAGAAAAACTGCTTAAACGAAAATTTTGACCTGTTTTGAGGCCGCAAGTCACAAATCAGTATTACTAAAGATTACCCGCGCAAAAAAAATTTGTGGGCCATACATTGCCCACAGTGTTGGACAAGTGTGGACAATATATGGGCCATTGCAAGCCACATTAGAATAATATATGGAAGATACTCGGCCCCGGCGCCTGAGCCGAATTCGGGCTGGAATCGGGCCACAGTATTCCCACCAGTATCCCATATAGTTCCATATAGTTCCCATATAGTTGCAATATTAGTCCCATATTTATTTTCATGAGAATCATTAACAAAAAAACAACATAAATAAATAAATAAGCGTAAAAAACAATCCTATTGTGCATGTAGTGGGACTGTAAAATATATAAAAAAAAAAATTCTTTGAGTGGATTCGAACCTCGAACCTTTGAATTACTAGACTTGCTCGCTACCGACTGAGCTATTTAGTTATGTTTATATCAAAGGATCAAATGTAGATTATCTAGGCTGTAATCTGAAACGAATGATGATGTCGTTCAAGTATTAATCTCCATTTGATCCGTCGATATAAACATAACTAAATAGCTCAGTCGGCAGCGAGCATGCAAGTCTAGTAATTCAAAGGTTCGAGGTTCGAATCCACTCAAAGATTTTTTTTTTTTTTTTTTTTAAATAATAATTTTACAGTCACAGTACATGCACAATAGGATTGTTTTTTACGCTTATTTATTTATTTTTTTTTTTTTTTTTTTTTTAATGGTTCTCATGAAATTAAAAATATGGGACTAATATGGGAACTATATGGGATACTGGTGGGAATACTATGGTCCGATTCCAGCCCGAATTCGGCTCAGGCGCCGGGGCCGAGTATCTCCCATATATTGCTCTAATATGGCTCGCAATGACCCATATATTGCCCATACGTGTCCAACACTGTGGGCAATATATGGCCCACAAATTTTTTTTTGCGCGGGTATCATTAATTAATTATCAAACGTTATTTATTACTTTTTATTTAATAAGTTTATAAAAATACACTTAATAAATAGTTTAAGTCCTCAAAATCTAAATTTGAACGAAAATTTCCGAAGTATTCCGTTTTTCAAAAATCATATGTCTTAATAGGTTTTTAATTTCATTCAAAATAGTGTCGCGTTTTCAAATTTTATTCGATTCTTATTTTTTTGGTCTTATATTGTTTGGAGAAGAATTTCTAAAATATCGCGGAACTCAGAAATGAAAAATATGTCTTGACTAATTACTAAACTTAAGTTTCCCAAAAAAGGGGCTGACTTTTTAAGTTGACTATACTTTTGAAAATGTTTAATAATTTGAAACAGAAAATATATTTTATATTTCTGTGTTCCGCGATTTGTTAGGAATTCTTCTCTGAACAAAATAAGAATGGAATAAAATTTGAAGACGCAGCACTATTTTGAATGTAATTAAAAATATATATCAAGACATGGTTTTTATAAGTCGTATTTTTAAAAGTATATTTAATACTTCAAAAATTTTCGTCCGATTTTCGGTTTTCAGAGCTTAAACTGTTTGCTTGGTATATACATTGATAAAGCTGTCAAGTTGAAAATAAGAAAAAAAGGGTTCATATAGCAAATTATTGATATTTTAAGTGATGGGCTAACATTTGGCATGGGTCATATATAGCCAATAGAACCTAAGTGAAACTTTTTTGTGAATTATATGTAAATATATAAAATTTAATTTGATTAATGTATATTCAATATTTACCTTTTCCAAATCATATTTATATTAAATTAATGAAATACTGAAAATATAATAAATTTACAATCATCAAATGCGAAT
Source organism: Torymus aiolomorphi (assembly GCA_036365515.1). Taxonomy (NCBI): domain Eukaryota; kingdom Metazoa; phylum Arthropoda; class Insecta; order Hymenoptera; family Torymidae; genus Torymus; species Torymus aiolomorphi. The sequence continues at coordinate 122,654,646 of CM070874.1, read as the reverse complement.
CCTCTTGTGAGCTGTGCACTTTACTTTTTCTGATGATCGTAAATTTGTCTATTCGAAGTTTATCATTCCACGCATGTGTTTCAATTAACAATAAAACTAATTGTTGGAGTACAAGACAAAACCAATAAAATTGAAGTAGCTTTATAACTGCGTTCACAACTGCTGCAAATTACTACAAACCATCTTCCTGAAAAAAATCATACACCAAATTGTCTTCTTTCATCCACAACATCACTCCTCTCTGCATACTACGCACGACCCGGAACCAAAAATTCCATTACCTAATCCAGTCGCGCGTGTAATGCTCCTATAAACGGAAGCTCCGTGAGAGATCCACAGCGTGATTTGTATATACCTACGCGTGTAAGTACTCTCCAGCGGAGAAAGTGTAGGTATAACTACTGCATCAATTCTAACGTGCGTACGTGACGACGACGAGGACGCGATAGTAGTTCCCATAGCGAGCGCCGTCGGAGCGTAGATCCGAAATTCGCTCTAGCTGATTTATCGTGCATTTCCTATTACACAGGAGTGGGTGGGTGGATGCGATAGCCGTGCAGTACCTTTTTTCCACGGCGACTACGTGTACAAAGAAGGCAAATGCCGGGGTTGCGGATGAATCGCGTACGACGGGTATACACGGGAGGTAGTTATTTCAGGTAGGAGGAAAATAATCTGGGAAATCGCCCGGCGGAAGTCGCCGGTTAGGAGTTTGTAATTTGATTTGTGCAGATGGTGGGGTATTAAGTGGAGGATTGAGCCAGTTGATTAATTTGTGATGTGATGGTGGTATTGTTTTGGCTGCATTTTTGATTTTAGAATGAGTGATGGATAAATATTGACCAAGTTGTTTATTAAAGAATAATATTGCTGAGATCTTAATAATTTATCAGTGCTCTTTATAAATGTAAAATAATCTAAATGAAAAAGTTACTATTTCATAGAGAAAATTGCTCCATTGCCGAAATAGTGTATATGCACTCCGAAATAGTGGATACACACTATGATGTTAATATACTACTAAAATAGTGGAAAAGTCATTATTGCAGAGTGAATATATACATTTTTCGGCAGTGGAGCAATTTTCACTATGAAATAGTGACTTTTCCACTATTTTACATTTAGAGAGTGCAGTTTTCTTTGTTCAAGTTTACGCTATTATATAACATTGATGTGAATTAATATTTTTTCCATTCCGATAAAAAGAAAATAAAAGCTCGTTTCTTCTAGATCTATTTTCTTCGAAAAAGCGGCTTTTTGCAATATTTTTCTACAAAATAAGACTAAAAATGTCGTGACTCTCGGTACTGTTGTCCTCTGCCCATAAGACTATAAATGTCTATAACTCGAGTTTTCTGAAGCGTTAGTGTTTACTATTGCTTTTTTCATATTTTCACATCCAAAATCATATCTCAAAGTTTGAGCAGAAGCCTTAAATTAAAGATAGTACTTTAGCAGACGGTTGAATTATAATATATTTTTTTAATTATACGCGGAAAAAATTGGTGCGTAAACTTTACTTTTTTTTATAAGAAAATTAATTATTTTCTATAGTAGCGCTAGGACACACTCGTGATTTAGGATTTTCACTTTTTAAGTAGTAATTTTGAATTCCGTAGCAAATACTTATTAGTTTTTAAGGAGGGTCTTTCCAAGACCAATATTTTTTAATAAAATTGAAATATGTAATAATTAATGACTATTACATGTTCGTGCGAAATTTCAAGATTTTTTCACATTTATAAAAATCGAGTTTTGAGGTTACATATTACTATAAAGTTTTATGGGAAAACTTTTTTGTAGCTCCACGCTATTTTATCCAGTAAGAAAATGGACACATTCTAAAGACCATTAGGAAATAGAATTAATTGAAAAATATATGAAGGTTTGACAAAGTTACTTAATATTAATCTCGGAAATTGAAGCAAAATGCGTAACATACAATGAGTCTGAAGTTTGCATCGTTGGAATGCAACGAAATAATTTTTTACAATAAATTAAAGTTATTAAACAATGAAAATTTCATTTAAACCTTTGTTATAAAGTTATTTTATTCTATAAAACACTAAATCTACACACAAAATTAATATTATTAGTATAACCATAAAGCAAAATAATTTTTTTTTTTTACTATTTCGTTGCACTCCAACGTTGCAAACTTCATACCCATGACATGCAGCTAAGAAGGTCTATCTTCTTTGATTACAGCTTTTTCAATTTCTTAGAGTTTCTGAATTCTTTATGTAAGCAAGTTTTATATATTTTTTTTTACCTATAAATCAATTAATTCTTCTTGAATTTAGTCTTACGATTACTTTACAAGCAATGATATTAATATTGGAAATATTAAAAATATTGGGAGCCCAAGGAAGCACATATTAAATACGCTCCTTGGCGAAAGACCTATAACTGCTGAAACAAAATATCACGTAATATATCAGTAAAATTTGCTACAAAAACTATAAAAATTAAGTACTATTTGAAAGGTAAAAATCACAAATAACGAGTGTATCTCAGCGCTACCATGGAAAGTAGTAAATTTTCTTATAAAAAAAGTAAAGCTTACGCAAAAATTTTTCTCGGTGTGAGAATAAATAGCCTGTTTAAGGTCGTGTGAAACCGTGAATTTAAATATTTTTTAAATCAACATTCAAGCGTTTCCAGGAATTTTTTTGAGTGATTCTATCAGCATTTTCGTTAGATATGCTCGTTTGAAAAGTAGGTCAATTGCAGATTTCTACTTACCGACAGTACGGGTTTTATTTAATTAAATAAATTCTCATATTTTTTTTTTAAAAACACGTTTGTCAAGCGCTCCGTATATGTTAATACTATACTCAGATTTTTTTTTTGATGATTGTATTGGTATTTTCATGAGATGTACCCGTTTGAAAATTATGTCGGTATTTAACATCACCTTAAAGGAATGGAGATAATCTCTTTGACAACAATGTTATTACGATATTCACGATTTCCTATTTTTAAATTATTTTGAAGGTACTGTAGATATTTTTATTTGATATATAAACCAATTTTTTTTACGATTCCTATACTTAGCCACAACAACAATCAATAGCTAGAAGTAAAGAAAAAAATCTTATTGAAAGTAGAAAAAAATTCATCGGTTTCTACGAAGACGCTTATATAAATCTAAAAAAATCCTTTCAATAAAATATTTACGACAAAACTACCCAAAAAAATACTTTACAACAATTCGTATCCTACAGATATACTCCAACGTACGAGGATTTCGTGGTGCAGCTGACCAAACTCCACACCTTCCAGCGGCCGCCATCCGTGCTCCTCGTCGACGACCTGGACGTCTTCGCTGACTACCCCCGAATCCAGCCTTTCCCTCGCCCCGTGCACGTGGCTCGTTGCTGCGCCGTGATCCTCAACACCGCCATCCTCTGCTCCAAGATATCCTCTCGACCTGTACAGCTCTGCGCCGTCAGCTTCAATGCGGACCACGACACGGTGTACAGGATGTATTTCGACCAGAGATGGAACATTTCGGCGGAGGCGACGGAAGGGAACACGGATGAGGGCCGGAGAGTCTGGATCAGGGAGGAGAGGAACAGGCGGGTTATGGAGTACTGCAGGCTGGACGACGCTGTGCTCGTGTTGAGGAGAGTGTATGAGAGGAAAGGGGAGCATAAGGAGGAGGAAAGGTCGTAGTTGGTATGAACTGTGTGGTTTTTGAGGTTTGTTTTTTCAGTTGTTGATGGAGAATTTGATGATATTAATATATTTAAATTTTCTTATGATTTGAAAACGTTATGTTTCATACAAAAAATTGGATTTGCAATATTTATTTTCTTTATTAAGAATATCTTTTTAATTGTTTGACTGGTAACTGTTAAAAATGCTCCATCAGATTTCTTATTGATTTATGCGAAATGTTCATAAGTATTATACATATATAAAATGAATGAAAAACGTTAAAGCAAAGATATATTTTTGTTGAATGAGAAATGAATCTTCACTTGCAAATTCAAATGGGTACATGCGATAGTACCTAAAAATGATTCCAAAGAGTACACTGAAATAAGAAGTACAAAAGTATAGCTTTCTGTCGATGACCTATACATCGTATAAAGCGAAAACCACTTTGTTTATTGACAAAGATTAATATATTTATAAATGATTGTTACAAAATAAGTAACGTATTTACTACTATGACTTGTATATTCATTTATCTGATTCCAACATTCAAAAATTGACCATATCATTTTCTGAATCAGTCAAATAAAAAATATATTTTTACGAATCTTTTGAATTTTATATAGCTACATTTAAATACATCTGAATGGGATGTTGTATATTTACCTTATTAAAACAATAATTTAGTTATATCCTTTACCTGTAAATATATTATTGTAAAATAAATTTATTTTGTATAAAACGAAAAGCACCATCTTGCATCACTTACAAACCAAGAACGCTCACCCGCACTAAAATCAAATCGAGAGGAGAAAGAGAGAAGGAGAGAAAAAAAAACTTACGGGAAGTACTTGGACAATCGCTGAGACATCGTATCATCGTCGAGAGAGGACAACCATTATATACACGATACGGTTAGGGAGAAAATAGATTGGTGGATAGCGACCGCGTACACACATATATATATATATATATATATATATATATATATATATATATATATATATATATATATATATATATATATATATATATATATATATATATATATATATATATATATATATATATATATATATATATATATATATATATATATATATATATATATATATATATATATATATATACACACACACGAGGACGCTCGTATAATGGAAAGGCATTAAATTGCCGCGCGCTGTAGTGTCTGTATGCCGTTACTCGAGATTGCCTCGGATTCTTTTTAAAAACCATTATTTATACACACCATTGTCGGGTAGCTCGCTCGCGCTCTCGTTTGATGCGAGACAAATTCGAAATTACGATTATTCGTGTATACGGACGCGATGTTTATGTGGATATATCTGTGTAATTTATGTATATATTTACGGGGGATGCTAATGACGAGGATGTCTGGGAAATCATTGTGACGGTACGTCGTGCGTGGTATGAGATTGAAAATAATTTTTAGAATGATACGTTTGAAATGAATTGTAGAGCGTTTATGAATTACAGTGTTCCTGGAAAGTCTATGTGCTTCGGAGTATGCATATATGCATGGGCTGCTGTGAAGCGAGTTGTATTGTTCCGGAAATACCAGGAATCACGACAATTAATGTTGGTATATTGTTGATGGATTGCAAAAAAGATTTAATTAAAGTAAAGGGTTCGAAGAATCCGTTATTTATTCATTAGGAAACTTTTCATTAACGTCGGAATGCCTCTAAAAAATACCACCACACAATGTAATAGGATCTTCAATAAATTAGGTCGATTCCAACGGCGCTGTTACGGTAATTCTTACGAAACTCGATAGACCCTTTGGATAAATAATGAACTTTACAGTAATTCTTTTGATTGGAAAATTCTTTCCTTGCGAAGTGCATTTATCACTTCACGCCTTTTATCATTTCAACAAGATCCACACCCTGATACTGTTACACTCGATGACTATAATAATTCGTTTCAATTCCCCCAACACCAGCGTACAAACTTATCCCCCGCGTTTTAAAATTAATCCACAGAAATTAAGACATAACGAAACACTGTTTTAATCCGCCATCCAATTATAGAAAAAAAGGAGAGAGACATCCACCATCTACCGCTCGATATTAAGTTTCTCGATCACTTAATATTCAATCCCGGCCGCCCGTAAACGACAACATCTTCAGCCTCCCCCCTAAATCCTCTCTTTGTCTTCTGAAATCCTCTTACACGCCCGACTACGTCGCCTTCCCACACTTACGCCCCCCAAAAAACACGATCCTCTCGAGCCTCGAAAAAAAGCGACATCGAACAATGATTCTTTTTCCCAAAAACGCGAGGATGGCCCCGTATATACACCATATATAGAGGAGAGAAAGAGAAAAAGAGAAGACAGCCTCTCAGGAGGGGTCCATTAAAGGTGTATTAGAGAGGGGGCCGGCCGAAATTTACAGCCGCGGCGATTCGTTCCACGCGTGCGATACTTATATATCTCTTATATTCCTTGGGAGAGGTGAAACCGAGAGTCGCAGCATCACACGCGAGCTACTTTACCTATGCCTGATTAATGTCGCAACAAACGAATGAAGACCGTTTCGCGAACCGACGTCCATTCTGTATTCGTATTTCAGCCTCACCAAGGTTATATATTTATATTCATTTCGTATTTTGACTTTAGAATCGAAAATCCCATAGCTCTCGGGTGGGCTTCTCTCTCTCTCGATACTTTATTCTTCTTCTCCTTTTTGAAGAGAGAGAGAGAGAGAGAGAGAGAGAGAGAGAGAGAGAGAGAGAGAGAGAGAGAGAGAGAGAGAGAGAGAGAGAGAGAGAGAGAGAGAGAGAGAGAGAGAGAGAGAGAGAGAGAGAGAGAGAGAGAGAGAGAGGTCGGCAGAGAGCGAGAGGGGGAAGATTAACTCTCGTCGGTGGATGGAGATCCCTTTTCCCGGTACTGCGCGCTCGCACTCACACTAGCGAGGCGGAGGGACGTACAGACAGAAAAAATACTCGGGCCAGACTGCTGGTCGCGCGCGTGAGAGTCGAGAACGGAGAAAGCTATATGCGGCGGCGGTGATGTTTTGAAGGAGAAATAAATGTGCGTGTGTGCAGGCAGAGTGGATGGGTATAGTGTTTCACGTATATAATGGGATGAAAAATACTCTATAATGTATTTTATACCACTCTAACCTCAAAATCACAACTTTGATATGATTTTTCGGCGCTCGTGGTATAAAATACCGTTCGAAACTAGTGCGTAAGTCGATTATTTAGGTGGTGTGACTTTTTGCACGAGCGAAGCGAGTAATCGCAGCTAAATAATCGACTTCCCCACCCGTGTCGAAATGTACTATTCTGGTTAAAAAAAGTTTCTCCTTTTGGCATTGTTAATTTTTGTATAGGGGTGTATGGTATGATTTTTGAGCTGATTGGGGGTATTTGAATGTATTGGCCTATTGCAATTTTAAACATTTTTAAGGCGGTATAGGATTTAAATTGGATTAGCCGGAAATTTGTAAGACCAAGTGATTAATTAATCTGGTTAAAAAACTTTGTTCAGTGAATGTCAGTACATAGATTTATTTATTTAGAAAAAGGCTATATATAAATACAATAATTTAAAACTGTTATAGGTAAGATCCAGTAGTATACGCCAAAACATTATAATATAACTATAGAAGATTATTCATCCGAAACCAATCCAACATCTCCGTTCTCTTTTGCAACAACACAACTCCATATCCCGCACTGACCACCCCGCGCGTAAACCGTATCTAAAAAAAACCTTTCTGAATTCTTCCCAACGCCTATATATAATATATACATATACGTTATTCACATCGGTCCCAGTATCTCTCTCTCACACTCTCTCTGCGCGTTCTCCGAGAACTCGAAACAAAGTTTTCAAAGCGAAGACGAAGGGCCTCCTCTCCACAATATATATCTATACCAATATACGTACATCCCGCCTCTCTCTCTCTCTCTCTCTCTCTCTTTCATATACTATACATACACTCACTCCCCCTCGCAGCGTGCGCGTGTAGGTGTCGGCACACGTGCAAGATTAGAACTCGACTTCTCGGCGTCCCATTGTCTGCTATATGCTGGGAGAGTAAGAGAGAGAGAGAGAGAGAGAGAGAGAGAGAGAGAGAGAGAGAGCCCCCGCGTAGGAGGAGGAGGAGGAGGAGGAGGAGAGCGGACTAACCAGGTCATTCCACTGCATCCTTGTGACCCTCAAGCGGTCGAGCCAGACTGCCTGGCCTCTCTGCCGACGACGACTCTCCCCCCGTCGCGCGCGCTCGTCTTCTCCCTCTATCTTCGCTCTTTTCTCTTCTCGTGCGAGGCTCGAGTGCGGTTCTCCAAAGAGAGAGACTTGCTTGTTGTTATTCTTTTATCATTCGGGAGGATGGGTTTTTTTCGCTTTTTCTTCTTTTGGGAGAGGGGAAAAGTTGTATGGGTGAGGGAGTGAGGTGCAGTTGCGAGTAATGAGGAATGAAGGAGCGGTTGATTTAAGTAGTGGCGGATGGGTAATGCGCGTATGGATACATGGGTGGGGTAATTTACGGTCAGACTTATTTTTAGTGCGCGTATGAGTGCGTATATACTACTGAATTGGATCCTGAGGGTATGGTTACGGGGTATACTTTTAAGCGAGGCATATTGCGAAGATATAAATAGTCTGAAGCTCTTTGCTTTATAAGGTTGAAAGAGGAGTCGTTGGAGTAATTCGTTAAAGTTTTTTGACTATATAAATGGCATTTTGAATAGATATGATCCTGAATAGGTATATAAAACTTGAGATTTATTATGAGGCGATACACACTGTTGAAAGTGAACCACGAGATACATTCAATCTGATTACTTTTTCTTACATAGTAAAATAATTTAACCGGAATTTTTTATATCTTTGTATAAAAGAACCTAATATAATATTTGGTATATTATCCAAGCTTGTTTGTACGTCTTATATGAACTCACGCGGTCGAAAACTCGGGTAATCTTTTGTGGAGTAGAACCACCACACCGTTACCAACATTTATCTAAAAAATATCCTCCCCTATGCATCCAAAACTCGCGCGCTGAAAACATCCTTGGTACCATCCACCAAAACCCCTCCTCCTCGTCCACCTCTTCACCTCCCACCCTCTTCCCACAAAAACCGGAGACCCCGCAGCAACCAGTATATCCTCTCCTCTCAAACAAGGCTCGCTCGCTCGTTCTCCGCGCAACCCGTTGCCTCGCGGGTATCCCCATGTACACGCTCCATCTTCGTCTCTCTTTCTCTCTCTCCCTCCCCATACACTCACACATACGCACTCAACGCGCACACAGACAGGGAAAACGCTCGGGCGAGACTGCTCGTCGGCACACCTGTTCTCAGGTATGCGCGCGCGCGCGTTCGCGGTCCAGCGAAGAAATCCCGCGCGAGAGCCGCACGTGTGCTGCTGCTGTGCGGGCATTGTGCGGGGCGAAAGAGAGTATGGGTAATGAAAAACGGATTCTTTTCTCGTTTTTCTCGCCGAGAGAGAGAGAGAGAGAGCTTTGTCGGTATGACGCGCAGGGATATTGGCTTTGAGCGAAAAATGCGCCGGGGGTGATGCTGCTGCATGTTGGTGTGGTGTGGGTTGAGGTTTTGTTTATAATAAGGCGCGTGGGGTGTAGAGAGAATTTTTCTATTGTAGTTTTATGGTGGTAATGAAAGTGTATAGGATTTCGCAAAAGTAATCGTGGCTTAAATGCGTGCTGAATTGTGATAAGGGTATATAATAAAACGCTTGGGTTCGATGTAAGGAAATTTAATAAATGTATATTTATTCCAACTATGTATAAAATTCCGTATACTTGTTATCGTAGTAAGGCAGGCATAAATATTGATCAATATAACGATATAATAAAACTTTTTTGTGCGAGATTTGATATTTCCTCACGACGACATGAGTGTATGTATAGGTGAAAATATTTTTATATAAAAAAAAAAAAAAAAACGGTACTATCTGTTTTTATTGGGAACTTTCACTCAGCAAACGGCTTAGTTGAGATAGCTAATTGTGTATGCGTTAAAGTAATATAGTAGAAAAACGAGTCGAGTGAGTTTGCCGGAGCGCGAACTTGCAATTTTTATCGACAGCTGAATTATTCTCTCGCATTATCAATTTCTTTCGAGTGACAGTAAAACTTTAGCGCTTATTATACGCGCGTGCTATGTTCCCTTTTGCGATGTAGTAAAACTGTCATTACGATAGATACTTTTCTGTTTTTTGTCCGCAAAAATAGTCAAGGGTTTGATAAGGAAGGATAAAAGGACGTTGAGTACTAAATAACAAAGTGATTTCGACAAAGTGTCTTTTACTCTTATCCTTATGACAATAAATGTCTTTATAGTGTCATGAATATATACAAAACTGGTGACGAAGAAACAATAGTCGTTGTCGGTGCTCAACAAAAGTTATTAAGTTCTGCCCTTTTTAAATTTTTACATTTTATGCAATTGTCAATTAACCAATAATTGATGTATTTAAAGCGAAATGAATTCGATTACTGCAATGAATAAATAGAAGCAAAAATCTGAATTAATATAGTGCAAAAGCTTTTACACTCAAATCCAAATAAAACTATATTGTAAAAATATTATTTTATGACATTTTATGACAGCGGAAAAACGTGTTCATCATCATTAATGAATATTTAAAATTGTAGTCCCAAGGTACCTCAGATCTTGAATTGTATGGAACAAAATTTTTCCTTCATTTTTCCTCAATCACTACGATTTAATGATTTTTCATATATCTATCAAAACGATGCCTTCCACACATTAAATTGAACAAAACGTACACCTTAAATTTATTTTAAACCTTTGAAGTCATGCTACCCTCCCAAACTTCGACCACCGTGCGAAAATCTCGACATCCTCGGACCCTCTTCCAGGCCACATCTCCTTCCCTCTCACCGAAAAATAAATGTCTCTATCGCTATTACAGAATCGCGGGCTCGCACACGACGCTGCTGTTGAGCCTTGCAGCACCGAAACTCGTTTGCCGCACGTGTTCGCGCCTCGGCCAAGGGCTCGCGAGGGCATAAATCAAGGGGATCCGATTGAAACTTAACGAGTGCGCACAGGTGTGCGCACGTGCAGTGGAAATGAAGTTCCACGGATGGAGAACGGTTTTCACGGTTTTAACGAAGCTTTGTGCCGTCGTTCGTTGCCGCTTGAGCATAGTTGTGGCTTCGAAATTGTGGTTAGGTTTGTGAAATATTGTTTTAAATTTGAAAGTTGTTTTTTTCATGGTTTTTGAAATAAACTGTAGAGTGAAAAGTTTTGCCAGTTGCACTGCAAAAAGTAAAATGTACATGTTGCTTATAATGTAATATTATTTTTTTCTTTTTTACGTAGGAAGACTTTTAGAGGCAACATTATATCCTTGATATATTGTCTAATATTGGTATAGAACCGCGCAGGGATATTTGATGAAACAAATTGATTAAATGAATTTTGTAAAATTAAATTTTATTGTTCTATATATATTTCGTCAATTCAATAATTCAATTAGGAAATCGTTAGTTAACTTGACCCGTAATACAATAAAAAAATTCACTGAATAAATAAATAAAAACTTTAGACCAACCACCTAGAAATATCATCCAAACTTCTCGAAATACCGATTAAACTCAAGCCTCAAATAAATCACAACGTCTGACACAATTTAATAACGCAATAAATAATTCAGCAACAATACAGTCACAAATGCAATACGCACGCGATTCGAGCTAACCCCATCAGATTACGAAAGCACGAATTTGAAATCTCGACGCGATCTGGTTACGGAGGCAAGGGTTCTCCGACCTTGAAACTTTGGTATACCGGTACTGCGAATATATACGTGTGTCCTTGAATCTTAAATACCGCAGGGCTTGCGTGCGCACGCGCGCGGAGGGAGTAGTATAGTAGTCAGCGGTCGTTGAAATTCGCCGCGCTCTCGAAATTCGGCGGCAAGGATTTTTTAGATTTTAAATATACTATAGATGTTTTTTATACTTTTTCTTGCGTACTTGAAGGTACTAATAGTATATCTATTGAGATGATATTTTTATTTTTGAGGGGATTCGGTGTTTTGGATCGATAAAATAAATGCAGCGAAGTCGCACGCTACGGCAAACGCTCGCCGCTCGATGCTTTAGTGGATTATAACAAAATTATTTAATATCGCCTCCTTTTTCAATTACGCAGAGAGCGGGAGATGATACGCCAATTTAGAAATTACGCTCCGATGGTATCGCAAGGTTACAACGCTCTGATGGAATAACGCCACTTTATCGAACTATAAAATTGGAGTTTTTGAGAACTTGTATTTGTTAAGATAGAATAGTAACTCATTTAAGGCGATGTGAACCTCAAAATCAACCCAATTTCATTATTTAATTAATAAACATTCGAACGTTTATTTGGAAAAGCAATTCTTTCAGGCGCTCTGTGTATGTAAATACTATGCTCAATTTTTTTTGTTAGTAATTCTATTATTATTTGCAAAAGAAATATACATTCTAAAATTTGTCGGTAAGTACACATTACCTTAAAAGCCTGATGATATAAAAAGTTAAAATATGATATTAAGACAAAGGTCCTTTTCGTGTCGCATTTCAATAACAAATACGATATTTTATTTCAGAACTAAAGCATTCATTTTGAATAATTTCAACAGGTACATTTATTGATTATAAAATTAAAAAGTAAAAATAAAAAATTTCTTACAAATTTCGAAACTATCTGTGCATTTCAATTTATTCTACATTTTGCCATTGAATTGACTGACCGTGATCTCCTAAATATTGGCTTACAATAAAACAAATAAATTTATTCATAGCCTTTATATTTCTCTGCCAATAGTCTTCAGGCGGTAAATGCTTTACAAATTAAGGATAGTACAATCAGTAAAAGTTTCGCCATTTTTCATTTGGTTGCACCAACATTTCATTCATCCATCGCCATATCCCTTTCGAAGCATACATTATCCATAGCCTCTGCTGCAATCGTAAAAAAGTTAGATTGAATAAATTAAACTATTTTAAGAATCCAAACGTACGAAAATGGAATGTGTATGGTTATACATATGTGCAAATCCGCGGACTACAGACAACAACTGGGGTACAAAAATGGAAAAAATTTTTTTTTAGGGCACACCTACCACATAAGGTTTTTTCGGTTCTTTGGGGGTCCCCCAACATGAAAATACTCGTGTACACTCATTATCCGTTGCCAAACTTTTTTGCCGACGAAATCAATTTTTCTTATGGAAATTTAACATGGGAAAAATGGACGAAAAGTAGTCATTGATGATTAACCAATAGCAAACTATTGAAGAGGCCAAACCAAATTTCACAAAAAAGCGATTAAAGTTGAAGAATAGAGCTTTAATTTGAGATGAGAATCGTTAAAATCGGTCGATTCTGTGCAAAGCTACGTGAAGTTGAAAACGGCGAGAAATGACAAAAATTTGAAGAATTACGTGGGTTTGAAAAAAATCGCTCATTTTCGTCATTATTTGCCATTTTCAAATTCACGTAGCTTTGCACAGAATCGACCGATTTTAACGATTCTCATCTCAAATTAAAGCTCTATTCTTCAACTTTAATCGCTTTTTTGTGGAATTTGGTTTGACCTCTTCAATAGTTTGCTATTGGTTAATCATCAATGACTACTTTTCGTCCATTTTTCCCATGTTAAATTTCCATAAGAAAAATTGATTTTGTCGGCAAAAAAGTTTGCAACGGATAATGAGTGTACACGAGTATTTTCATGTTGGGGGACCCCCAAAGAACCGAAAAAACCTTATGTGGTAGGTGTGCCCTCAAAAAAAATTTTTTCCGTTTTTGTACCCCAGTTGTTGTCTGTAGTCCGCGGATTTGCACATATAGTATGCATTTTTTATTGGAAGCAGAAAAAATGTTAAATTGTACATACCAGTTACCGATGCACAAAAAATATAAATAATTAGTATTGTTAATAATGCCGGGTAAATGTATTTAGACAACATAATTGAAAATTATATTGACGAGTTGTTCCGATTTTTGATCACGGAAAATCAACGCAAAAATTAAACTCGGTCAGGTAATACTCACCTTTATATAAGCTACTTCTTATTACAGTAATAAACTGCTCGATTTAATGAAAGTCTGTTGAGTTTGTGCATAACATGTATATATGATTGTACAGGAAATATTGATGTTTGCCTTATCGAACTTTATAAAGAAAATTAAGATTGAGAGTTTAAATTATTTATGAGTGCGATTATCGTGCACAAACAAAAAACTGTTTATTTAAAATTTGAAAATGGTGATTTTTATAATACTATCTCAGAAATATTGTTTTAAGAAAACACAAAATTATCTGTAAGTATACAATCTTTATATGAAAAAACATATTATGAACAAAAAAATATTAGTTGCCCTGGCGATAAAAGAAAAAAACATACAATATTATTAAAAATCATAAAAAGTTATAAAAAATTTATGAAAATCTCGGACATGCTTCATAGGTTTTTAGTTTTTCATTTATTTTCATAGAGAATAATAGATATCGTCGCGCGGTACGAAAAAAGCCAGTTTCTTAACTCGGACGAAGAAAAGCCAGTTTCGCGCGAAAAAAACCATAGTATGGGCTCATATTTGGCTTTTTTCGGGCGATACTGGCTTTTCTTCGTCCGAGTTAAGAAACTGGCTTTTCTTCGTACCGCGCGACGATATATGATCATAATGTTTCCTAGATTTTTATTAGTACTTCACTAAAAAATATAGTTTTCTTTTGGTCGCTATAGGTGGCAAATTCTATCCTATATATTGAAGAATTAGAAAGCCCTCTAAGATATGGAATCGCCCTTTTTATCGTATAAATTTCACGAGAAAAATTTTAATTTTAGACGTTTCGTTTAAATGTAAAGTTATTCCTTAAATTTAGAACTAACTTCATAAAGTACTTTAGTTTGAATGCTATCACCGACTTATAAAAAAACATGAATTATTATTAAAACATTATGAAAAACTATAAAAAATCTATAGATTCTTACATATAATATAAGAGAAATATGAGAATCTATAAGGCCCAATTTCGTCAATTTTTTATTATAGATTTTGATAGTTTTATTTTAGTTATAGATTTTTTTATCACGGGATTTTTTTTATAATTTTTGGCAGTTTTTTTATAATTTCTCATAGAATTTCTTTACCTTTGTTTTCTGCGGCAGGTACGCCCAGAAAGTTTTTGAGATTTTATTTTTCCCTTTTTTATATTTTGAAATGAATATTATTTATATATTATTATTGCATCTATAGCGAGATGAAATTCTCTATAATTTGAAAGTAGTGTATATTATACAAGTGCATAAAATACGATTTTATACACGAGTGCTATTCGGTCGCTACTCGTGTGTAAAATTTGTACGCACATGTTGCATACGATATTTTTTGGCATAGTATGTAGTATGTGTAAAAGAATTATTCCTAGTTACATTCGCTCCTTGCTATTTTGCGTGAATGTAGATATATAATAATAAATTATATCTCGAAAACAAAAAAAGTATTGCAACAAAGTTTTTTTCTGATATAAATTATATGGAGACTATAATCTTTGTTGTTACTGCAGAATAAAATTATTTGTAAACATATCATTTTTTGTGTCCAATGATAAATAGAGTAAAATTTGTTCAATCGCTTTGAAATTGTCAAAAGATGTAGTTTTTGTTCTTACCATCGGACGAATTTGTTGAGCAGAAATATTTATCAATAAATTTTAGTTATATTAAAACTTAAGCTTTTTTAGTTTGTTTTCTGAAATTCTGGAAACTGGAGAAAGACTATATATTAAATTTAAATTTATAGAGAGTCTAATTTTTGATCAAGCAATGCACATTCACAATTTATTTGAAATACAATGATTGAATTTCATGTTATTCGACGTGAACATTTGACGTATTTGCTGCAAGTGTTGGGGGTGTTAAAACATCATATTATTATTAAACATTACATTCAAAATATTTCAATTTCGGATATTTAATTTAAAAAAAATAACATTTTAAACATGAATATATTTAAAGAATAATAATTCAAACTATATAATGATAATTCAAAATTTTTGAAGAGGTTGGAGGTCAGGTAACATACTGTATCAATGATCTGTTACTCTCTATAATAATTTTTTAAAGGATATTTCTCACAAAATTTATTTTTGGCAATAAAAATTGACATAATAAAATAATGAAATAAGATTAACGTAATGAAACTGTCTTAGCAGTGGTTTTATAAGAGCCAAAATTAATAAACTTTTGATTTCTACAATTACAGCTAAATAAGTATGTGAGTGTCCACAAAAAGGGGGTAAGTTTGTGATATCTCGAAATGCTTTTTTCTATTTCAAATGAGCATTATTGTGCCGTTCAATCTTCAATTTGTTATTTCTATTCCTATTTCTTATTAATATTAAATCAGTATATTTCATTAATCTCGACTTCATATTTTTATGGTTATTATTTGTTACAATACTTATATAGCTTTAAAATTAATTTAAAAATACCTATTTATTACATTCAATTACTAAATTGTTTTTTATATAACAGATGTATTAAATTCGCCATAATACCCTTACTCACCGACATTAACAATCTAAATGACTAAATTAAACGTATCTCCGACCATATATAATCATCAAAAATTTACTGATAAAAAAAGTAAAAGCACAATCAACCGTTATACGCCAATTACACACGAACGACCAAATTGAAGAAAAATCTAATTTCTCCTGGTAATATATGACCGGAACTCGTCTGTACACGCTCCACTCGACTCTGACGAGTTCTTTCATTCGCCTCTACAAAAAAAGAAGAGAATTATTTGAGCTACCAGCACATGTAATGCGTATACGTGCTTGTACCCTACATTTGGTGGCAGTGAGTCGTTCATTGTTTCACTGCGCGTCATCACATGATTCGAATTTCGGAGCCTGCTGCTGCTGCTCGTGAATTCACAACTCTCGACAGCATCAATTAGTCGCTTAGTATATTACTTTATTTTTCATTTTTTACACTTATTCTTTTAAATAGTGAGTAAACCTTTCAAAGTATCTGTTTAATTATTTTCTAATTTTAAAAATTTTTCATATTGTTGCAAACATGAGTATAGGTATATTAAAACTGAAAATTATAAAATATTTAAAGGAACCTGTAACCATATTGGGTACTCTCAATTCAAACCCCATTAATTTTTATTACAAGAGATCCCAAACTCTCTCTCCTACTACTGCTTCCGAATGACTTGCACCTTCCTTCCTTATCACCCTTATCGAGCACCGGTCACTCTCTCTCTCTGTCTCCGTGTCCATTTTCGTCCAATTCAAAGCAGTGCACACACAGCTGTACAAACCTGCAAAGGGAACTTCGGCGTTATTTTTATACGCAACCCGCGCGTATGTCCCTCGCATCGCGCAATGACTCACGCGATCATCTCAACCTCTGATAAGCCATTCTCTCCCGCGTATATAATGTTTCCCTTTATGCCGGCCGATGCCTATCGCGCGTGCGCTCGCTGTACGAATGTGTATTATGTAGGTACAACGTATGAGAGTTTTCAGCGTGAAATTTTGCAAATACGAGAGGGTGAGTTGTTGAGCGTGAAAAAGGGAAGTGGGTGGGAAAAGAGGGAAATCGTTGTTATTGTTGTCTTTATGAAGATTTTTTTCAGTAGTTGTGCATTCGAGTTATATTCTCTAAAGTTTATGAATAAAAGTCTCAAAAAATAATTCTTTAACGCTATTTTAAGAATCGGAATATACGATGATATTATATCCGTTAAGCAGAGCGCTACTGCGCGTTTTGATATTGAAGTGTATTTGAAGTATGATCTGCTCTTTGACTATATTTAGTGACTATATTTATTAATTTAGTGACCAAAATGATATATATCTGTTACGGTTACAGAACATATGGAAACAATTAATGCTTTTAAGGTTGTATTAGCCGTATAAAGTTTCTGCCAAAAGTTAGTTAAAAAAAGTCACGTTAAAACTACGATAAACAATTATGTAAAACAAATGATCAATTTTTAGTTCTCGCGATCAATGTATTCATGCGAACGGAATATTATAAGCTTTGAAAATAAAAAATCAAAGCAAAATTGTAAACTTGGCACTATTTTTTAAAAAATCATCAAAATGCACTAATTTCAACGTAATGACGATTTTTTTAAAAATAGTGCCAAGTTTACAATTTTGTTTTGATTTTTTATTTTTAAAGCTTATAATATTCCAGTCGCATTAATACATTGATCGCAAGAACTAAAAATTGATCATTTGCTTTACATAATTATTTATCATAGTTTTAACGTGAAAAACTAACTTTTGGCAGGGACCATACAGCCAATACAACCTTAAGAGCATCGCAGAAGTATATTCAAGATACATAATAAGAAATTTTTCATTTAACAATTAATTTCTCTGGCTTTCGATGTTTTAGTGGCATTGCTTGTTCTATCGAAAACTTAAATCAAATACATATCTACTACTTACATTACAACAAATATATTATCCTGCGTTAAATTTTTTAGTGTACAAATTGTACAGTACAATGTTGCAGTTCGGCAATAAACTGTTTGATTAATCGGAAATCTGTGAAGGCTGTACACTTTTAAACAAGAAACATTGATGTTTCTTCATTGCACATTATCTATCTATAAAAGTAATAAGCTTTTAAGTGTTTATTCCCGAATTCATTTGAAGAACACATCTAAAGTTTAATTCAATATTTCACAATACAAAATAAGGATAATCACAAGCTCTTAAAAAGAAACCTTAGACCTGCTTATAAACACTTTTATCATCTGAAGAATAACCAATTTTCGAAAGAACATTTTTCATGCCCAATAAAAAGACTGCACTCGCAGACAAATATTCCCAGGCGAATTTCTCTCCCTCATTCTCTCCCAATTACCGCGCATCACGCATCTATTATGCAATCAAATCTTAATCTCTCTCTCTCTGAAAACGGCCTAAAACGTTCGCTCCTCCTCTCCACTCTGGCAACCACACATGCACGTAAATTTCGCGCATTCTTGCGAAATTGCGGCTCGCCCGGTCGCTCGCAAGCGCGCGCGAGCGCGAACCACAACCGGTCCGACTCTTCGAAATCGTCGTCTCGTTCCTTTTCGTCTTAATACTTCTCTCTCTCCCTCTCCCTCCCTATCTTTTCTCTGTCTCTCTTTCTTTCTCGAGTGGCAGGCTTCCCTAAAAGCCGCGCGACGAGGGCGGCCCTGGGAGGGGCGAAGGCGGAAGAGGGACGAAAAAGACGAGACAGCTTGGCAGCAGCTAGCAGCATCTTCTTCTTCTCCTCGTCTCTCTCTTCTCTCTTTCTTTCTTTCTCTCGGCCTGCCAATCGCTCTCTGTCTCTCCCCTTCGAGCGCTGCTCGTTTTGCTCCGTTTTTCGTCAATCCGAGAGCGCGGCGAGCGTGTGAGTGTGCATGTGTAGTTTGACTGCTGGAGAGCGCGCGCACGGCCTTAAGAAATCTTTATACTCTACTCTGTTTCGGCCGTTTTTTTTTCTCTTTCGGGTGGATATATACTGTGCAGCGATTCGGAATGTTTGAGATGGTGCGGTTTTGGGGAGTGGGATATGTTTTTTGTTCTTTTTTTTTCAGAGCGTTTAGTTGGCCGAAATAAAGTTCGAAATTTGTTGTATCGTTTGTAGATTATTCTTTAGAATTTTATCATTTTTGGATTGCGAGCGTGCTATTTTTAGTTGAGTTTTTTATCTGTATTATAAGAGTATTTTTGATAAAAAGTTTTATTTACGATGATAGCATTACGAAGCATTTAAAGTTACTGTAAGAGACGCGCCAATTTTGTATCATTGAAAAAGATTAAAATGGCCGAGGTCGGTCAATTTTTAAGAACGACTTATAAGTTCAACGAGATTAATTTTATTGCATCTTAAAACTCAAAAAGAGCGCGCACTACTTGTTAAAGAAATATCGTTACTTGGCGAAACGTAATTTCTTGTATAACAATGTTTAACTTGGATGCGTTCCTTTGAGAAACATCCTTGACTTTTCATCCAATATTTTAATCTTCTTCCTTAATATATATCTTTTCGTAAGTCAATTTAAATCCTCATGAAAAGTTATCAGGTGACGTTAAATTAAATGCTCGATAGTAGTTTCGCAGTTGCATTAAATTCGTAGAAAAATTTAATTACAAACTGGTGTCGATCCAGATGTCGTATATCGGCATCGATGTTCAAGGATTCAGAGTTTACAAGAATCGAAGTGCAATTAATTGGAGTTCCTGTATAATTATCTTATATTATGTATAGATTACGAGCATATCGTTATTTCAATTAAATTCATTAAACACATTTTTACATGGAGCACTTCGAGTTTACAGCGCCTTAACGATCGCACTTAATTTATTGAACTTGTTCAATCACAATATTACAAAAAAAAATCCTCGAAGGAATGGAAACTTTACTCGACCACATCCTCTATAAATAGAATTATTAAAACAAATTCTCAGACTCTTCCCGCCCCCCAAAAAATCTATCAAACTCTCCACTATTACCCACGATTTCCAAAATACCGCACTATCCCACCCGCGCAGCATCATCATCTGCGGCCAATTAAACCCACACCATCGCCGGCTGTTCCGAAAAAGCCACCTCCTCACCCCCACCCATATAGCTCTCTCTCTCTCACCCCTCTTTGCAACCACCACTCTATATACCAGCACCAAAAAAGCCACAACCATCTCCGAAAGATACGAGGCCGCTCTCCTCCTCCTCCTCCTCCTCCTCCTCCCATCGCCGAAGCACAAGAGAGAGAGAGAGAGAGAAAGAGCACACACCGCGTGTGCACCACTATAGGCGAGCGAGAGAATCGTATGGAGGCAGCGTTGCTGCCGCTGCTGCGGCTCTACTCTGCTCCGGACAACAAGTGGCAACGGGCGGTCGCCGCAGCCGCGCAGTCGCTCAGCAGCACTTGCCGCGACTGGACACATACACACATACACACACACACACACTTGTATAGTACACTTTGTGCGTGAGGGAGAGAGTCAGTCAGTCAGTTGTGGTCAGCGAGTGCGCGCGTGTGGCTGCGGCGGAGAGAAAGAGATAGAGGTAGATAGGGAGAGAGAGAGAGAGAGAGACACTCTGGTGCGTGCGCTAAGCGGGAATGACGACGGGTGATGGTTCGGGATTAGCGGCCTGACGGCGACAGATTGATTGAGATTGAAAGACAGAGAGAGAGGAGGAAGAGAGAAAAGAGAGAGAGAGAGAGGGACTGGGAGTTTTGGAGAGTTTGATAAGGACACGAGGCGTTGGAGAGTCGACGACGATGAGGCTGAGGATGCTGGCCACGGCGCTGCTGATCGTACTCGGAGCGGCGGCCACTGGCGTGCGGGCCGGCGATCCCGTTGACACTGCCCAGGTATGTACAGAGTGAGAGGATGTACTGTTGTGACCTGCTAGGACGGGATGGGTTTTTCTGCGAGTTGTTGCGGTTTTTTCGTTAAGCAGGTTAGCGGTGGGTTGAAATTGGTCGGGGTGATTGGGGAGAGGCGGTAGTTTTGTTGTGTATATACGTTTTTAGTTTCGTAATAAATTGAAGGAGTGGTTTGGGTAAGGTGGTAATGAGAGAAAATTGGTGTAGATACATCAGTTAATCAAAAAGCAATTAATTAAAAGTAAAAAGTTGTGGGAAATGGTCGGAGGTGTGAGTGGTTTTCTAAAACGTTACTTTAATAGTATGACAGTGTTGAAATAATGCAGAGGATAATGTTGATATTTGTGAAAATGTTGCAAACTGGATGACGTGAGAGAGGTTTTAGAGGTCATCATTTTCAGTCTTTATTGGAGAACAACATGTGTTCTTTTATACCAAAAAATAATTATATGCATGTATATGTTACAAAGTTTTATATTCTACGTCAAGACTTTACGACTTGTGGAAATTTAATAAAATCGTCACTTTTTATATGGCGTCATTCAGCGAGAAGTCAACTTTGTAAAAAGTTTTTTGTATATTTGCATATAAATCACTCGATTAAATAAGACGCATTAATTCACAATAGCTTCAGTTCGCAGTCTCCAGTCTCGGGAATGCAACTGTTTAGCACTTTACATATGAAAAAAAAGCTAGGTTTATGGCTATTTTAGTAGACGGACGATAAGATTTATCAATTTGCCGCGATAACGGTGGTAATGATTTGTTGGCCTGTCAATTACTGGGTCACACGGGTGTGTGCGTAATACGTTTACGCGAAATAGATTGTATTACGGACCGATTATAAACAGTCGATTAAACCGCGCCGTTATCTTTCTCTCTTTCTTCCTCCCGAGACAGTGTTTCACCAATTTTTTCGATTGAAAACAACTCATCGCGACGTACACACAATGTTAGCGATATCTTATCGGCTAATTAGCACGTAACGAAAAGCAATGTAAATATAGCGATAATCGAGCGTTTCCATCGATCTGGAATAATTCTTATTTCCTCAGGATCGAACGTGAAAAAAATGTGCGCGTGCGCGCGTTTTATCGTCGAGAGAAGAAAAAGAACGCGAGCCATCGATGTTGCACAAAAAAGCAATTAAATCATTGTTTGATGTCGGCTCGCTTAAGAAATTAATTAGCAAATTCTTATCTGCTTTATGGTCTAATAACATGCTGCTCAGAGATTAGTAATGAAATCAATACACTCAGTGTTGCTTCCTCGTAGTACTCTATCTCTTTACTTTTCTCCCCCGGTGATAAATGCATACGAATCCTGTCATTTTAAGCGTCAGTCGAGTGTAATTGATGATTTAACACTACAAATTTTAATTTGTTATCTGCATAAATTACAGATTAACGTTTTTTCTTCTTCGCTATTCCGGATAATTTAATCGCCGATTAAACGTTTTTACCAAGACTGCGTCTATTTGTGCACTGTCTTGCTTCAGATTGAGGAGAAAATGTGTATTTATAACTTTATCGCATTGACATTTTGAGGTTTTTAAAATTGGTATTTAATATTTATAATGTACCTCTCTCGCGCGAGGCAATATTTCTAATATATATTTCGCTTCTGAGCATGTGAAAATGATAGTAGTTATGAATAAATTTGCATAAATTTATGCAACGCATAAAAATTTTTAATATTCAATTGCCGAGTCATTAAATAACTGTGGAGAATGAATAAAATGATTTTCACATCATTACATTACAATAACTATTTAAAGGCAGGAATGTTTCAGTCTCGTTGCGCATACAACAAGGACTTGAATTATAAAAAAGTTAACAAAACACGTAATACCATTTAAAATACTTAAAACTATAATTAATAACATACACTCGTATTTGCTAGGTAAAAAAATAACGTAAAATCTAATTTTTGCGAAACAGAATTTTAAAATTCTCAAAACTTTACAGTTTATTAAGACAGCATCGTTTCACAATAACTATCGCTGGCTATAAATAACGCTACGTACACTAAACCTCCTCAATGCCTCAATTCACCTTCATCACCACAGACCGTAATTTTCCCACATAAACTTCCAAGCTAAAATTTCTATCTCAATCGCCATGCACAAACCATCAGCGCAAACCTTTCACTCGCTCCCCATATACATACATACCCTATAGTGATCGGAAAAAAAATCGGCCGCTCTCGATCTCGCCTGAACCCGAGAGAGGAATAAAAAACTCGCATCTCCGAAGGATACAGCCGCGCGCTCTCACTCACCCGCGCTCGCACAAAGCAGCTTCCGACAACGATAACCCAAACGAGGGCTTCTATTCTTATCCCGGCCGTATTTATTTTTTCTCACTCGCCCGGGCCGTTATCGCGGCCGCGCAATTAATCACGCCGAGGCGCGAGATTGCTTATTAAATCCCCCGCGCGTTTTCGAGCGTCTGCGCGGGAGCAGGGAGATAAAAGCCAGCGAGTAAGTGAGTCATGTATGTACGTTACGGGGAGGATTCGCGCGGGGTTCGCGGAAGTTTTGGGTAGGTGTTGGCTTTCGATTTCGAGGGATCGGAGGGATAGTGCAGGTGGGCGAGTGTGTTGTTCGTTTTGCTGATGATGCGCACCGTCGCGTGTGGGAGATGACGCGGCGCTGGGTCGTGAGAAAAAAGGCGAAGTGTCGCGGGTTGACATTGTTGGTGAATCAGGCGAAGTGGGTGCCGATCATAGGAATGGAATGGTCACGAAAGTATTGGCTTTTTTTTAGCGTTTTATTGAAATTTCGTTATCATTTTTTTTTAATTTAACTCTCGATGATCAGTGGGGGTCCGGTAGAGTCTAGGCAATTTTGAAGGTTGATAATTTCTAAGATTGCTGCAAAATCGTGAATCTTTTAAGTGATTCGCATCACGAATATCGACATTTAATTATTATGGAATCATCATGTCCTATGTTCAAACTGTGTTTAAAATTTTTTGTTCACAATATTTTATTCCATAATGGCCAGGTAACAACGATTTAAAGTGTTATACTATATAAACCCCATAATATGAGTATCTTGGAATTCTCAGAAGGTGTCACCACCATGGTCTAAAATTGGGTTGACGTATTTGTATTTTAAAATGAAAGTCAATTAGCGATGACTTGGTAACTTTTTTGTAGAGTTATTATTTAATATGCAGTGCTTATTATGTGAATACTGCTTCACTGTGGTATTTAAACATAGACGTATGTCAGTTTATGTAATCTTTGTTAACATATTTCATACTCATACTGTGCACACATCATTTTTGTACATAATTTTTCATGCAAATTACAAGTCTGTAAATTTAATTATTACTTATTTTATCAAAACTTTGCTATAATAACATGTGTATTCAGGATCATATATAAATTGATATTTTAAGAAAGTTTCCCGCTTGAAATCATATATTAGTTTTTATAGCGCGCAGTAAAACATATATCACCCACACGATGATAAAATCCTTAGACGACATATTCACGATTTTGGTGAACTCAGTATTTTCTCAGTTTTCGGAGCATATATATATATATATATATATATATATATATATATATATATGCAGCTTATGCATGTTCGCAATCTCACGCATATATATGCATGATGTTTTTGGCCCGATTGCAAGCCTAATGTTCTTAGAATCCAGATGAATCAACGTTAACGTGATTCAACTACGTCTCTGCTAAAATTTTCCATTATACACAGATTGCCAGTACGAATTTTTCAATTTGACATTTATGAGTCATCCATATAGTTTTCTTTACATTGTAAAACATCAATAAATCACTTTCTGTGTTGGAATTGCGCGTTTGAATTATGGCATTTTACACAACCTGCGTAAAATACGTATAGGCTCGACAAAAATAACGTTATTACGGTAAAATATTGAGTCCGAACTAACAGGCAGTTATTTATCTATTCATCATTCGTATATATCAGAGCTAAACTTAGCAACCTAAATACAAATATCCAGCATAGAAAGTCTAATGTTCATCATCTAAAAGCCTACACCAACTCTACAACAGTATATAAACTTTCCAAACATCCCAAACAGTACTTCACCCTCGCGTCATTTACCCTACATACATCCACTCGCGCGGCATCTTCGCATATCGACTAATCATCGACGGATCGTCGCGGAATGCGGCTGCCTCGCATGTCGCGTATTATGCAAATGCCGCGCAAGATACACGCCTTACATACATACACACACACAGATCGCGAATTGAGAGCGCGCGAGGTTCGAGACCCCTATTAGACGAAATCACCGCGGCGATTGCCACCATTGTTCGACGCGCCGCGTATACACACATTGCTCGCGATCCCCATTCATGCGCGTGCGCGCGTTCCATGTCAAGTACAGAGAGTTTATGGGCGGATATGGAGGAAGAAGAGGGGGCTATGGGCAAGGAGTAGTTCAGGAATGGGTGGTTTGGGAGGTGTGAGGTTGGGTTGGTGGTTGTATGGGTGGAGAGAGGTTGAGGTAGATTTTGATGGGATGAGCGAATTAAGGGGTTGGGTGTAGATAAATGTTTGGTTGATTAATTGAAGTTTTTTTGAAAAACAATGTGGGTGTTGATTTTGTTTAAGGGATGAATGAATTGATAAATATTAAAAATGATTCGTTATAAGTAATTTTTGCCCTAATATGCGCACTACTCAAATATTATTACACTGAGAGAAATGTTTAGGAAAATTTACTATAAATGTAAGAAAAATTACTATGTTCGATAGGAACTTTGGGACAGACTCGAATTATCATAAAATTTACTACAATTTATAGTAAAAATTGCTATGTACATAGCAAAAATTACTCAAAACATAGGAACTTTTATTATAAATTGTAGTAAATTTTATGATAATTTAAGTCTGTCCCACGATTACTATAAATATAGTAATTTTTGTTACACCATTTTTCTCCGTGTATACATTTTTTATTATCTGTAGAAATGATTACCAGTGCAATATACAAAAAAAATATATATATATTGTAAAATAATAATATTGTAATAATAATAATAATAATAATATTGTAAAATTTCATTAAGTTGTTTGCTTGTTATACAGAATAATATGTGGTTTTCCCAAATTATAGTGACGCACTCGGAGATTGTTCCGTAATCTTAATTTTTCAATGAAACAAAAAATAATCGTTATTATGATAAATTTTTGTGTTTTCTCCAATTTACAGTATAAAAAATGTTTTCGAAAACTTAATTTTTAATTTTTACAGTCAACAAAACAACAAAGAATCCCCGAAATAACATTAACACCAAAAAAACAATATAACCAAATTTTATCAGACCGACGACCCTCCAGCGCTCGACATTGGATTCCAACAATAGCCGCCCACCTTGAGACACACACTCACTGTCAGACAAAACCGCATATACATCGCGATTTTTTTTTTCATTCAACAAATATTTACCGTGATTTAAAGTATAGGTAAACACCGTTGCTCTATACATATACATACACGCACCACACAGGCTCGTGCACCGCCGTTCACGCCATTAAAATGCACATTGGGGTCGTCGCTGGTTCAAGGATAGAGAGGCTACACACACACACAGAGACGCCTCGCCGTGGGAATATGTCGCTCGCCGGCTCTTGCGAATAAGAGTTTATCTTATCCTTGCGGTGCGCGCGCGGGTCGAAATTTCATTTATAGAGAGAGATAACGCGTAATTGGTCGATGTGTCGAAGAAGGCGCGATGTGCGCTTGTCGGGTTGTCAATGTATGTACACGTGTGGGCATGGTTGCAGCGCCAGGGAGTGGAATGTGGTTTATGGGATGGAGTGAAATGTATAGATATCGCGTGTAAAAGGATTTTACGTTGTTATACAATTGAGGTTGTGCTCGGAGATTTATGCTTTGATGTGATGGAATCGTGATTTTATCGTTATTTTGAAGTGTTGTATGCAGAGGTAGTGCATTGAATAATGAAGAAATTCTGAAATGTTGTACTATTTGCTGTGTGGATTTTAACTAAATTCTCTATTAACAAAACTCGTAGTTGCTATACGCAAATTATTTTGAAAATCACTTTATTAATACAGCTATTATCAAAAGCCACATTAATTCGAATTAATTGAACTATTACGTAAAACGTAATAAATAGCAGTAAACACTGAAAAAAAAACCTATATCCATAACGACCCGCACTTAGCGAAACAGAGACCTTATGAATGTCGGCGCGAAATACCGAGCGCATTAGCGACGCGGCACAAATCGCTAATCGCCGATGGGCTCAAATATGCCGAGCAAATTTCGCTGTTTGCCGAGTCAATTTGCTCGTTACGAGCAAGCGAGTGAGAGAGAAAGAGAGAAGTAGGCGGAGGAAGCAGAATCGAAGATGGGAGTATTAATGTAACAATGTTGTGCGACGACGATAATGCGTTTAAAGAGACACGTTAATGTTTTATCTGGATTTGAATAATTGTTTGGTATAACGATAATAGTATATTACGCAACTAGGAAGGTAAAGTGTTGGCCAGTCCAGAACACGTGTAAATTGCCACCCGAGCCGACGGCAAGGGTGGGAAACATGTGCTGTGGGGTGGCCCTCTTTAGCCCCGTGTTGCATATACGATTTTTTTGCCTGGCGCCGGGAGCAAAAGTGTACTTTCGGCCCGCTAGGCAAAAAAATTCGTTTTACTGTGTTTTGTAAAGGTAAGATCCTCTATTACATTAAACTGCTTCCGTTAATGGCGTCACAAATCTTAATGACGTTACATCTTTTCCCTATATATATCAATTAAGTAAAAGGTTAAAAAAAGGGTTAAGCAAAAGGTTAAAAAAGGGTTAAAAAGAAGGTTAAAAAAGGGTTAAAAAGAGGGTTAAAAAAGCGTTTAAAAAAGGGTTATACATCAAACATAAGAATTGCTCTCTGCATTTAACAGGGTTGAAACTGTCATTCTACAAAAAAAAAACGTATGTAGAAAGCCCCCATTACAATCACCTACGATAATGTAGACGAATTAGCCCATATTGTATATAACAGTACTTTTATATTCTTTCTGCTTATAGCTAATGATGTTACATCACTTTTAATATTGCAAAAAATATAATTACAATATTTCAGTGAAAACGATAGAAGAATAAGAAGAAGAATCTTCAACAGAATCTATACTTAACTATTCTCGTTCATCGCCACTTATTTTGAGTAATATTTTATTGTTAATTTCTAATACATCTGAATTTTTAGGAGCTAATATTATACTTTCATAAAATTCTATATTATTAATAACGATTGTATTGCTATATATTTCTTCTATTAGATTACCATTTGATATCATTTCTTGAAGAATTTTTATAGCATTCTTATCATTTTCAAATTTCGAAGAAAATTTACCATCACTTATTTCTTATTTCATTTTTTAAATTCTGTATCTTTCTCAATGACACGTTTGTTATCTTTTAATGACATAGTTTTACAATTAATCCATATGTTACTGATTTTAACACAATTTTCAATTATTTGCGTTTTATTTCCGTGCTTTAAAATTTGTAATGTTTGCCGAAAATCGCTCGAAACAATCACGACTTTTCCTCCAAAAATTTTGTCGTTATTACAAATGTCTCTAAACATACGATCCACAGCTTCAAAGGCATATTTTGAGGTCATGGTAATTTCATCCCAAATAATAACTTTCACTTGATTCATGTTTTGTCCATCTTTGCTATTTGGTATTATATTACATGTAATTTGATTATCAAAATTTAAAGGTAATTTAAATGTCGTATAACGTACTGTTTTTCCTCCATGTAATAAATTGGCAGCAATTCCTGTCCTAGCAACTAGTAAAGTATTAATATTGTTAATTTTACAACATAAAAACAATGTATTCAATAAATAATTTTTACCGCTTCCTCCACGACCATCTACAAATAAAAACTTATCATCGCATTCTTCATTTATTGCATTTCTAACTGTGTTAAATATTATCATTTGAGCATCAGTTAAACTTTGAATTTTATCATTTATAACTTTAGATTCGTCAATATTATATAAAACTGAATTTTCGTCTTCAAAAACATAAGGGTCATGCAAAATAGGTAAATTAAAATCTGATAAGGTAAATTCATGTGTAGTTAAAATGCTATTTGTTATACTCAATGCATATTGTTCACGTTCTTCTTCATTCATTTTTGGAGGATAGAAATGAATTTTATATTTATCGAACAATTCTCGCGAATTAACAGGGTTATGAAATACACATATGTAGGCAAATAGATTGCATATACTCCAAGGAAATCTAGATTGACATGATTCATTTAAACATTTATCCCACTCTTCATCGGTTACTGTCAATTTTCTAGCTACAGCAGCTTCGTACCCTAGCGGAAATATTTTTGTTCAAAAAAGTTAAAAACTGTCAGTAAGAGTTATAAACTGTTCAAAAATGTTATAAAATATAGGATTTTTGACGTTATTAATTGTTTATAACAGTTTGTAACAGTTTTTTCATAGTTAATAATAGATTAATTAATTTCAAATTATTAATTCTTCTTAAATATCATTCAAAATATCATTCGTAAATATAATTCTTAAATATCACTCGTTTAATTAATTACGAATTATTAATTCTTTTTAAATATAATTTAAAATTATTTGAAACTGTTTCAAACTGTTTAAAACTGCTAATAACTATTTGAAAATGTATTCAAAATCCTACATCTTGTAACATTTATAAATAGTTTCAAACAATTATAAACAGTTTTAAGTAATTTTTGACAGTTATAAATTGTTATTAACATTTATAATTTATGACAGGGCAATAACTTGGATATTTTATTCCGTCATATCCTATCCTATCTTTAAAAAATGATGGATTTGTTATGATATCAATTTATTCGTGATTTGGTTGGTGGGAGTAATGGTTTGCTAGGTTACAAAAACAAAAGTGACGCGAAGTTTTGCCAAAATTATGGCACGCGAAGCGCGCTTAGAGATGGCTTATATCTTCAAACGAAGTAGCTCCTTTGACGTACAATAACAACATTCTTAAAAAGAAACGTTCCTGCTGTTTTGGACTCACTAAATACATTCTACTTAAAATAGATTTATTAAATTTTTCCTCTTATTCCAAGATTTACTTGTCATCAAATAAATAATAATGAGGTATGTCCATATACAAATATTGGCGAGTATCTATATCTCTTTTGTTTACTTCGAACCAAGCAGTTAATGCTGTCCCAACATTTTTATTTATTAACTCATCTTCGCAATTATCTTTAAAATATACATTTTGCTCATCCTTATTGTGAATAGGTAATCAATAAATAACATGTGATAACTCGCTTATTTTATATTCTAGCAGACGATGCATTGCTTCAGGAGGGCATAAATATCTTGTATTAATATATTGCTTAATTTCATCATATTTCATTTCCGTTTCTTTTTCATTAGAATCATTTTCAGAATTATCAATACTGTCATTTCTTACTTTCATTTCGATAAATGCACAATTGTGTCCTTTGTAACAATATTTATAGTACATTTCGACACGGGTGGGGAAGTCGATTATTTAGCCTAAATAATCGACTTACGCACTAGTTTCGAACGGTATTTTATACCACGAGCGCCGAAAAATCATATCAAAGTTGTGATTTTGAGGTTAGAGTGGTATAAAATAAATATTTATAGCACTGCATGATCTAGGCCCGCACTTAGGTCACGCCTATCCGTGACCTAAGTAGTACTTTTTTGCACCGTGACAGCGGGTTTAGGGCAGGCAGTGCTATAATAGTACATTACGATATGGGTGTGGAAGGTGATTATTTACCGCATGAGACGTTTTTCGCACGAGCGAAGGGAATGAGAAAAGTCGAATGCGGTAAAAATCACCTTACGCACGAGTGTCGTACAGTATTTTATACCACGAGAGCCGAATAATCATATTAAAGTTATCTCGCTATGCTCGGGCCCTAACTTCACTCCGAGCAAAACAGTGTTAGTTAGGTCACACGTATCGTAATGTACTATTTACACATAAAACTGTTGAACATATCTCTAAATTTATATGAGCATTAAACTTAAGTAGTAAATATGGGTTATATGGAACAACAAATCTATTAACTGCCGATTTTTTTTTTAGAAAATGTATTATTTTATTGTCTTGTCTTCGTCTATATCTAGGATAACTAGTACTTATTACAGTGGTGTCGTTAAAAGTTTTTGGAAAATTTTTTGTACATTTATTTTTCTGAGGATCCATGCAAGGTGAATTTTTGTTTTGCTCGCCACAAGGTCCGTATATCGTAAACGGTTTAACAATTTCATGTAATCTTGGATTTCTTGATTTATCTGGTATTTCAGCACTCACCAATTCATCTATTTCATAAACATTATATAATTTATCGTCGTTATGCAAAAAAATTAGCATGGGTATGTGCGGTAACCCTCTTTTTTTAAATTCTATAACACATACGTAAATGCAATACATTCTCCTAAAATAGCTTTTTTCGTAATTTCTTCTTTTAATTCTTTCACTTTTTGATTAAATACTTTTACTGCAATATCAGGTCTGTCAATTACCTGTGCAGATGGTTCAATGTTATTTACGATTTCTTTCCATTTAGGATTGCAAGTCATTGTAAGAAATAGATCGGGTTTACCAAATTTTTGAACAAGAACCATAGCATCGATAAAAGTTTGATGTAGAGCTCGAGGACTTCCAGTAAAACTTAAAGGTAGAATAAACATTTTTCCAATTTTGCTATTTCCTTCACTATCTAATTCTTTTTTTAATGGTCCATTAAACTTTTATATAATTCGGTTCTTAACGTACTTTAATTTTTTCTGATAAAGTATAACCTGGAAGTTTCCACTTTTATCCATGCATCAACTATATACTGTTACCATAATTTACCTAAATTCAAAAAGGGATTGAAATCATTTCTTACTGACCTCTAAATTACCAACATTACTTTCTTCAACTAAATCTTCATCAATGTTAGTAATAGGTATAAATGCAATTTAATAATTTACTGGTTTATTAAGACATTTTATTTTTTGCCATTCTTTAATTTTCTTTTTGTTATCTTCAATCCATTTTATTAACAATTACTTTTTCTTTAATGTTGGAAATAATTTTCATTTTCTTTTCAGAATATCTTTTATTTAATTCATTCTTTGAAAAAAATTTATCATTAATATTATCGATAAAACTTCTTTTTCTTAAATAACGATTAATGGTATTATTTTCAAGAATTTCTTCATTTACATATTTTATTTCTACTTTCGAACTATAATGTTTTATTTTTGTTGGGATGTTATTATCACATTCATTACTTAATATAATTTCATCAAGATCCATTTCCAAATTTTCTTCAATAGTTTCTTTTTTACGACTACTACACAATTTTAAAATTGTTTCTTGTTCACGAATAGATTGATTTAATTTTTCAGTTTCCAAATAGTCAAAATCTATGTTATTACAAAAAAAAAAAAAAAAAAAAAAAATTACACAAATTTAATACAAATAAACTATTAATATGACTTTACACTGCTAACAAATGTTCGACAATTCATACGATTTTTAATTAATAAATTAGTATAAATAAGATCGTATTTTTTAAATAAAAGGTTAATTGTGCCGAGTGAGCGCTAGCGAGCGAGGTTTTTTTAAAGCTAGTTTATATTAAGGGGGTTCTATGGGCAGATATAGTACTTAAATATAAAATATTCTACAATAAATTGTTCTCATACTGCAAAGTGAGAACGCCTATAGTATCATAGACCGGTACTTTAAGTTACGGAAAAAAATTTTTTAACGAAATTTCAGTACTAACAAAGTATATATCGTCAATGTAAAAAATGATACAACAAATCGCTTTAATCTTTTTCAGTTTTGCTTCAATTTCGATTTTTAAAGGCTCATTTTCATCTTTGTTAGATTTCATTACGAGGTATTATGGATCAAATTAAAAAATTTTTAAAACCTTAAAAGTTACAGGCAATTGTTTATCAAGTTTTGTACGAATCTGATATGAATTTGAGCCAAATTTGTCATAAACAATTGCCTGTAACTTTTAAGGTTTTAAAAATTTTTTAATTTGATCCACAATACCTCGTAATGAAATCCAACAAAGATGAAAATGAGCCTTTAAAAATTGAAATTGAAGCAAAACTGAAAAAGATTAAAGCGATTTGTTGCATCATTTTTTTACATTGACGATATAAGTTTGTTAGTACTGAAATTTCGTTAAAAATTTTTTTTTTCCGTAATTTAAAGTACCAGTCTATGATACTATAGGCGTTCTCACTTTGCAGTATGAGAGCAATTTATTGTAGAATATTTTATATTTAAGTACTATATCTGCTCATAGAACCACCTTAAAGGAAAATAACTTCTATGAAACTTATATCAATTACAAGATCTTTTTATTTAATAGTTTGAAAAAGAAAAAAATACTACCGGAAAATACATAATAATAGTTTTGCAACATGCTCCGATAATAGGCAAGAGATTTCGAGGAACTAGAACATAACCGCAATCTCTTCTCGCTATATTTACATTTACATAAACACTTCGTTCCTCTAAAGACCACTACATCCGAATCTCAGATAAGCCATTTTACATAATAAACTCAACTCCGATCCGAATCATCTATATATAATTCCTCCTGTAAACCACAGCAAAACCCTCTACCCTATCTCTGCGCTCTCCGGTACTTAAAGCGATAACCCGCTTTATACTCTCTCGCGCGCATGTGCAATAATCGAACGCGCGATCGCGATGCGAGAGCTGCATTTCCCAACCAGCCAGGCGCCGAATCGCGCGCGAAAAAAGAATCGTGTACGCGCGAGAGAGAGAAAAAAGGAGCTCTGTAAGTACAGAAAAGAACAGTAGAGCGCTATTATACAGCAGGCAATTAAAGGGCCGCGGTTGCGGCTGTCGATACATAAATATAGATAACCCGGCGTGAGGCTGTATAGCGCGATCGCCTATCGTTTCCTTTTCATTTCTCGCGCACGCGCGCGCGAGAAGATCCGCCTGCGATATAACGCGAGAGCGTGTGTATGGCTGTGTAGGTAGTGTGGAGATCGCGCGCGGTGTGAGAGGCGATTTTCGAGCGCAGCCGCACGTGACGCGGAGTGGGAAGGTGGATGTATTGTGTTGTATATGTATAGAGGGAGATTGCGCTGGCGAAGTTGGTAACTGGCGATTTTTTTTGTTGTGGAAAAATGAAAAACAACGTGCGTAGCGTGAAGAATTCATCTTTTGAAATTTTTTACAATTTGCAATCTGAAAGTCCGTTTTTAGATGAGTTTTTGTACAGAAAGATCATTTACATGAATTTCCAGTGATCTTTTTAATTTAGTAGGGGAATAAATTCATCGGTTTCCGTCAGTTCGATTGCGATATATTTAATTAAAAAAATTTTTTCGATACGCCATTAAGCAGTATATCCCATGAGATATACTACTTTATTAGTTTCTCTATGATAACAATCTAAATCAAGTTTTGAGCAAATTTCAGTCATTCTTTATACGACGAAAAATCAAATCCTCGCAAACTTTTCCATAACAAAGGCGCAATAAAACTTTGGACAACAATTTCCATCGCCTCGAAAGTTTGTTTAACAACACTACATACAGTCTGCGGCGGCAGCGCGCCGACAAAGCCACTCGGCAAATATTTAATCTTCGACTCGTTTGCGGATCGGCACGATTAACAGCACACACATACCTATACATACTTATAGTGCGTCGCGGAAGGTCGCGCGCAGAGCTACCGCGTCGACGTGGTTTTTTCGGAGCTGGTGGAAGAGCAATTAAACGCGGATTTTTACGATTTAGTGGAAGGTTGCTTCATTGATGCGCGGTTTCATTGACGTGCGACGAGGGATTGCGACATGCAGTAGCAGCACTTGTCATTATTTTGTTGTCTCAAGTAGTGGTGTATATTAGTTTGTGTTGTCATCAAAATATTTTTATTTTTTTGGCAATAGGTGATTGGCATTTTGCAGGTTTAAAGTATTTGTATTTAATTGGGATTTCGTACTTGATGTATTTTTATGAGTATTGAAGTTTATTATAATTACATTATCGAACATCGTACTAATATGAAATTGAAAGACTTAATTGTGCGACCTACCCTCGGATCTACCCAATCGGATGGAGAGCAGTAATTCATTATAACTCGATTATTACTACGATTAGCGACTTAAACAAATTCGCTTACCCTACGTGATGTAATTATTTATCATAATTCAACGTTCTGCAAAGTTTTGAGTAAACATTTTGGAACGAAATTTTGTCAGTTTTCAAAAAATGCAGAACATTGCATTATCATAGATATTAGGCTGAGCAAGCGAACTTGGATAAGTCGATAATCGTAGAGTAATAATAGCGTTACAACGATTTACTGTTGTCCG
Source organism: Torymus aiolomorphi (assembly GCA_036365515.1). Lineage (NCBI taxonomy): Eukaryota > Metazoa > Arthropoda > Insecta > Hymenoptera > Torymidae > Torymus > Torymus aiolomorphi. The sequence goes on along the minus strand of CM070874.1, from coordinate 122,619,145 downwards.
GTCGGTACGGTAGGTCGTATAATAGAGGTCGGTATTCCCCACCCCCTTAAAATTAGTTTATATAATTATGTTTGTTATCTGTTATAATTTTCACTCATACCTCAATTACATTAAAGATTTTTCTTACTTTATCCAAGCATCACCTTCCTAAATTTCATGTTGGACTTGAGATTCTTTTTATATTTTTTTAATCGCCTTAAACTTTTCTATCGAAGTATAATTAGAAATTCAGATTCTTAAAGATTCTTACCTACCAGAAACTCAGAAACACGAGTATCTTGATCTTCGACTTTGTAAAATAAAAAAGTAAAAGACTTTAGAGCAGATTTTTTTATTTTTCTGCGTAGTAATTAAAAAAGACTAAATTTTTGAATCCCAGTGACATCAAAGGAAAGTGTTGTTTAATTAGCAGTCTTAACAAAAAATACATTACTCTTTATTCGTCATCTTAATCCATTATATCCCCTTCATTTACGTTCTGATATATTTTTTAGCAGCATTTGTCTTTGATACACGTAATTAATGTATAAACACGAGACATACGATTAAACAACTAAATCAACTCTTAATTTACAATAATTTTCATGTTTAATGGTATCTAGATTAATTATATTTTAAATTTAGTATGTTAATAAAAGATATAGAAAAACTTTAAGGACATATAGTTTTTTAAACTGATCACCCCTCTTCCACATCCCGATCACACAAATTAAAATTTTCAATCATTAAATACAAAGCAAGCGCTACTTACACAGGTTTCCGTCCACATCTTTAAACTATTAATCGTTCCCCGAATAATTCCAAAGAACCGATACCCAAGTCCACTTTTAGAAAATTCGCTCACACATACAAACTGAGCATTGCTTCACATACACAGGCGTGCGTGAGCGCGTGTGCATAAGTACCGACATATATTCCGTCTAAGAAAACCTGTTCGGGCAGGTCCTCTCTTCCCGGGCGCTCTCTCGAGAGCGCGAGCGCTATATGGAGCTTCCGCGTCGAGGAAGCGTGGTCCAGATGGGAAAGTCCTCGGGTGAAAAATCGGATGTAAAGGTCGAGGATGGGAGTGAAAATATCGTTGCAAAGGTTGACATTGTGCAGTTAATGTTCGTAATTAATAAAACAAAAAATGATTGTAATTCAGTTTAACGATAAATGAGACCATGATAATTCGGAGATGTTGATGTAATTCGTGAAAATTATAGTTATTTAAAAATTTATTCTGTCTACAGGTAATGTGATAAAGATTTGGAATGGCAAATATAATATTTTATGTCATTTGACTAATACCTATTACTATGTATTTAATCAAAGAAAAGATTAATACGGAACTAGTGGGATTTTTATGAGTCGTGTGTAAAAAAAACGTGCGAAAAGGTGTTTCAACCAGCGAGTCAGGATTTGATTAGCTACTACTGCTACGTGATCACTACCTAAAATATTGATTAGCGTTCAGGCCATGTCGCTGATCAATCATTACAGGAATAAACGCTGCGATTATTCAATTTTCTTCGACCGTGTCATTTCTATTTCAAGTTCAACGACATTTTTCGCAAACTTGTAATTTGTACAATTACTAATGCTAAACACAGTATCCTTTTAAAATCTTTTTGTAATTATTTAATTATCCAAAAAATTATTGTCCAAGCAATGTCCATTATTAAACCTTATACGTGATGTAATTCATGCTAAACATATAGCTCTTTTCAAAGAATGTTAAGAGATAGTTGAGGAAAATTAAAAAATAGTATAAATAAGAGTAAAATACGTATAGTTGAATACCATCCTAGACACCATCTGAACAGAACATTCAACTCCACACATTTCGCTCCTGATCCATCCGCGATCCCGCAACTTCCATCCACTCTCAATACACGGAAACGCCGCTATGGCACTGGGCACACACGTGCATATATATATATCTCTCTCTCTCTCTCTCCCCCGGTGCAGAAAATGTGCAGCAGCACCTCTCGCGCATACTCGTGCATTCTTGCGACACACACACACACACACACACACACACATGTATATACACCTGCGTATACACGTATATGTACGTATCGTACGTGTGCTCGGGATTTGCGCTGCTGGTGCGAGATCTCGCATTCTTCGGACACCTGCGAGAGGAGAGAGAACGAGATCCGCGCGCGTGTGCCCTTTTTTCGCGCTCTCGCGCGGCACGGTATTTTTAACCGCGCGCACGCGCGCGTGCAGCTCTCGATCCTTTCGGCTTCCTTCATCCCGAATTACCGGCTGTACGGTTATTAATATACATATACGCGAGGTGAGGATTCTGGATCTTAATAAGGAAAAGGTCGGAGATTCCTCGCGATGGTATTTGATGGGTACTGGCGAACTCGATGTACGCATATGTGTTTATGGTAATGTTGATACTGTGGAATGGTTGGATGATGATGTAATTGTGAATTTGAATTCTAATAAATTTAAGCTACGAATTGTTTGCCAAAAGCTACAGTTTAATATATAATTTTATGATGTTATCTGAATCGTGAACGAAATTATCATTTCAATTTTCATTAAAAAATGATAAAAAATTTGGTTTATATGAAAGACGCTATTATGGAAATATTATTTGTCTTTAAGTATACAGCAATGATAAAAATATACGCCGAGATTAGTTACTGGTAACCACGTACGGACACCGGTAATATCATAAATCAGAATTTAAATGTTTGTGGATTTTCGTGAGAACACGGAATGTGAAAAATCTCAAAAAATTACTAAAAAGTACCCCTAATAAAATGATAATCTTTATAAACTTTTATATATATTTATAACCAAATAAAACAAGTATAATTCAAGCCAAAACAGCCACACTCGACATTACCCATACACAATCGATCGCACCGATTCTATTTTTACTCCTGCCGATTTCTAATTTTTTCAACACTCCCGACAACAACTGTAAATAGACTTCGCTCGCTATGGCCGAGGCGCTGCTGTCACGGCGCGAGCGCAGTGCCAATGCGAAAAAAACAGAGGCAGAAGACTTCTTAGACCGGTATTTAGAAAGCACTTACGTCGCCGCGCGCGCGCGCTGCATATAAAGGCTAATGCGTTTTGCCTAATCGCGCGATGCATCGCAGACGCGGCTCGGAAATAGCGCGAAGTGCTCCAGATAAAGGGACGAGGAACTGGACCGACCGACGGACGTGTGGTATATTAATACGGTTCGACAGCCGTCGTCTGCGCGCGAGAGAGATATCCGTCAAAGGATGGAGAAGAAAGAGTTATTTTTAAAGAATCGCCATATAGTCGGAATTGATAGGTCACGTGGTCGTTAAAAAGAGATGTGGTATGTAGAGGTTGAGTTATGGTGGCATGTGGAAAAGTAATGAGGCGTATTTAAAAAAAACTAAGTGCTAATGATTTTAAAGCGATTTTTCATTTGTATTCATTCATTTATTTTAATTATGAATAATGTTATTCATTTCATAGAATGAAGAAGAAAGAGATTTTCTTAATTAATATACGTTAGTTACGTTATCCTCGTACATTTTATCACACAAATAGAAACAAGTGCATTCTTTTAAGATTCCTTCCTGGTCTCTCGTACAACCGTTTTAACAGTTTTTCCTCGCAATTAAAAGAACTGTATACAACTACCATTAAAACACAGTTTGCACTTCTACACCGCGAAATTGATTGCAATTGGCGCATTACCCAACAAATATCAACTTCAGCTATACGACGGCGATCGAGCGCGAAAGAGAAAAATTTTGATCGCCAGTTTGCGCGGGGCCGTTTTTGCCGCTGGTAATTCGCGCGAAGAGGTCGTCGAACAATGCCGCTCGCCGTGTTAATTGCCGCGGCTGACTAGAAACGCCTATTTGTTCGTCGTTCGTGCCTAGGATACTTACGTTTTCTTCATGTTTTCCAGCTCTACGCGCATATTGTTGTTTGTGAGGTCGCGCGCGTCGTTTTTGCCTCGTTATTCGAAATACAATAGTTCGTTTAAGGTGATTGCATTTTTTTTCTATAGTTCTTTGAACTGTTTGCAAGGATGTGGATATAAGGATGTCTGGTGCTATTAAAGCGTTACTTATGATTTTAAAACACTTTTAGACCGTTTCTTAGCTCTGCGACTTTTCCCATTTATTTTGATAGCTCATGAGTTTCTATATTTTAGATCGCCTTTAAGACTTTGCAGCTCTTATAATGGGATTGGTAGGATTCATTTCCGCTGTAACGGTAGTTTCTAGAATTCAACTACAGTATTGAATGGCAGTTTGGCAATTGATTCAAAATCTGTTATAATTTTAGTGCGAGTCCAAAACAAAATTCTTTCAAATCTGTAAATATTGCTTCACTCTTGTCTTGTGATAACTAATAACATAAAGAACCGGATGTTTCGGGTCTGTTCTACTGTACATTAAAAAATATCCTTAGCTCTCACCACCAATTTCACTGCAATTTTCTTGAATATTACAACTAGACGAAGAATATCTGCCTATGAATAATATTCTGTATGATCTATGACGAATCCTTGCAGCACTTTTCCTATTTTTTTTATAGAAACGGTTTAAATATACAGTCCTTTTTCTATTCCGCTTACATAGGAAAGCCGCATGCGGCTGCATTGTTTTGACGATTATAGAATCGTTCAGATTATTACATCTTAACCGTCCAAATCATGGTTAGTCGAACCTTCTTAAACATTGCTGAACAGAGCCGCTGGAAATATCACCCATAATACGTTATCAAAACCATTGACATTCACGATTTTCATAATCACTTTTTATTTTATGGGTTTATAAGCCGGGTAAATTTATTCAGTACCTGCGTCTAAATACAAATTAGCCATAAAAAAAGTTGGGATCGTAAAAATGATTTCTTAGAAAATCCGAGGATAAACGTCAAATATTCGTTTAAAGCTATATCATCGCGCTGTGACTTTCGGTATGTACCCGAAATCCGAATTCCCCTATAATGAAGCGATCCTTCACATATACGGGCGGAATCTAACAGAACAGGTGCGGCACATAATAGGATCAGCTTCTGTGTAGTAGCGAATTTCTCAGCAGTGTATATGATTATATCGGCGTTTTGATTTATCGATTTTAAAGCCGATTTGCGCGTTATCCAAAATTCAAAATAAAATAGGTATTCCGAATCTTCTAGATATATTTCTAAACTCTATAATGAAGAACCGTATAAAATTCTACTCTCCAAAAGCCATCACTAAAAATTGTTTCAACGATTGGCTCGAAACCAAGTAACAAACAACTCCACGCCTAATCGCGCATTACTCTCGAAACCTCATTGAACCAGATCCACGCGATCTCGGCGCGCGCGATCCACCTCGGCTTATACGCGGTCGGAATTCTCTCGCTTCCTCCGGCGGGTTATACACACGAGCTGCCTCTTAACGCTCATTGCGCGCGAGACGGCGTCGGGTAATCGGCCGCGCGCGTCTGCATGCGCGCAGATATGATCGGCTCCTCTTAAGCGGACGATGCCGTGACTCGATCGTTTTACTCTCTATATGTGCAACACTTGCTATGTTGGGTATATATATACATCGCGAGGGAGTGTAATATAATGGTTACGGCGAGTATGGGGGTTTATGGTGATTCGTGTAAGTGGGTGATGGTTATGGAGAGTTATGGGACGCAGGTGTGGAAGAGCGGCAGGATGGAGGATGTTTAATGGTGATTTGCGATGGATTATGATGATTAGGTCGATATATCGGTGTATTGGTGATGAGGTGCTGTTTGTTATAATTAATTGTGGATAGGGAAAGGTTGTGGTTAATGGTATTGGTATGTGAGTGATTGTCTGTAGTTATTCTTAATATGAGTAATATAATTCATATTCTTGTTTTTCTTTTGAAATTAATTTGGCATATTATTTTAACCCTTACATCATTAAATTTTTTTCAAAAGTTAATAGATGTATTTATTCTGATTCTTGATATATACTGCAAATCGAGGAACTCTCATATTTCCAGATCAATGTAATATATTTTAAACTTCATAATGTCGTCATAAAATCACTGAAACAAAAACAATCAGGCTACAACCATAAACAATTCGAACGAAAAATCCCTAATGCTGCAATCAACGTTATAATACCCATCTCACCAATATTCCTCTCTCAAATAAACAGCTACAAACTCCCTAGACCATCGCACCTGCGCGAACCGCGTCAACTATGTCTATACTCAGTGTACGCAGGTCTACACGAATCTGTCGCACGATTCGCTATCGCGCCAAAAAAGAAAATCGAGAGGGGGATCAGCGCTCCGTGCGTCATCGAAATATACGCGGGCAAGCGCCCCGCGCGTTAACTGGTTTCGTCATAATTATGGCGCCGCGCGATGCGCGCAGGAATGCAGTTATTCGAGACGGATTCCACCGGCGCCGGTGTGACTTCTCTCGCGCTCGCGTGCTCTTGAGGTATTTTGACGATTGGTCGGCTCTCTTTTTGCAATTCGGAGCGAAACTCGTTCGGAATCGGTATATCGGTTTGGTCGGTTTGAGGTTCTTGGGTTGGTCGTAGTTGTATAATATAGGTGTGTTATAATTATTAAAGGTTTTTTGGGTTCTAATTTGTTGTTTAATCATTTTGCGTATAATTAGTTTTCAATTATATAGATGTTAATCTGATGCGATTTATCAGCTGCAACTTGTGAAAATTATATTATTATTATACAGAGACTAAAAAATATTTAGCAAAAAAATTACCTCGTTTACGAGTCATAGAGAAGTTATTAAATGTCGATAAAAAGTCAACAGCTAATTAAACTCGATCGTTGCATCGAGTAACTTTTATGAATTTAGTATTCTATATGTTGATTTTTATCAGCTCCCGTACTTTAGTGTTTCAATTTGTGCAATATTAATTAGTAATTAATATTAATTAATATTAATGTACAATTTTAATTTGTAATTAATGCGACTTTATTAATTTTTACACTCTTAATTATCACATGAAATTTTACACTTTAATTTCAAAAAGTATTTCTTTAACAAATAATAACGCATATATTACAAGGATTTTACGTTAAAATAATCCTTCCAGATGTGAAAAGCCTTATTAGTAAAATAATCTCGCAAATCATCTCCTGACCAACAAAGCCACCTATTAATCATTCCAATCCCGTACTTCGCATCCCTCGACGAACTCATCGCCCGATAATTCGATCATGTATACCGCAGCCTCGCGTCTCCGCGAAAAAGCTAGACAACTCGCGCGACTCCGCGCTTATTAATGATGAATTTTCTGCGAGCGCCGTGGCGCCTGTGGTTTTCCCTCGCGGCGCAAGGCTGCCACCGCAGCGGCGTCCAAGGACGCGGAGCGTATCAATTGGCAGTTGTGCATTAATAGTTCGCCGCCGCCGTCGGCAAATTGATTCTTATCTCGCGTTATGTGGGACGATTAACTGGTAAAACGTGAAATTCGCCGCGTCACTCTATGTGTATTATGAGCGGGAATTATTAGGCGGGGTGTTGTAAGTATGTGTCGGGGAATGGGTTCGGTTGAGTGATTGGCGAGCGGGATTTTGCGGTTTTAATGTACCGTTGTTGGATTAGTTTGTTGAGCGAATTTATTATTTATAATTAATATATTTCATATGAATTAAGCAGTAATTCTACATATTTGTGACATTGTTATTTTTATTTTTATTTATTTAATCAATAAACGAGCTATGAGCCCAAAGTACAAAAATAATAATTACATTTGGTGAAAAACAGTAGCACGTGCGAACGCATTAAATGATTTATATAATTAAATAGTTTGTAAAAATTCTACCACGCATATAATATGGTTTATCTAATATAACGAATTTGTAAATCTGCAAACATGCCAACAAAGATAATTTAGTTAATTTAGTTAAATAAGTTAATTAACTTAATTAAGTTAATTAATCAGCATAACAAATTGACCTGATGGTATGCTTGAATACACTAATAGCTTGAATCGAACGTAAATTTTGGGGTAGCGAGTTCCAAACTCGGTGCAATCTAGCGATAGGAGAGTTGAACGTGCATAGTTGTTTGCATGTGAGTTTTCTTATATATAGGTCGAGGATTACGAATTTAATATGATATATTTCTATTAGTAAAGAGTGACTTCAGATCAGGGCAATCGATAAGTTCCATAATGATCTTATAGGTACATGTAAGGTCGTAGAAATTAAAAAGTGATTTAATGCTTGATAACTCAAATTTCTCCATTAACGGCTGATAATTATGATCAAAGAATGACATCGGGGTATTTGTTTTTAGCGAGCAATATCTCAACACCTTATGCTGGATAGATTCCAGTTTTTTGAATGCTTCCTTGGTTACGTTGTTAATAAAAATATGAAAAATTCAAATTGATTTTATCATTGTTAAGCTAATAATTAATAATTAAAGATGAATTCTTTCTTCCATAATATTTGTGAGATATATTTTATAAATATCAAAAGATCGAAATAATATTTTAATCAAATTTTCTCTTTACTCTAACGTAAACACTAGATTTCTTCAAAAGTTCGAATTAAAAATGAATTCTCCGTAAAAACAAGAGCTCTGTTTATTTTCTATTCAAACAATATAAAAGTCTCATAAAAATTGCATAAGACTTGACGTTGATTGTTTAATCAGCACTCAGACGCAGACTATACACAGCTGTTTCGCGTTTTCGCACTCTATATCGAACCAGATTTAACACTAACAGTTTCCCTTCCACGCATACAATTGTTCTAATTCAGTCGATTTTTTCTTAAATTAAACTCTCCCAAGAATCTCGTGTTTAGCGAGAACGATCAAGAAAAACCCAGCCGAAGTCGATCAGCAAGCCTAACTCCCCTTCTTTCGATATCGACGCATATAACTTTCAAATGATTTCATTATTTTACAATTTTCTAAACACAAAAAAATCCGGATTTCGTATTCTACGGTCTCCACTGCTATACTTAGCAAAATTTACTCCGCCTCGATTGCCAGGACTTTATTAACCGGCCTCCTACATAACCATAGCCATCAATCCATCACTCGTAGAGCAGAAAACCCGCCAATCTCTCGCGGAAAAAGTAAAACGCCCGCGAACTGCCACACCAGCACGCTGGAGGAATTAAAAGCGCGTAGCTCTAACGGCACCTCGGCCGCACGCGCGTGTGGCGCCTAACGATATTCGCACTCTTTCTCGCACGCTGGAATGCCGAACGCGATCGCGCGGCGCCAAGATTCCTCTCCGTTCTTTTTTCTCCCCCTTTTTTTTCTTCTGTTTTGTTTCGCGAGGATTCGAAAGGAACTTTGCGCGCGCATGAAAGTAGAAATCGCATGCGTTGGGATTTTTAAAATAGAGAGAGGGAGAGAGGATGAAAAAGTGTAGCAGAGCGATCGGAGGCTAGAAAAAGCTGGGAGTCTATAGTATTGGTTTAACATAATGTCTTTAAGTCGGTTAGGAGATAGAGAGAGTCAACAAATTCGCGCGCATCAAAGCTTGTTTGGAACACTAGCTCGAGAATAGAAGCGAACGTGTTATAAAAAGTCGGATTGTTATGCTTCGACTCGCTGCAATTTCGGTTTTGAAATTCGCGCGCGCGCTGTTCTATTAATAAAGCACGCGCCTTTTTTTTCTCTCTCTCAAAGCCGTTCGATGTATACATGTATATATACTTGCGCGCGCGCGCGCGTATATATGTAATTAAAGCAATTTACATGTATATAATGTCTTTCATAAGACACGCGAGTGCGCTAGTATATTAATAGCCGATACACCTCGTAACCCGGTAGTTTTTACGGGGCGCAAAAAGCGCGAGCGGCGCGTTACACACTGTAATTATGCACTGCGTGCAGCTTGAGGTAATCTATATTCATCGGGGCTGGAGCGCGCGCGGCTGATTCATTGGAACATATACACGACTGCTTTTGAGATAATTCGAGTGTACACGCGCGCGCGCACGCGTTAGTGCGTTATCTGGAGTGCCAATATATCAGCGAGCGTTATCTGCAGCGAGCGTGCGTGCGTGCGGCTGCTGTGTCTATTTGCGCGCGGGTTACGTATGGTTCGAGCTGGGTCAACGTTGCACAATGAGGTGGAAGGGCTTTGGGGTATATTGTTGGGTGGTGGAGATTTGTATATGACGGGTGGTGGGTAGGTGTTTTGATTGGTTTATAAGTTAAAGTAATTATAGGTGTAACGTAGGCGAGAGTGTACAGGTGCGACTGTGAGCTGGGTAAACTTGGAATATCATACGCAATTTATATTCGAATTGCGAGCGCTTGTTCTAACTTTCTGCAGCAAGCGTAGGTTTGGTAGTTTGGTTGTTTCTTTTTGGTTCGGGAGTACAAAAATGCGATGACTTGTTTAATAGTTTGAAGATTACAATGGAATTCTTTGGTCACATATTTTTTTTTTCTCGTTAATATTAAGGAGTACAATTGTTTAAATAAAATGTGCTAGTTATATTGAAGATTATGTGTGTATATGTATAATTTAACGTAATGTCAATTTTACCTGAAATATATAAAAGTTAATAATATTCAATCTCACCTGCCTGAAGCCCTTGAAGTGAGATCTAAAATTAATATCAGATCTTTTAGATTTTAAAACAAAGTTTTTCTTTTTTCATAGTTTTATAATGAACTCTAATAATTTTATGACGCTAATTGAAGTACATATGGATACTATACACACTTAACAAAGAACATACAAATTAAAACTCATCCTATTATAATTTCACACTTCTCCAAACAACAAACTTTTACTTTGGATTTATATATGATAATTATTACGCTACCACACATTCCAAAACTAAATTTTTCCAATTTCTTGTGTTACAGGACGAGTGCAGGCGAAAGATCGCGGCGTGCGCGTTGGACGCCTCGGCGAACATCCCCGTGTGCGGAAGCGACGGTCGCACCTACCCCAACCACTGCAAGCTGATATCCAAGCAGTGCAACGGCGAGTCGATCCTCATCAAGCACACGGGTCCCTGTCCGGGTGAGTCAAACTCGCACTCGTTGAATGTACGCAAGTCGCGTAGTAATTAAGTGTTAGTATATAAGGCGGAAGAAAAATAGAAAGTTTTGAGGGTAGGAATCAGGTGTTGAGCGAATAATTGAGGCGAGATTATAGATATGGAGAAGTTGCAAAGATTTTGGGGTAAATGATAATATGATATTTTATAGTGTTTGATGATATTAGCATATTTATTCACAAAAATGGTTATTCATGTTAACAGCAATATTTTCCAGAGTATGTAGTTAAAAATAAACTTAATTTATGGGGCCGCACCGCAGACTTATGTATTATTATAAGCGTGAAATCTATTTTTAATTTTTATTGACATCAATATTTCATTGGCTGGTATAAGATAATAGCGCTTTACATATTTATGTATGCAAGAACATTTTTTTTCAGTTAGTGTAACTTCACTCGCATTCTTATCTCGATCGTATAAAGCTACTATTTTTCGGATGTTTTATGGTTTTGTTTTATTTAAATTTACTGAAACATTATGAGCTTAAGAATTAACAACCCTTCAAATATTGTTCTTTTCTAAAGTAACGCCTCCTTTATATCTTAAATGAGTTATGGAATAGTACATTTCTGCCCTCCGGCCGGAAAGCGCCAACTTCCCGGCCGCTGCGCGAAACGAAGTTGCCGCTTTCCGGCACCGTCGAGCAGAAAAATAGTATACACACCTTGGCCAATAAAAAAGAAAGCCTCAGATCACATGTTTGTCAACCTCGGCTTCGCCTCGGCCGACAATTACATGTGATCTGAGACATTTCTTATTTTACTGGCCTAGGTATGTAATATACTATTCAACCTTTCTACGTAGCAATAAAAAAAAATTGTTTCCTGCAAATTCAAAATAGCGAACATTCAGCGCTCTACATTAAATTTTAATAGTAATACTTAATAACGAATACCGAACCCCTCTACAGATACGCCGCCCTGTCTCTCAGCCCGCGTCGCCGCCCGCCCTGGCGCGCGCCCGGTGTGTCGTCCTGACGGCACGTACGCGCCGATGCAGTGCCACGCGGAGACGGGCTACTGCTGGTGCGTCACGCCCCAAGGCCGTCCCCTGCCCAACACCTCGGTTCGCGAGGGTAGACCCCGCTGCGCACGGGCTGTGGCCGCAGCGATGGCCGGGACGACGTCGGCTACGCAGACGACGAGCGACGGAGCGGCCGAGACGAGGAGTGCAACCGCTGGGGGACAGCAGCAGGGACAGCAGGGACAGAAGAGGCGGGCCAACTGGAAGCAGCGCAGGCAGTACAGCAACAGACACAGGAACACCTGCGACAGGGCGGATAAGGCCAGGTTCAATGGAAATCTCATCGAGAATTTCAAGATCGAGTATAGGAGGACGAATATATCGACCGAGAGTGAGACCGGTGAGTGTGGTTTTGGGTATGGGAATGTTGAGTTGTGTGGGATGTGGATTGGGGATGGGTTAAAATTGACTGATGTTTCTGATAACTATTTCGCTCGTGTGAAAGATTTTATTTTATAGACTTGTACAAGTTGTTAGTGCTTATGATTAGGTGTTCTAGCTCTTGTCTTAGAAAGTACTGATAAAAAATAACGAACAAAGGATTCAACTTTACACAGAAATTGTGAAACTATAAATTTTTTTCCTATTTTTTCTAGATTAAAAAAAAACAACCTATATTATACTTTTTTTAATAATAGATTGACGCGATTAAACAAGCAACAATGTATCACCGATTATATACCAGCATACCACAACAAAAAACATTTTCATATACCAATCGCAAACAACATTCGCTTCACATATCTACCCACGACAACCAAAACCACAACCTATACATTCCTCCAACAAAAATCCCCGTCCACGTAGCCGCGCTCGGCACATCGCACCCAACCTTGTAACACTCGGCCGGCATATATGCAAACCACCGTCGCGTCGCCGCCGGCACCTCGCGCCTAATTCAATTAAATCCCATCCGCCGTCTCGATCTCCCTCTCTCTCTCTCTCTTCCTCCTCCCGCGCGCGCGGAAGTCCGCGTCGTCTCGCTCTCTATAAATACATATATACCGAGGCGCGTGGGACGGTAATTGCCGGCTGTCGCGAGAAGGCGCGCGCGTGTAACAAGCCGCTCGCTCGTGATAATTGCGACGAAACCGCGGACTGAAACGCGAAAAAAGAGAGAGTTCTGCGGCGCTTTTGCGCTTTGACGCCTTTTCAGTGGGGACGGGGGTTGAGGGATTCTTATTTTGATCGTCATGTTGTTGGGTTGGTAAAATGTGAGGTAGCAGGATGAGGTATTGGAGTTCAGGTTTAAATGGTCATGGAAGTTAGAGAGTTTAGCTTGATAATAAAAGTGAAATAAAGAAATTTGTTTTTTATGTAATATATTTTTTACTTTGATGAAGAGAAAAAAAATTGAACATTCGTGCGAATAATTCGAGTGTAGAGCTACGTATTTGTTATAATTGTTTAAAAAACATAAATGAGCGAAAATTTTGAAAATAGATGAATAAATCTTTGCTGACAATTTTTCAAAGAGCTTAATGTTAGCTATTTAAAACTTTATAAAGCTAGGTGACAAGCTATTACAAAATAACTTTACAATAGATTAGATATGAACGTGTTACATATTATACGAACTATCCTTTTTCATTTATCTTAACTCGTAGTGTATTGCATTTACTACAGATATCATAAATCTTATTATACTGCACTATATTTAAATAAGAACTATTTTCCCTTTATAATATACGTCGTCTACAGATTTATATAAAATACTAGATATCAATAGATACAAGGGCACAAAAACGGCTTCTTTTAGAATTGATCTAAAGTTAAACATCATGACACAGAGAGTATACTAAAAATTCACATTCCCAGAAACTACGATATACCTCGAATCGAGCTAACAAATACATCCCAGCCTTTCCCTAAATCATTGAATCATTTGAAAAAAAAATCACAAATGATTCATTCAAAAAAGCATAAAACACACGGAACCGCAAAAATAGACATGACGAAATCCCCAAACACGCAGCCCATTAAAATTCATCAATTCAACCATCCACCGCTTCCAAAAATATTTAGAAAATTCCAATGACACATAATCCACGCTTGCAGGCGACAAGAACGTGGAGCGCGTGCTCTCGTGGAAGTTTGTCAGCCTGGACAAGGACGGCGACGGCCACCTCGACCGCGCCGAGTACAAGGAGCTACGTCGGCTGGCCAAGAAGGCCGTGCGACCGAAGAAGTGCGCGCGCACCTTCGCCCGCACCTGCGACCTCAACCGCGACCTAAAGCTCTCGCGACAAGAGTGGGGCGCCTGTCTCGCCAATGACTTCACCCGTAAGTAGAACGAGGGGGAGAAGAACAAAACGAAGTTTCGAGTTGTTATATACAAATGACGATGGTCGTGGTGACACGGCGCTATGGGGATGAAGATTCGTTGGCTTTGGTTTTTTTGGGGGATATTTTTTTTCGTGTGTTGGTCTAGAATTTGGTGGACGAATTTCGAAGAAGTACTGAAATAACGTTACAATTTTGTTTGATCGAGCGTCGATAAAATTGTTGATAGTTTGGTTACGATTCTAAAAGAAAACTGAATTTTGCAATATTCCTAGTAAATAGAAGAAAATATTTTGAAACACAGCTTTTCAACATTTTATTTACATACCAAAGCTACAACCTTCGTTCAGCATATATTCGTCTTCACCACGACCGCGTAACACTATACATTTTTTCATACATTTTGTTCTTTCGTTTTTATTGTTTTTTTGGTTTACTCGCATGCGTGCCTGTCAAATGAAAACATGTTGCTTCTGGGGCTTTGTACTCTAACCGTTTCTATACTTATACTCCATAACGTCCAGCCAAAAAGCTCGTTTCGTTTCCCGCCCCGATAACACTCGCGCCTCTATCAAACACCTAAAGATACAACTTTAATAAAGGCCACAACGTAGCATCGTTGAAGCTACACCGTCACACCTCTTATCTCAATAAATGCCCGGCCGAATAAAAGCGTCGGCTTTTACGAGGCCACAAAATTTCATTTCCCAATTAGGAAACAGTTTCCCGCCGTAATGTGCTTTACCGCGGCTGCACGCAGATAAGACGATTTTTCCTTGGGGCGAAATCGACCTTTGAGGCTGGATGGTCGCGAGCTGTTTTATATGCGTGCTTAGCTTATTGATAACGGAAGGAACAGTTTTTTCACGCTTCGCATGAGGTTTACCACACCGTACCGCACCCATAATAATAATGCGACATGCAGCATGCGTATACACACTGTGTTTTTATACGAACGTGTTTTCAAGTTTACGTCTAGCACGCCTGCTTAAATTTTACGTCTTTGGTTTGCGTTTGTCAATAATGATTCGGTCGTAACGCGAGAAGACGAGTCAATTATATGCGAAATAAAATTCGAATAGATTGTTCTAGTCAACGTTCGATAAATATCCGATCAAAAAGAATTTTAAATACTTTTAGTATGAAACAATGGGATGCCGTGAAACGAAAAAATTCTCGAGGCATCATCGCAGCTCCTACAAATAAAACTAATCGCACGGAGAATGAACCGAATCCGGTCAATTTGACAATCCGAGGCGCGAAGCCTCGAAACGCCACTGAAAAAACAAACGACAAGGGAGAGAGATAGAGACAACGGCAGCAGTGACTTTCCGGGGCATTAATCCATCCATTATCTCAACTCACATTATGTATATGGGAGAGAGAGAGAGAGAGAGAGAGAGAGAGAGAGAGAGAGAGAGAGAGAGAGAGAGAGTCGGTCGAAAGTAAAATTAAGCGCGAGGCGCTCGCTTCCGTCCAGGATGTTGCTTTATATACACGCGCCGGCCGGAAACCATCGCACGCAGTCTCTACGTTAGACATGCGTGTATACATGTTTGTATACGTGCATCGGAAGAAGGGAATAAAGTTCGGGATGATAATAGCCACGCGTATGTGTGTGATTTTCTCGTTTCTGTGATTGGTGATGGAAGGGCCGGTAATTATTTGTTTCGTCAGAGAAATCAAGATTTCTGTGATTTCTTCGCGGTATTCGTATATAATGTGAAGAATCGAGTTTCAAGAGTCCGGTGCGCTTGAATATGGCATAGATACAATTTTGATTTGACGCAGGATATTTTTGTTATTTGATAACAAGAACTTTTGTTTAATGATAAGACTGTTATGTATTTTAAAATGTTTCCCTTTATTTGAGAATTACTTATAAAATAAGCCTTTATGCAGTTTCCTCTTGCTTAGAGATTTTATAAAAGCACGAGTTGCTAGTCTATATAATTCTATGACATATAAAATTATATTCTTGCCGATTGCTCTTTGCTGCCGATTACAACTACTGCATCTCCAAAAATTTAGTTACCAAGGAAATGGTTTTCAACCAAATTTTAAAATTCCCATAAATTACTTTGCTTATAGAGTGTACGATTCCTCTCGATTTTACCTCCTCCATCCTCATTTTCACGTTTAAAATTACGATACCACGTGCAACGACGTCTACTATAATTCGGCACGCGACGTTAAGTTTCGGTGATTTGTGCGCGCCCTCGCAACAGCTCCGCGCAGATTGGACGAAGCGTCTTACTCGCGCATATAGTGACGCACGAGCGCAGATTAAAAAGAACGATTATCGTCATTAGTTTCGGAGGATGCACTTTATTAGGTTTATGGAGATCGCTTGCGCACAGCCCTTTTTGTATGCGACGCGAGTCTCTCGTTTATAAGCGTACAGCATTAATACTGCGTAATTGATCGCTTGAAGCTATATATACATACATAAAACTCTGTCAACAAAAGCTTTCGAATCTAACCCAGTACAACCGATGGCTCTCTTTGCTTCCATTTTCCAATAGCAGCAACCAGCTCTTGCCTACATTAAACGCGTGCGCGCGCAGCTACAGCAAAGAAAAATCTCGAAATTCCAATGGGGGAACTTTCGTGCACCTATAAGTATACAATGCCGCCACATAGTCTCTGCCTCTGTGTATGCAACTCGAGTAGCCTTGCCTATATATATGCGTATGTGTATGGACTGCCTATATGCGCTGCTATTAAACACAGACCCAAGTAGAAAAAACGTATATAAGTAGTCATATAACGATTAAATATACAGTAGAATTTATAGAGTCTGTATCAAGAATTGATTCTATATACCCCTATAGCACCCAATATTGGAGCAACATTGCTCCAACATTGCTTTGTCATATTCCCCATATTCGCCAATATTCCTTCAACAATTTTATATATGGATGCTATATGGGAGCAATGTTGCTGCAATCCGTGATTTCCGTTTCACCATTGCTTTTTTAAAATGATGGGTCACGCTCTCTGTCATAGCAATATTGCAGCAATATTTAGCCAATATTTAGTATCACGAAAGGAATATTAATTTTATAATTATATTTTTCTGCTGATTTTTCTGATGATTTAGCAATATTGCAAGAATATTTGTACAATGTATATAAACACTGGAAGAATGTTCCCGTTTGGCCACTGATTGTTGGAGCAATATTGCCTCAAGTTCCAAAATATATTAGTGAATTTCCCCTTAAGGGGGTGCCATAGTCGTATCATTACCGACCGAGCAATTGGCACAGTTTCAAGCTTATTAAAAATGAAATACATAAAATCACAAAAAATCAAGAGAACACTTCGCTGCAGTTTTGAACGATCTATCACCCAGTACAAGTTTGAAGTCGAAATATCAAGTGGTTTTCGCAAAAACTTTGAAAGAAACCGAATTTGGTTTTGTTCAAAGCTTTTGCAAAAACCACTTTATATTTCGACTTCAAACTTGTACTGGGTGATAGATCGTTCAAAACTGCAGCGAAGTGTTCTCTTGATTTTTTGTAATTTTATGTATTTCATTTTTAATAAGCTTGAAACTGTGCCAATTGCTCGGTCGGTAATGGTAGGACTATGGCACCCCGTTAAGGGGAATGACGCAAATCTGTCAAAACAACATTGAGGCAATATTGCTCCAACAATCAGTGGACAAATGGGAACATTCTTCCAGTGTTCATATATATTGTACAAATATTCTTGTAATATTGCAAAGTCATCAGAAAAACCAGCATAAAAAATAATTTTAAAAATAATATTACTTTCGTGTTGAGAAATATTGGCTCAATATTGCTGCAATATTGCTATAACAGAGAGCCTGACTCATCATTTTAAAAAAGCAATGGTGAAACGGAAATCACGGATTGCAGCAACATTGCTCCCATACAGCATCCATACATAAAAATGTTGAGGGAATATTGACGAATATGGGGAATATGACAAAGCAATATTGGAGCAATGTTGCTCCAATATTGGGTGCTATAGGGGTACTTAATCTGTATAAAACTGTAATAAAATAATAACAAACTTCCTTGCAAAAACTTAATCACGAATTATGCATAGTTTGAGATTTTGAACAAGGAGCAACAATTTTGAAATGACTCCAAAAAAATTTTAAGAGACTCTGTAGAGAGTCATTCGAAAGGTTCATCTCACCTCTTTAATTTATATCCTCTCGGCCGTTTCAATTTGAATTTCTATACAGGAGCGCGGCATAGCGGCGATAAATGGAAACTTCTGAAAGATGGCTCGCTAATAGCATTTGCCGCTATGTGGCGCTCTTGTAGAGACTCTCTTGGACAAATTAAAGCAGCCGAGAGGATACTTATGAGGTCGTGAGATTCGGTCATTCGACTGACTCTTTACGGAGAGTTAAAATAACAAGAATATAATGTAAAAAGACACCGGCAGCGTTGCGAGAGTTGATACTATAGAACATCTATAGAGAGGGATAGAAGACAATTCACGTACGACTCCAGAACGAGATAGGCCGACCCCAGATTTTTCCACCAGCCAGCCCACGAAGAAGCCATGCAATCATGATCACGACAGTTCATCCGCGCCACGCGTATCCATTAATATTTTATATCCGCTATGACACCTCTCTTTGTCTCTGTTTTATATTATTATTTTACGTTAAATCAACCTCTCCGGACATGTAACTCGGTAAGGCCGGAAACAAAAAAATACCCTCCCACTCGTAACAGAGGTTATGATTATGTACTTTTAAGGAAATATAACTTACATGGTTTCCTTGTACCTTTCTGAGATGGGACATTCTTGCTCCCACTCGTCGATAAGAAATGAACACTCAATAAAACTCGAATCAGTAAATTGATGGAAGTGGAGAATGTTATATAAAGATTAATTAAGGTACGGTAGGCCGCAAGATCCTCTACAATGCTTAGGATAATGTTATTTTATAATAAAAACAAATTTTCCTTAGAATGAAAAAAGTACACATAAATAATGAAAATACATTTTTTGTTTCATTGATTATGTAAGTCGTTCAAGCCTTACGATTTTTTCCTAAGAGTTTTCGTTACATTAAGATTTAATATATGTCTTACAATATCCAGTAATAACCTTTGCATATGTATTATTAGTATATTATAAACGGACGACAGACGAGCCAAAATATCCACTCATGAGCTTGTAATTTCTATTTTCCTAAGTCGAGGGTGGGCTGTATTATGACAGACAAATCTCGATAGGAAATTTTGTAGAAAGACCCACAAGAGGCAAAATAATGAAAAAACAAAATTAATATGATTTAAAATTGTTAGAGGAAATATATGTACAAGATATTAAACAACGTTTCATCCTCGGTACTACCTGGGGAACTCATCAGGAATAGCCAGGCAGACCTTTATTCGACGTCAAGATGATAAAGAATTATGTTATATTTAACGACCCAAAAGAAATTTTTATTTGTGGATGCCAAAAAGTGGTAGCCACCTAGTGGTAAAAAGGTTGAAGTTGAGGTTTGACATTTTTATAGTCCCAATGGTTTTCAATTTTATAGTAAGTTTAGACGCTCGTAGCATAAAGTTTTATTAGTATATTATAAACGGACGACAGACAAGCCAAAATATCCTCTCATGAGCTTGTAATTTCTATTGCATATGTAGGATAAACAATAACAAACGTTTTTTCCAGGATTTTTTTTATTACTTTTATATTCTGATTTTATACAGTCTATATAGAATCAGTTTTTGATATAGACTGTACAAACTCTACTGTATTCAATCTCTATAATAAAATATATAAATTTGTTCTACTTGGGTAACGAAGTATATATCTACCTGTACCTCCGCCGCTATAATAGTAGCAACAAAGGAACCGACAATCTTCTCGAATTAGACTATTGCGCTGCACGCATATTTTATATGTATATACGTATAGGTGTATTACACGCCGATGCAAAGAGAATACGCATGAGGAGAAGCCGGCGGAGAGTAACGTATACAATTCTTCCCCTCCACCCACCAACCCCCCCTCGATTGCGTGAGTGTGTGACGTCATTATTATCATTTAGTTCGTTTGTTCTTGTCGCTGAACCCCGCAGACGATCGGCTCGCGGTCCCCCAGGCCCACCGGACCCGGGCCACCGACCAAGGTGAGTGTGTCTCTTCCCTTTTTCTCTTCTCTTCAGTTTATCTTAACGACTCTTTTCTCTTATACACTTCATTTCTCGCAACTCCTCTGCCGATACGTTCACTCTTGAATACCCTGCTAAAATGTTCTTCTCTACGTGTTCTATTGTATTCTTATCTGAGAAACTGTTGAGTTGAAGTTTTTCAAGTAAGAAGGGAAACAGGAGGGTAGGGGCAGGAACCTGATGGGTGGGTAAGATAATTAAAATACCTAAAATATTTGGGAAATTGTAAATAGCTGATGTTTTCTGAAATTTTGTTATGGTGTGCTGCAAATTTTATTATAAGTTTTAGGGTGAAAAATTCTTGTCAAAATTTTCAGTGTAGATACGATTTTTATTCTGAGGCCTCATGCCTAATTAACTATTCTGTACATATTGCGCTTAGTTATAAAAAAAAATACATAGTTTAAATATACATGCTCTCTAAAGTTGAATTAGTGAAAATTGCTCCACCATTTCAATTAGTAGAAAAAACTTCTAATTTATTAGTGAATATTCACTATTTCATTTAGTATAGTTTATTAAAACTACTATTTTGATTAGTAGTTTTTACTAATTTAATTAGTAGTTTTTAAAAAACCACTAATGAAATAGTGAATATTCATTAATAAATTAGTATAGTTTTTTCTACTAATTGAAATGGTGGAGCAATTTTCACTAATTCAACTTTAGAGAGTGGGAATGAATGTAATTTATTTAAAGTTTGTATATTTTTTATTTATTTTTGTTCCGTTTTCTCTGTCTTTTTATTCTCGTCACTTCGAAGGAAATACCACAGGCTTATCTTCCGATTATTCTTACCGCAAGGATCCGGGACTGCTTTAACCGACTGCGGTCGATTTTGAATAAACAAAACAAATAAATTTTCGACAAAAAGTATTATGCAAAACAAGGTAAAAACAAGCGTAGGAGAGATTATTAGTGTTCGCTTAAATTTCCTGTACTGTTCAAAATTTTTCATCTGCTTTTCTTTTTTTTTTTTCTATATATATATATGAATAAACCAACTTTTCAATACCAAGGCTGAAAAAGTTTTACGATTATTGGGAAATGTTGTAAAGCCTGTAACAAACTATCTCGTTTAAAACAGCGTAAATCGCAATTTATCGGCCATCCGCGTGAATTATTCGCATTAAATTCCAATCCCCGCGCGAGCGAAAGAAAGCCTAATCTACGAGATTCGAAGTAATTTCAATTTCCTCGTATACTTGCACGCTCGCACGAGCGAATTTATCGCGTAGCATTATAAAATAAGCGGTTGTTGTTTTACGCGCGAAGGTGTGTCCCGAGCTATCACTTTGCAATGCGTCGTGTTAAACGAAGCTCGATTTTCCTCACCTTTCCCGCGTCGCTCGAGATAATCGATGATATACGTTTATTCTTCGTGCACTTTGTGTTGTTTTATGTACATATACTCATACCACACTTTATTGTGCAATCTCACTTTCGATACTTTGTAGTCTACTCGATACATATATAATAAAATATACGTGTAAACGTATAAGTGCACGGGCAGTTCTCGGAATCGAAGTGGAGAAGGAATTTTGCATGCTTATGTAACGCACTTGGTTGTCTTATTGGTGTTGTTGTTGTTGTTGCGTTGAATATGTGGAAGACAGAGGATTGGGTTTAACCGACCAGTAAAATTTCTTTGGCTAATATAAGTGTACAATGGTTTACGTTTTATTTTTATTGTTTATTAACTGGTTCGTTAACCCTCACCTGGTTGTTGTGTATTAAGTGTTGTGGGATGCATGTGCGTTCGTTTGATTTGTGTTATTGTTGTTGTACATAAACATGCAAAATTTTTGGCAATTTTTACCCACTTGATTTTGAACTGTCTATTGTTGTACGCTAATCAATAAAATAAAATTAATAAATTGTATCGCCCATAGTTTTGAAGGGCAATCCATCACCAGTACATACGCGTCCAACCTTTAGCGACGATCCGCCAGATGCAAACGACGACACTGATGGTGAGATTTTGTATTTTTATTAAATGATGACGTCGTGTATAGCTGTTTAAAAGTAATATAATGGGTAAAAAAATATGCAACAAAACACGTTATTTATGAAGAAAAACTGATTCAATAATATAAGTTTTTTATTTTCAAGTAATTATTCTACATCGTACATTATAAAAAACAATCCTAAAATATAGCCATATAACAAAGATTTGATGAAAAAATTTAACTAAAAAATTAACGCAATTAAATATTCTTCATCCATACAACAAAATTAATCGTCACTCTAATTCCCAACCAGCCAACGACTGCATCTCGGACCGGCGATCTGTGATGGAGGACCAGCGTCAGAACTCGCAGGAGAAGTTCTACATCCCCGAGTGCACGCCCGACGGCCGCTACCACAAGGTGCAATGTTACTCGGGTTACTGCTGGTGCGTGTACCAGGACACGGGCAAGCCGATACCGGGCACCTCGTCCAAGGACCAGACGCCCAACTGTAATCCCGTGCCCGCACCCGTCAGGCCCATGAAAGGTGCGTTGTTTGATATGGACGAGAAAGATAATTTCTTCCTTCGCTTACACTCTTGTTGAGGAAAAAAAATTAAAAGAAAGGATGAGCCTGAAGAGGATTGACCTTTACGCTGTTGCAAAGCTATTATTGGAGC
Source organism: Torymus aiolomorphi (assembly GCA_036365515.1). Classification (NCBI taxonomy): domain Eukaryota; kingdom Metazoa; phylum Arthropoda; class Insecta; order Hymenoptera; family Torymidae; genus Torymus; species Torymus aiolomorphi. The sequence goes on along the minus strand of CM070874.1, from coordinate 122,596,036 downwards.
CCCGAAAAAATTTAAGATTTCGAAAAAAAAAAATCACACTTTTTTCATGAAAAATTTGCAGTAGTCTAAAGGTCAAGGAAATAACAATAGATTTATATTTTATGGCTAGATTTAGACTATTATCTATTAATTTGTTAATAGCATAAACTATTTACATAATTTTAATAATGTCCAAAAAAGAAGTGATAATGAATTTCTCTCCTGACCAAGAATGAAAATTAACATCTAACGGCAAGTTCTTAGGATCCCGTTTTAATATTATTTTGCGCTTACGCAGGTTGTCCAGAAGCGAAGAAGCAACTGTTCCTGCGCGACCTCATGGACCTCATGCAGAAGAAGATGAAGGCCTCGAGCACGGACTCGGACGAGGCGACGGACAAGTGGCAGGCCTCGAAGGAGGAGCGCGTTGCGACCTGGCACTTTGTCATGCTCGACAAGAACAAGAACAAGGTACGCGAGCATTCCGCTTCTTTTTACTTTTGTTTATATCGCAATCAGTGGACGTGTTTTTATTGTGAATATTTCACTTTCTGTCGTAGGTGTTGGAGCGAAAGGAGTGGAAGAGTTTCCGCGCAATGGTGGCGAACAGCCGGCAGTTGCGCAGGTGTGGCAAGAAGCTGCCGAGGTACTGTGATATCAACAACGACCGTAGGATCAGCATGACCGAGTGGCTGAGCTGCCTCAACGCTCAGCGGCCCACCACTGGTACGTTGCCATTTTTTTTTGCTATTTTGGGTTTGAAGTTGGCTTGAAATTGAAATTATTTGTTGCTTATATACGCACGCAGAGAAAAGTGCATTCGTAGCAAATGGAATCCTTTTGATCCAAGTTGAAAATAATCTTGGGTTGGTTGCCAAATTTAATTCCTCTTGCTACAAGAGGAAATCCTTTTCTTGCAAATTATTCTTGTACGAAAAGGATTCCTCTTAAAGGAAATATAAGGTCTAGTTAACCGATAGTGTGAAGTAGAAACCTCTTGTCCCCCGAGAAAAAAGTTTAAATGTATTTTCCATTTAAATAAAAAAAAATATTACTTACTTCTATTAATTTTATTTATTTTAACTTTTATTTCTTATATTTTTTATGTATTTTATTTTATTATTTATATATTTTATGTATTTTATTTTATTATTTATATTTTTTATGTATTTTATTTTATTATTTATATTGTTTATGTATTTTATTTTATTATTGATATTTTTTATGTATTTTATTTTATTTTAATAATTAATTAATATTGATTAACTTAGTGAAAAACCCGAAGAAAAAATGTTTTCGAGGATAATTCTGGAAGTATAGTGAATTCGAACCCCCGACTTTTGGATTGGGAAGCCGGTACCTTAATCACATGACTAACTAAGCTTCTGAGGGGGAGTATAAAAAAGGCAATATATATATTATAGCACGGTGTGACCTAAATCCGCACTTATAGGTCACCCCTATCCGTGACTTAAGTAGTCGATTATTGCACCGTGTTTATCGAACTCGCTACGCTCGTGCGCTAACCTCACGGTCTAAAAATGGACTGCTTAAGGCACGAATAAGCGTGACAGCGAACTTAGATACGCGTGCTATAAAATATCGTACTACACTAGTGCCTTCAATGGCCTACTGCTCGACGTGAAATAATGGGCCACTTAAGGCACTAGTATCGTAATATACTATTTCAGAAGATTCAACTGATTTTTAAAAATTCATATCTCGACAGTTGACTTGAAGAGATAATTCTTCTTTTATTCATTAAATGCTGTATTCATACTTTCCATAACTAATAGTTACCTAATTGCCTTATAATTAATTATATGATTAATTATTTGTAGTAATTACTCTTATTTCCTCTTGTGCCAAAACGAAAATCATTTTGTAGTAAAACTTTATGAACATGGTCCATTCTCAAGAGAAAAATCCTCATTTAGCAAGATGACATCATTTTGCCTAAAAAGCATCCAATTTGTGGGAGTACAAAATAATATTTTGGCACAAGAAAAATATAATCGTGAAACAAAAAATTATTTTTTTTCCTCAAGAATAATACGCTAGATTTAAAACGATAATTGTTTTACTGCAAGAGGATTTTGAGAAAAGGATTTTTCTCTTGCCACTAACAGATCATTTCTCTGCGTGCGGAAATAGGAAATTAAGATCGTTAAATTAGATCTTAATTTAAAAGTAGTTTGAGACGTAATTGTATTTTATACAACTAGCTTTGGTTTTTCATTCAAATGCTATGTTTTTATGATTATAAGAGTCGATAAAACAAGGAGTATTTAATAATCTTATATCTGATTAAATTAGCTTACATAAAAACAATGGTAAAAATCTATTCAGGTTGTTGATGCATTCCAATTGAAGCCCAATGATTTACGATCACTCGAATCATACCTATTATATATACCAGCCTGAATTAACACACCACCAACTTTCATTTCTACATTTTTTTTTTCAAAATGGAAATCGCATACCTATTACAAACGAGGGACGAAAAAGACGTCAAGAGAAACCTCTCGCAATCGCATTCCACCTCTCTCGCATTTTATATACTGACACAGCGCGTATACAACACTGTCTGTTCCCCCAGGTGACAGCTCGACGGAAAAGGCCTCGACGTTGAAGCCCCGAAGAATGGGCCCCAACCCACTCGACCAGTTCCTCAACGACGACGACTAAGGAGGCGGCCGAAGTTACGGAGCGGAAGGGGAAAGGAGCGTAGCGAAAAAAGCGGATAAAAAACGAAGGCGCACCTGTACGACGACGTTTCAATCATGTGATAAGGCGGCCGAAAGCGCGGCGGCGACGACAACGACGACGACGCGAGGAAGGGGAAACCCGTCGACGACTTCGTACGTGTGTACATATATGTGTGATACACGTTGATAATATATATATGGGAGAGATTATATATATTTTGTACACGCACATGTGCGTGTATTACCGATCTCGCGAACAATAACAGAACTTCATTATGTGTATGTGTTTTTTTCTTCTTTTCTCTTCAACATCGTTGTCTCTCCTCGCCGCGTCTCTTGTTGTTTTAGAATTTATTATCAACGATATATATATAAATAGTTATGTTTATTATTATAGTATTTTTTTTAATTATATGTGGATTATTGTAAGACGCGCAACGCACGTTGAGAGGCGTATATCTACGGTACCGAGGGTACTAAAAGTTGTCTTACACGGTATCACGTAACGTGCAGACATTCTCCGAGAGATCTGTTGTCGTTGGTATAGGGCGAGGGATGTGGTTTTATTAAAAAATGAGGAGGCGATTACAAGTGATTGCATACGCTGATAAATACGTAATTGAGAATAAGTTTCGAATTTTTGCTATGATTATTTTGAATAGATTGACTCCGAAGTAAAGAGAATTTATTCATTTTGAACAGTGTAATTAATGGATACAAAAAGATAAAAGGTATTAGTGGTTTTTTCCATCAATTAATACAATTTGTTGTCAATAAAAAATGCTCTTTTTCTGAGCATGTGTTTTAAGCGTGATTCAAATTTAAAACCACATGCACATTCGTTGCTGAAATACTTCATCGACGATGAAACAAACAACATTTGAATGCAATTAATCTATTTAAAAATTACGTATTTTTTATAAGTACATATACGTTTTCTTTCAAGTATTTATCCTTGCCACGTTTTACTCTGAAGATAGTTCAGCACTGTATATGTAATTAATTACTAGATATACATGCGTTATCTGCACGTGGTTCACACGAGTATTATATGAGATGTAAACGCGAAAATTTGTAAATATTTATGTTTAATTATAGAAATAATTATAAATATATATATATATAATTTTATGTTAATTGTTATGTTAAGGTGCTACGCGAAGAGATTATTTTTTAAGCCAATCGCATAAACAAGGCCCACGAACGAAGAACGACGAAAAATAGTTCCTTATATAAACATGAAATGACTATTAATTTTACTCATCAAATTTTCTCTTTTTTTACAGTTTATACGTTTTTATTAGATTTAAATATATTTTTTAAAAAGCTGTATTTTTACTTCCATGCTTGAATATTATTGTTTCACTACTGAAAGAGTTGTTACGTATGTACACTAAATGATTTGAAAAATACACAAAAGTGTCCTTATACATACAAATATATTATACGTATATGAGAATGTTAAAACAATATTTTTTACATTATTTATCTATATCATAGTGTTTATGAGCGTAAAGAAATCTTCTAAACGAACAAATAATAGGTTCATTTTGATTGCTATACGTGTATATCTATATATATATCAAGACTAGTAAATTATTCATGTGCATTTTTTTATACACATATAAACAAATTTTATATAATAAATCAATCTTTTTACATTTCTTTATGCTGTATTTGTATTCAGTCACCTTATGATTTTTAATATCTTCGTTTGTATTTTACAGTGTAGATAATTAACTTTCTATAAAGGTACATAACATTTTTGTAAATGCTTATATAGCATCTTTCCAAATTTATATGCTTTACAAGTTGTAAATAAAATTCAATAATGAAAAAGAGTATTAGTATGTATTATTTTTCTGGTAACATTTTTTGGAGAAATGATAAAACAACGAACAAATTGTCTACAGTTAGGGAGGATTTTGTTAACAAATATAAAAATATAATTTAATTTTTAAACATTTACAACTAGTGAGTTTTCGTTACGAAGTAGGTAAATCGGTAGACTTAATAAAGATTCACACATACTACAAGCGTCGTTATATATATTCACGCACTTCAGAAAAATATTTAAAATTTGTTTTTAAAGAGTCGATAATGTAGATTTCTTTTATTTTGCATCTTATTCGAATGTCATTGTATTGATTTTTTTACTTACATTTTTTATTTGAACATTAATGTAAAAATGATATTCGATTTGGTATTCTCGTGTTCTTTTGTAAACTTTCAAATAACACAATTTTCTATTTACCAGCAGTTGTCTAACGCATTTTGGAGTCGGCCTATGTCATTTCTATCGGCCTATTCCTGCTTTTCCGTCAGGGACACAGAATTTCGCTAGTTTTGAAAATTCAAGCATTGGTCTTGGCCGTTTCCCCCTCTTTTTCTCCCCGTTGTAGGGTAGAAGTCTATTTGGAAAGAAGGCCCGCACAGGTCGAAGGACCTTTTCGGCCGCTAGTTGATGTGTAACCGACGCTAAGGCAAAATCTACCTGAAGCAGATACCGTTGAGTTCGAAAGAACGCCAAGATGAATCGAAAAGAAAAAGAAAAATATGTTGGAAACTTTAACTTTGTCAATTGCGAGCTGATATGCAAGTACGACAAGGTGGCGAAAATCGGTCAGGGAACGTTCGGGTGAGTGCCCAAAATTGAGTAGTGCCGTTTAAAATACGGATGCAAATGTTTTTGGAAAGATTAATATAATGTTTCGTAGAGCGGTAACAGCTGTCAAAACTAAGAAAATGACAGAACTTAGTACCAACCTACTATACAAAAAGTTAGAAAATTTTACAAATTTTTACAATCTGTTATGATCTTATATTGTAGTAATTTTTTAGAAACTGTTAGTAATTTTTACTAAATAATTTTCTCCATGTACCTATTGACGGAATCAAGCGTAAAATATAACAAATGGTTATGTTTTCAGGGAGGTTTTCAAAGCTAGGCATGTTAAAAATAAGAATCTGTTCGTCGCGATGAAAAGAATAATCACGGATACCGAAACGGAAGGGGTTAGTTGACATTGTATTCTTTACAAAGCTAGTATTTTGATATAGAAGTAATATAGATCTAATTATTTCTAAAGTTTCCGATAACAGCGCTTCGGGAAATACGAATTTTGCAACTGCTGAAGAACGAAAACATCGTGACGCTGTTAGAAGTGTGCCGTTCTAAACGTAAGTACACATACTAATACGATTTCCAATTTTACAGATAGAAATTTTAATAATAAAATCTCTCGAATCAAACACTATAATCTCACAGCGACACCCCAGAACAAGTTCCGATCGACGTTCTACTTGATCTTCGAGTTCTGCGAGCACGATCTCGCGGGTCTCTTATCAAATACCAATGTCAAGTTCAACACGGCTGAGGTAAAGAGTGTTATCCAGCAACTTCTCAATGGTCTATTCTACATTCACACGAACAAGGTAAGCACTTTACAGCTCCATTAATTTATGCTTATATCTCGTATATGGTATAGTAAATATATATACCTTTGCAGCTGCTGCATCGAGATTTAAAAACGGCCAACGTGCTCATGACGAAATCGGGTGTGCTGAAACTGGCCGATTTTGGCCTGGCTCGTGCGTTTAGCATCAATGCGAACAAGAAGAATGTTTTCACGAACCGGGTCGTAACCCTGTGGTACAGGCCGCCCGAGCTCCTGTTGGGCGACCGAAACTACGGCCCGGCCATCGACATGTGGGGCGCTGGATGCATTATGGCCGAAATGTGGACTAGGTAAGTTTTACGTGCAACAAGTTGAGTCAAATCTAGGGGTATTTATGTAGGTATACGAGAGAATTTTTTTGCAGAAATTTTTTTGTTTTCAAGATTGTTAAGTGGTTGTTGTAGTTATTTTAAAGTATTTTGAAGAGTTACCAAAATTTTCAAAATAACAAAATTATAGTACAATTATGTCGATAACGGTTTTCTATTTTTGTTGTAACGAAATAAAAAATATAATATGTAATAAAATGTGAAAAAATGTAATAAATTGTATAGAACTGTAAAATTATTTAAAAAAATATAAGTTTCTGTAAGAAACTGTAAAGTGTTACACTTTCTTACATTTTATTATATCTTTTCATTCCTTTTTTACATTTTTTTACACTTTTTTACGTTACGTTAAAATAAATGAAAAAATGCAAAATTTTAAAAAAGTAAAAAACGGTAAGAAAATGTAAGAAACTGTAAAAATATGTAAGAAAATGTAAGAAAGTGTAAAAAACGTCCGAAATCCAATATAAATATACGATTACTTATATTTTCTTATGATTTCTTACGTTTTTTTACAGTTTATTACACTTTTTTAACATTTTCGATTTCCGCTAGGGTTAATTTTCCTCTATTAACCGCAATAGAGGCAATGTAAACATCCCGATGTTATCTGATACATACACTGAGAAAAAAGTTTTGGAAAAACTACCATACTTTACAGTAAATTTTACAATACTTATAGTAAATTTTTTTATATTTCTAGCAAAATTTCTAATTAAGTATGGTAATCTTTTGGATTTTTACATTTTGTGGTGACTATCAGAAAGTATAGTAATTTTTACAAAATTATTGAACATTAATTAATTAATTTATAATAGGCAATATTATAAATATTGTCTAATATTGCATATAATTATTATAAATTAATTATTTCTATTTACAGAACTCCGATTATGCAAGGCGCAACAGAGCAAATGCAACTGACAAGGATTTCGCAGCTCTGCGGCTCAATAACACCAGAAGTGTGGCAGGGAGTGGAACTCCTTGATTTGTACAACAAAGTGGAGCTTCTGAAGAATCAGAAAAGAAAAGTAAATATCTCACATTTGCTTCAGATTTCCATTAATAAATACAACTAAAAAACTAAAAAAGAACTTAAACTATTTCCTTCGCTCTTTCACAGGTGATCGAGCGGCTAAAACCATACGTCCGCGACCCGATGGCCTGCGATCTTATAGACAAACTTCTAACCCTTGACCCGAACCAGCGTATCAACGCGGACGGCGCCCTCAACCACGATTTCTTCTGGACGGACCCGATGCCAGCTGATCTCAGCGACATGCTCTCACACCACCACGAGAGCATGTTCGAGCTGCACGCCACGCAGCGGCGCATGCGCCATCCCCACCACGTGCACCAGGCCGGCCAGCCAAAACCCGGACCTAGCAAGAACGATGACGAGTACGCCGATCGTGTGTACTAAATAAACTGTGGTACATTAGGAGTGAATGAAGAGGGATGATTGTAAATAAATGAGGAGCTTATAATTTTACAGATTTAACCAAAGGAATGTTAACTGCCGGATGTAAGATACTCTGTAAATTTTCGAACGATAATGTGTAATAGGCGAGGTTAAACTTTGTTTGTAATATATTTCATTTCTTCTATTTTTATAAATATACGTGATAACTGAAAAAAAAAATAATTTGCTTATTTAGTACGATTACCATAGGGGGTATATTGTACGTTAAATATTTTAATTTGGATGTCACACACAGTTGAAAATATATTCCGTTTTAAGATACAATTTGTATAAAAAATGATACCTACTACACAAGCTGTGTGTAATCAGTATTCAACGGATGAATCTGTACACAAAATGTATAAATATTTTGCAACGATATCTTTTGTTAAATTTTTCAAATCAATTTTATGGTTTACAGGAACGAAATTACGAGTTTAAAAATATCTACATATAAGTTGAAAGGAATTTCCGTCGATAGCTATTGTCATTATTTTGTTTAAGTATAATAGTAGTATTTCCAGTGCGCTCTCCGTTAAACTAGGGGGGGGGGGGGCACTCACCTGCGCGCTGTCGCGCTCCAACCCCCCTCTGTACTATATAAAAACTTCGTTTTTACATATGATGCACGACCGCTACTATTCAGGAGGACCTTATATCTTCAAAATATTATATTTTGATGAAAACTGTAACGAATTCATGAAAAATTATTTGTTTTCTATAATGGACAAAAATTGACTATTTTGATTGTATTTACGCGTTTTTAATTGTTTTTCTGGCTTAACTTACTAGAAATTGTTTTACGCAGAAATGTTCATCACGAAAAAGTTTTCTTTTGTTGAGATCTACAACCTTTGTATTGCAATATTTCTGTGTCAAATCAAATCATATTAAGTGATAAGCGAAAATTGACTATTTAAAAGGATTGCATTTACGCATTCAAAAATCGTTTTTATAGGTCTAGATCGCCAGGAATGATTATACATTATGGTACTGGTGAATGAAAAAAAGTTTTGTTTCATTGTAATCTACAGCTTCTCTTAATATTTCTGTGTAATGTCAAATACTGTTGAATAATAAGCAAAAATCTACTATTTCAGGTGAAAATTAATGTGCGATACATTAAGCTACAGGGGGTTATTACCCTATATTAAGGTTGTTCACTATTTAATTTTTATGTCATAAATTATTAAAATATAATAATGTAAGCACACACAGGTATGAAAGGCGAATACTTTTTGAACCGAAAAAAGTTTTGTGATAAAAAATTGTTAATCAAACAACTAGATGTTACACGTAGTTAAAAATTACTTTCGCTTCTTACCAACTTTTTATTTTTCATTAGATTTTAATGTTTAACGTCTCATTTTGCTCCATAAACATTTGTCTACGACCCATCCAGACTTATATTATGGAATAATGAATGTATACCAAGCATCATGTAATTGTTTACAGTAAGCGTGTGCTTAAACTGTTAGTTTTGAGGTGTAACAATTTTCGCTCTGGTGAAAATATAAGGCTCTCCTGAGTAGCGGTCGTACCTAAAAATCAAGGTACAGACATCTTTGAAAAGTATCATATATTATGTCAACTCAAAATGACTTGAAAGTGTGTTTCTTCGTTACTTTTTCGAAAAAATCTTTTTTTTTCGCGCCAGAAAGCTCTTTCTTTGCGAGAAAGGAAAACAGTTGTACTTAAACTTTTAGAAAGTAATAAAAAATAATAATTCATAGTAGATTATTATAAAACTTATAGGGATAAATCACTTTTTTAACTTTACTTTTTAACTTCGGTGTATTTATTTCAAGTTTCAAGGTTTGAAATTGTATAGAAATTAAACTCATAGTAATTTATTGTATCTTAAACATAACATTGAACGATGTTTAAGGTGGCTCCAGCGAATTAGCGAAATCGATAAGTCAGAAAAAAGAGAAATACCTACTAAAAGTGCGAATTTTAAGTTTTTTTTTATTGGTATTTTTTTCAAGTAAGCTGACCAGATGATCTATGCTAGACTCACCTACAGAGTACAGTATTTCAGTTACAAAATCTTATTGTATAATGAAAATATGAAGTCACGCTCTTTACACGCAAATATATATTCTTTATTTGTTCCCTTTTTAAACAATGTTGATAGAAAGATAAAGAGTTTAACTCCTCCGTCGTTTGTAAATAGATTGCCCAGGAAAGTTGCAGACTACTCGTACTGGTAAGCTTCAAAGCTAAAGACCTTTTTATTAATATACAGCTTACCTATCTTAAAAAACGTTATGAGCCAGAGATATTTTGAACATCACATTTCGTTAGTGTAGGAATTACGCTTCTAAATCAATCGAGTGTTAGTGATTTCAGTTGGAACGGACCAATAAAATACAATAAAAATACGGCATGGCCTATGTGGAAAAAAAATTCCTGATAGGAATTTTATAAGACATTATTGGTATTTTGTAAATACGTTTATTTTATAAGTTCTTATTCGGTAAAAACATTTAGGAATATTTCATTAAATCATAGACATGGATTAGCTGAGTATTTGTACATAGACTTTATATAATAATTTATAAGGTGAATAACAATTAAAAATTTTATATGTAAAGACCGATAATTATTCTATGATGTATTATATTTATTTTACATTAAAATACGTTTACAAGAATATATTTTCTGTATTACGACGACGTTCAACCTGGCAATACATTGGGTAGCCATGTAGGCCAGGAACAACTTGGTGGTGTATATATTTGCTTACCGTTTCTTCCGCCACACCTTGCGTATAAGTTACACAATATTCCTCCAAATTAATTTATCATTCCTATATGTATAGTATACAGTTTAAATTTAAAATAGATTTTATCATTTTACATGTTTTCTGAATGATCGACAACTTCATTAATATTTAAAAAAATTACACATTTTTTCGTATTCTTGAAATCTTTTATTTGACAACTACACTTAAATAAATATAACTACCCTGTTCAGAGTTCTTTTAAGCCATGGTTGTTAAAGGGGGTCCATGTTAAAGCTTTCAAATCTAGCATCAAACCCAACTTTATCAATAAAATGACGATTCCTCAATAAATAATTTCGTATTCTCTTATAATTGAGAGTATTACTTATTTACATACCTTCTACAGAGATAATTTTCATTTTAATTTGTTCCTAATCTCAATTAAAAATTTAAATTTTACTCCACAACACAACAGACAAAAAACAACTAATTTGCTTATAACAAATAATAAAAATCAAAATTACGATAAACCATAACATTGTTTCCCTTCTCCCGCAAAATTAAAATTTTTAATTGACTTTTGTTTCCTCTTAAGGGGACAGATACACCTTAAATTATAAAAAAATGAAAAATTAAAACTATTTTACTCCAGTTATTTTGCAACAAAAAAAATCATTTTTAGAAATACCAAAATTTTAAATATCAAATATTTCAAAAAGTAACCATATGATCTGGATAAAATTTTACACATGTATTACCTATATCGCATACAAAATAGTCTATAAATTTCAAGCTGATACATGAAGCTGTCATTTAGATATTACGATTTTGAAAAAAACGTAAAACAATTTTAACCTTAAATATCTCTAAAAATCATGAGCCAATTCTTTTACCCAAAGAACATATACGATAAATATATAAACTCTACATCTCCACAAAATTTCAACGTGATTAAACCAATTTTACTCTAGTTATCATGCGACAAAGAAAATAACTTTGTAAAACACCAAAATTTTAAATATCGAATATGTCAAAAAGTAATCATATGATCTTGATGAAAATTCACACACATATTGTCTATTTTACATACAAAATTGTCTACAAAATGGAGCTATGATTTGTAAAAAAGGTTAATAAAATTTTAATCTCAAATATCTCTGAAATTTATGGACCAAATTTCGAAAATATGGTTTCTCATCCTCAGGTCCGAGCTGGATTGTTTAGTCAAACCCTCGGAAGATTTTGAGAGCATCTTTGGAAGGAGTAGATATTAAAATTATATACAAAAAAAGAAGAAAAACAGATATATAATTAAAATTAAAATTTAAAAAACAATAAATTATGAAAATGAAATTCTATTTGTTGCCCTCAGCATAGTCTGGTGGGCGCGACAGGAAATAGTAGACTGGCCTTTTCTCGGTACAGCATAATAAATTAAGAAATGTAGATCACACTACGAATTCGTAGTGTTAATGTGGACTATATATGTATAGCTCAGTGATAATAAATTTTGGTAGTAATTCTAATATATCCATCTAGTGGCAAGTAGATGAACGTATTGACTATACATTGAGAAAAAAATATGGTAGCTATATCCATATAAGTGCTTACATAATATGGTATATCCATATAAATGCTACTCATATACCATATGCAAAATTACAATATATAATGTTAAAACCACTATAAAATATGACTTGCTTAACAATATTGCGTTTACCGTGATTTATATTTTAAGTAAACTGATATATTCATTATTAACATGTTATAGTTTATTTTACCAGAATAGATGATATGAATAACTGTAATTGATTTTACTATACAATTTAGTAACCAACACCAACACGTTTCTCCTTAAGAATGATGTTATATACAAAAATACCGTTTTGTGGGCCAATTAGTTATTATATTTATTTAATAATAATTCTATACTGAAAACAATAGTCTATGAAAAATTATTAAATTATCTAGGAAAATTTACTATGTTGTATGGGAACAAAGCGACAAACTTGAATTGTTTTAAATTTTATAATGTTTTTTATCAAATTTTACATATCTTCTGAATATGCTTCTGAATTTTACATATCTTAGAAATACGTTTCTGGCTTTGCTTAATTGCGTTGAAATGTGGATATTTAGACGTAGTAAGGAATCGATCAAGACACCCAAATATTTTACTACTTTTTTATGCTTAATAGTGTAGATTTTGTTATTAATTTTAATATTAATTTGGAATTTTTTAATGTCGTGTCTCTTATTTACACTCATGGTGTTCAAAGGTCTATGAAATACTATTGTTTCGCACTTAGACGGATTGATTTTAAGATTCCAAAGCATGTATACTCTTCATTTATTTGGTTGACCATTGTTTCGAGTTGATCTTGTATGGTCGATGGGTGTTTGTCAGCGACTAATAAAATAAAATTGTCAGCGAATGCAATTGAGTATAAATTATTGTTTTGGTTTGCGTTGAAGAGGGTAGGGAATCTATAAGAAAATATATTGAAGAGTCCTGGTGAGTTTACAGTCCCTTGCATCAGCCCTTCGATTATTTGAAAAATTTTTGAGGATAGATGGTCACCATTCCAGGTGACGAAAGAAAACGGTTTCGAGTCATATTCCATATAATATGAATTAGATCTATTGAGTATTCCAGCTCGTTCATGATATACAGAAGGCCATTGATCCAGACGGAATCAAACGCACGCTGAAGATCCGTGATGATTTTATGTAGGGCGTGCGTAGTAGAAAGCTTGTGTTGAAAACCGAACTGGTTATCTGGGATGATTTTGTTCGAACGGCTGTGTTTGTTTATGGTGTAATTAATCATCATTTCGTATACTTTACTGATAGTTCGTACACTTTACTGATAGGGCCAGAAGCCGACTCGCTACGCCAACGTGTTCTTACGGGTATGGTGTTTCGACTCATTTGCTACAGCTTGAGGTTATGTTGACTCGTCGACTACAGACATTAGCGGATGACAACTCAATTTTTACTATGTTGGCTTGTAAAAATTCTTATACCTTCTGTCAATTATTAAAATGTCTGAAATTTACGATGTAGTATAGTAAAATTTGTGACAAATTCTTGGCAAAAATTATACAAAATATGTACTAAAAGTTATTTCATATCATATTAATCTTTCACTCTCAACTTTTTTACTATGTTACTTAGTAAATTTTATAGTCATTTATATTAATTTTTCATCAATTTTATATTGATAATTACTAAAAGTAGACTAAATAGGCTTAGAACACAAGTCTGTTGCCCCGTTACTAGCGAACATAGTAATTTTTCAACAAACATTTTTCTCCGTGTACTGGCAGTTATTATATATCATATCGACGCTCCTTACAAAGACTAGCCTGTTTCATGGCGTCCTCACGAAAATTAGCAAATTTCCCAAAACTGCAACGAAAACATCGAAAACTGGCACAAGTCACGACTTTGATACACGCTAGTCTTTGCCACAAACGCTGAAATGGACTAGTGTTCCTCGGAACCTGAATCGTGCTAGTTTTCGTAAAGGGCGTCAATATGTTATAGTTATAAAGCTACTGGTGATTACTGTCTAGTTCATTCGACTTTCGAAGACATTCCACTAGTAGTTTCATAACTATAAATGTTCGAAAGAAATTTCTGCCCAAACCACAGTAACTGATTCTTGAAATGAAATTTCAATATTTTTTCGTATTATAATAAAAGAAATTTTATTAGCATGTTCAGTTGAGACCATAGAACACAAATAATCGTTAAAAGAAAAAAGGGTGTATCTCGAGATACGCGCTTCTTTTTAAAAAGTCCTCAATTACTTTTTGAAATATTTGAAGTGAAAGTCTCTACAAAATCATTAGCCGTAACGAGTAGATCTCATAGGATCTTATAGTGCAGGCAACATATAGTTTGAATTTTGCTTATGTTTTACGAAGTGTTTTGTGAATAAACAAAGTGCAAAATGCATTTAATTTACAATCGTTCGCATCCAGAGAGAAGAAAGTCTCAAAAGGAAATAGCCAGCTGGACACTGCACGAGTAGCAAAAAGGAGCAGAGATTAGAAATCCATCCAGTAAAATAATAAACCTGTTGCTGTTGTTGCTTCTACCAGCTCTGGTCAACTCCTGCTTATATACTCATTTGTGTATCCTGGATTATTTAAAAGCATTAAGTGTAGTGGATGTGGAGAGCGAAAACTTCATGTGAACATTGCTTATTCTGACATTGGGCTCTCATTAAAAATAACAGTTCATTGTAGTACCTGTGGATGTATGCTTTAGAGCAGATAACAAGCATCGCTCTCCTTATCTTGTGAATAAGAAAACAGTTGATAGTTTGAATTGTATTGGTGCTGGTTTTACTTCTTTGAAACACATTTGTTCGACCATGTGCCGTGGAGTTGAATACAAGTGCCTCCCATACTGAATATGCTACATGCAGAAGCCAGTACTTTAAAAAGGAGCGTGCTTGGACATGCTCAACTTCAGATCGGTGTTTTGAAAAATTAAAAGTATTTCATGTTCTAATTTTGACAGAATCTATAAGAGCTAAAATTAGAATACTGCTTACATAATAAGATTTGAAGTTTATCCTAGTTTTAAACGACATAAAGCGGAAAATAAACACTTTTAGCTTTGGCATTAGCATTGCCGTTGCAGCAAAAAATATGTATCTATAAGGTTAACCCAGATAAAATATGTAATAAAAACTGATTTCGGTTATCTTATAGCCTTGTAATTGGTTACCTGTGATTGCAAATATATGAGAATTCATACATGAAAATAACGCTTTAAGATGTCAATTGTTTATAAAAGTTTATTACATTTTCAACTATACTAAACATATAAATTTTAAAGAATCATTAAAACTCATACACAATGCGATTGAACACTCTGTTTTTCTTTTAGTTTAAATCTACGTTGCGAAACCCAAGAAAAAGAGGAAAGAAAATAAGCGCAGCAGCGTAAAGAGAACGTAAAAGTCGAACAATCGATGGTACCTCGGCATATCCTCTTTTCTTTTTTTCCAACGCCAATCACAGACCAATTTCTTTTTCACATCTCATTCTGAGAAAACAGTAATCCCACTGTCTGCTCGCAATTACGATGCCGTTCACCCATATACTCATCAGCGTTAACGCGAAAATTCCCGTAAGTGCGGAAGGACAGGAAAAAATTTTACAACTCCTACGCTCAGCAGTGGCCTTGAGGTGCGCCGTGAAGGGATTTATATGCCCAGGGGGACATCGGCGATGATGCAGATGTCGTCGAGATCTTCTCAAGAGCTGATTCTAAATCTGGACTTGGGTCGTGTACCAGAAAAGTTTGTAAGTTTAAGGCGATATTAGTGGCTAGTTATTCAAGAAGATGGGAAATCATTTCGGTGCATCGGTCAAAACCATTCTCGGAATCGCTGTTCTCTGCTGCGTACTTCCTCTTTTCAATTGTAAGTCATAGTCATGGTAACAAACTAGAATAATCTATAATATTCAAAAAACATGTAAAATGCGTTTTTCCGCTCAAGTGTTTCGCGATAAAACGAGTATATATAATATTTTTGCAATAGTGTGGATAAATACATTGATATTAAAAACATTATAACGGAAAAAGTTTTTTTTCGATTCTCATAACAGTGCTTATAATCGAATTTTATGCACACTAGTGCAAAAATAATGATTGTGTAAAAAAATGTAGTTAAAAGTTTGTGCATTAGGCTTTATGTATATGTGCATGTACTCGAAATAAAAGTGAAACAGGTGCTTGAAACGAATTTAATATCCGTCATGAAATTTGATGTGTCTGTGTATATATATATTATACACACACAACTTATGTAAATATATATAATATTTTACATGGATACATCAAATTTAATGTCACATTTTGTACAGAAATTTAAAACTGCATTAAATGTAACGCAATTCTTTACATGCCTTAAAAATTCGAATGATCATTTTATTATATTGTCCATTGAACGTAAATAATGAACATTACTAGATTTATATACAATATTATTCATTTTTATTCATTACCGTTATAATGAAATAATAATAATAAACAAAATGTAAAAAAGAGTTACAAATTCAATTTAAATGTACAATTTTAACATTTATTCGGCTTGCAGGTTTATTCGTGTAAAAATATATGAACGCATTGAATTTTTTGTAATATTTTAATATACTTAGGTTTTCACAAAAACCATTGAAAAATGTAATGTCAATCAGTAATACTTCGGATATTTTAGAGATAATTTTTTTTTTATTATTATAAAACAAAACTACATTTTGCAGTTATCTCGATTTTTACCGCAAACATCATTAACTATTGTTAGCCTGTTTGAAAATAATGTCTATTCACAAAAAGAAAAACATTCCAGGCGATTCCGAGGAAAGCAAAAATCCAAAATTCCGCATAGTCGGTGGTAGAGAAGCCTCCAAAGGTGAATTCCCACATCAAGTCTCGTTGCAAGTCTACTCAAGACATTTTTGTGGTGGCGCCATAATTAGCGAACGATGGGTGTTGACCGCCGCTCACTGCGCCTCAAGCGGTAGTATTACCGTCATGGCAGGCAAGCATAATATCCACGAGAGCGAGGATACTGAGCAAAACGTAGAGGTCGACGACGTCTACATTCACGAGCTATTTTCTGGGTATTAATTTATTCATATAATTAAATGATTTGTATGATAGAATTGGAAGGAAGAGACTTTGTCTCTTACAACAATAGATGTATAGACGATGTTTAAACAAATTAGCATGTTATCTTTTTTAAAATAAGTTGCATGCAGATATTTCTTTACAAATTTAAATAAGTGACAATTGCATTTTACGATTTTAGAGATTTTCATAGATCAATTTGAATTTTTCACTTTATCTAGAATATTGATTTATAAATTGATATTCGTAAGCAAGTATACAATGATCAAACTCATCTCTCACTCATACAAAATAATATGCAATGGTTTGCAGCAACTAATTCAAAAAAGAAGTCTATTAAATTTTTTGTATTGATTTATATAAAATCTAACTATAAACCTTTCTAAAAATAAATAACCTTTGCATTGACATTATTTTTAACTCTTAGTTCAATTATAAAATCTCAAGGTTTGAATGGTAATGACGTACCAAATTGTTTAGTTAATTAGTTTTGACATTTCGTCAATATTCAGTGCCTTCATCACATGATGCGAATGAAATTGTAAGTCATATACTTTATAGCCAGACATTTTCTGAATGAAAAATCATCTTTACGCATACTTAACTGCAAAATAATCTGTAGTACGTGGAATACAACTTAAAACAACAATACATAAATTACAACAAAAGTTTGTAATACTGACATAATAATTTTGTAATATAAATCGACAACATTATATTTACAATTTTTACTATTAAAAAAAAAAAAAAAAAATTAAAATCAACAAAAAATGTAACATTATTATACTTTAACGTCTACTATAGCTTTTTAAAGTATAAATTAAATTCAGTTTCATTCGATTCGGCCTTGAAATATCTAAAATATTAGAAGAAGCCTAATAAAGAACATCTAAAAAATAAATACCTTTAAATTCAGTAATATATACAGATAAAAATTCTGTTTTTTAACTTTTAGACGAATAATTGTAAAAATTTAGCGTGGAATAGACCTACCAAACGTGTATAAATGCTTCATTTTTTATATCAATACTATACAATTTGTGGGTACTTTTCTTATACATAATTACACAAAGATATGTGTCATAAAAGACATTTTTTAAACAAACTTTGTGATGAACAATCACTACCTGCAAAAACCAAATAACCAGCTTCTAAAATAACTCTCTATATCTTCTCCCAAAGCGGCCCAGCCAAGCCGTACGACATCGCCCTGCTGAAGCTCGCCCAACCCTTGAAGTTCAACTCGTACGTCCAGTCGATCGGTCTGCCATCCCCAGGAAGCGAGCCGCCCGGCAGCGCCGTCCTCTCCGGCTGGGGCTCGGTGTCCCGCACTGACGACAGCGATATGCCAGACTACCTGCAGGCGGCGACTCTGCCGATCATCGACTTGAGCACCTGCAGCAAAATGTTCAGCAGCGCGAACCCGGGCTCGCCGTTCGAGTTGAGCGACGGCAACATCTGCACGGGGCCTGGTTACGCCGGGCGCTCGTCATGCAATGTAACTAATAAACTTTCAGGGGTGATATCCTTGACTATGATTTGGGGAGGAGAAGATGCTGTTGATTAGCAATAATTCAATTGCGAACGTGAAATACTGATTCTCAACTGACACATTTTCTTAATTAAAAAATTTGAATCCATATACCTTTACTTATAAGATTATATTGTACATTTTTATTTTAGGGTGACTCTGGTGGTCCATTAATTGCCAACGGTGAGGTCATCGGCATAACTTCATGGGGAACAGTTCCTTGCGAAGGCGAAGCTCCTTCGGCGTTCACCAGAGTTTCATCGTACACTGATTGGATTGAAAACATTATGTCTAATAATTGAATCAATATCTGAGTTCACTTATAAAAATAAATGATGAATTCATGTGCAATAATAGTGTTTTTCTGCCATAAAATCCTGTTTCTCGAAAAGATAATTAACTTTAATTCAAAATAATCAGAAAAAATATTACATTCAACAAAATTCAACAAAACTATATTTTACTTTTCCAAGTTGATCAAATAGGCATACTTTTGAATCTCAACAACTTTCCATTTATTTTTTTTTTTTTTATTTTTTTTTGTAGAGGTGCAGCTAATGGCCTAGTTACTACCAGAATGTAGAGATGTAAAAGGGTTGACTACGTTCTGGTAGTAACTAGGTTATTAGCTGCACCTCTACAAATTTATACTTAAACTACCATTAGCTGCTATCATCAACTTTCCATTTATTTGAAAAGTAAATTAAATTAGAAAAATGTTACATAAAAATGACGTAGAGAAATAAGTGCATGACATAGTCAATGAAAAAGTTATTTACAATTCATAAAATTAGTTAATGCCTTTTTCTAATTTGCATTTTTAAGTCAAAAATAACTCGTGAGCAGTTTTAAAATATTATACATAATTTAGAAGGAAATCTAACAAATTAAAGAAAATAAAGAAAATAATTAATTTTGAAAAAATACAAAGCTTTCTTTTTGAGAAAGCAAAATAACTTTAAAATAGACTTAAAAGACATGAATAGAGAGGGAATTAAGTGTATCTCAAGAATATTTGTTTATATTATATGCATCTTTGAGATGAAATGCCGAAAAAGTTATATACAATTCATAAATTTAGTTAATTTTTCGAAAAAGTAGCTACTTTTTCAAATCTGCATTTTTAACTCAAAAATAACTTGTGAGTAGTTTCAAAATATAATTTAGAAGAAAATCTATTATGCAAAATTGTTATTTTATCCATATAAGACATTAAAATGATCCATTTGACTCCAAAATTTAATGAGTTTTAAATTAGACTACCTAACTGGACATACCTAAGATGCATGTAAAATTTGAGCTTATTACATGCATCCGTTCAAGAGTTATGGTGCCGACAAAATTTCATTATATAAATACACACACACGCATACATACATACAAAGATACATACATAAATACATTTTTAAAAACCTATTATTTTGACTCAGGAGCCTCAAAAATATCGAAATTCACAAAAATCTTTGATTCGAAAACTTTCACCGTTATAAAGCTTTCTCTTTGAGAAAGCAAAAATGATCATAATATTCGGTTCTTGTACTATATTATTAATACTAATTAATACAAATAACGATATTCCTCCACTCTTAAAAAACGATGAGCCTAATAGCGAAGCCTCGTGTACAGCAATTTGACCAGCTACCAAAAACACTAAAGAACGAAAGCAGAAAACGAAAATAACGTGCACAGTGCATCTACAAAGGTTAGAAACTATAAAAAATGTTAGAAGAACTAAAGGCCATCAAATATATCTTCACATTTCAGCTTTTCCTGAAAACACCAATCTTTGTGAAACTATTATTTATTTCAATTATTTGATGTAAAATACTTGCACTATTTGTTTTCAAATTAAAATATTATTTACTTTTAAAAATACTAAAAAATGACTATATTTCTGATAAAAATTAATACTTTACAAAAAATAATGAAAAAATACAGACAACTTACGTGTGTCATTTCGGGTGCAACAGATAAATATTTTGATGTTAGTAGTAAATAATGCTGAGATGATTAATGACGCGATCGATTAATTAATCGATCAACTAATCAACTGATTGCCCAAATTATCATGACGCAATTGAATGCTATTGTTTTGTTTATTTGATGTTAATTAACAACTAAAAATTCCGAAAATATAAATATAAAAGTAATACAAACTATTCATTAAACAAATTACATTATAGGTACATAACAATTTGGTTGTGATTTCCACTTAATTGGTATATTTTCTTTTCATTAATGAGGTATTTGCCACAATGCAATGAAGCATCACATTGACAGCCTCAGCCTTAACACATTTTCCGCTTGACTGTATGCAGATGGCTCATTCAATTATCGTTTGCTATTTTTCTCATACAATATTGCACATTTGATTTTTTAGTCGCCAGTCAGTATAAAAAGAGGTTTCATGACAATGTTTGGCATACTCATCGAAAATGGCATTCCAAATCATTATTTCTTACTGCCTTCTGGCTCTTGCTTCTGCTGGTAAGGAACCTATACAATAGCTTGTTGATAAAATAGAGATTCTGGTAAGTTAAAGATACAACACAAAGTTAAATGTTGCATTGAAATAATATCGAATTTTACTACATCAATTTCTAGAAGTTTATGTAGCTTTATTGAAGTCTTTTCTTGAACTATGGAGTTTTAGGCCTTGGAAAAACTGAAAAATTTTCTACTAGAACTAAGATGTTCGTTTCTTCACAATTTATAGAACTCTGAATTACTTTTGAATTGATTTTGAAAACACTAAAATTGTCATTTGCAATTCTTATCATAAAAATATTTATTATTTTAACAAAATTATTTAATTTCCAGTTCCCCAGGCAGCCGCACCGGCGAAACTGGACAACCGTGTGATCGGCGGGCGTAACGCTGCTGCCGGCGAGTTTCCGCACCAGGTATCCCTGCAGTCCGGCGCCCAGCACTTCTGCGGTGGTACCATCCTTAACGAGCGATGGGTCCTTACCGCGGCCCATTGCATACCTGCTGGACGTGGCAATATGATTATCAAGGCCGGCAAGCTCAACCTCAACGCCGTGGAGAGCACTGAACAAGTCGTCCGCGTGGAACGCAGCATTTCGCATGAGTATTACAGAGGGTGAGTGCTAGAAAAATTGCGATAGAAAATAATAAAAGACTAGGAAACAGATGTGTAAATAAAGTCTAGGGTCTTTTGCGATCTTTTATTATTGCTATGGGGGGGGGGGGGGGTCAGAGTTTCGACGATTCACTATAAAATTGAAGTCAACTATAGACGTTTTTCAGTTCGACATATGATAATGCAGATTATTCTTAATTTCGAAATTCTAAATTACGAAAATCATATTTACGAATGTAACACTTCACCTACTGTCCAAAACATCGAATTTCATTAATAGAATTTTAATAGGGGTACACTATAGACATTTCGAAATAAATCATTAGAAATAGGTTTTATTTGCTATTTGTAGTTTTGGACAGTAGGTGAACTGTTACATTAGAAAATATGATTTTCTTAATTTAGAATTTCGAAATTAAGAACAATCTGCATTACCATATGCCGAACTGAAAAACGTCTATAGTTGACTTCAATTTTATAGTGAATCGTCGAAGCTCTAGACCTCCCTCCCCGTTGCTATGATGTAGTAGTACAGTTCCTATTCGGTTGATTAAATGGCGCAGTGACTTCTGCAAAGAAATTGAGTAACCGCATTCTATTGCGAGACATTTTTATGTAAGTTATTATAAAGTGTTTCAATAGTACATTACGATACGTATGTGCTTAGGTCACGAGTGTCATACAGAATTTTATAGCACTGCCTGCCCTCAGCCCGCTGTCACGCCTATCCGTGCCCTAAGTGCGGGCTTCGGTCACACAGTGCTATAAATTTAATTTATACCACTCTAACCTCAAAATCACAACTTTGATATGATTTTTTGGCGCTCGTGGTATAAAATACCGTTCGAAACTAGTGCGTAAGTCGATTATTTAGGTGGTGTGGCTTTTTCGCACTCGTTTCGCACTCGCTTCGCCCTCGCTTCGCTCGTGCAAAAAGTCACACCAGCTAAATAATCAATTTCCCCACCCGTGTCGAAATGTACTATAAATATATTCCTTGATTATTATTAATTACAGTAGATTTGAATTTTCGTTATTAATATATACGTAGAAGAAGAGTCTTTTTTTAACGGAGTGATCGAAACTCGCTTTATAGCACGGTGTGATCTAAGTCCGCACTTTGGTCACGCCTATCTGTGACTTAATTAAGTAGTCGATTATTGCACCGTGTTTATCGCACTGGCTACGCTTGTGCGCTAACCTCACGGTGCAAAAGTGGACTGCTCAAAGCACGAATAGGCGTGACAGCGGACTTAGGTAAACGTGCTATGAAATATATCGTACGACACTAGTGCCTTCAGTGGCCCATTGCTCGACGTGAATTATCACCCTCGCTGCGCTCGGGTGCTCATTTCACGTCGTGCAATAATGGACCACCTAAGGCACTGGTATCGTAATATACTATTTTCGTGCTTCTTTTTACTTTGCGTACACTACGATCATTCTTGCTCGACTCGTGTGATTGTCCCACTCGTCGAGTACAAAAACGGTAGTTTTGCTCACTACGATAAAAAAAAACCGCTGCCAATTCATTGGTCCGTGGCTTTCTCAAACTTAATTTGCTGATCCCTTTAATTAATTTTTAATAACAAAATCTATAATTTTTGCAACAATTTATTACATATTTATAATTAAATTCATTTATGAAGATTAAAAAGTATTAATTTTTAAATTATGTATAAAATATGAATAAAATAATAGGTATGATTTGTTTTTTAAATTATGTGTGAAAAATAAATAAAATAATTGATTGTAATATTATCATCAAAACCTTTTAAAATATACTATTGTTATTTGGTTGACATATTGAGATAACATTTTATTGTCGCTATTATTGGGATGATTCTCATAATATGATATTTATATTCAAACATATAGTTATATACTATTTATAGTTTATCAAAATTTAAGATTTCGTTCGCTCAACAAACATAGCTTGAATAAAAAAAGAAATGAAAAAAATCATTGATATAGTAATATAACTCTGATAAGAAATATTCCAACATACTCAAAGCCAATGAAACACATTCAAAATTTAATTTTTTTATAATTCAAAGTCTTACTGCGGTAATTTATAAAAAGTTGATTTATAAAATATTTCACTTATTCCTCTCCATCAAAACTTGACAACAATGAAATATATCCTATACATTTTCTATACTAACTTCTTCCATTTCTCGTACAGCGAGGTCGGCCCCTACGACATAGCCCTGCTGAAGCTCGCGACACCTCTGCGCTTCAACCAGTACGTTCACGCGATCGCCCTGCCGGCCCGTGGCAGCGAGCCCCGCGGCGCGGGTGTCTTGTCAGGCTGGGGCTCTACTTCCAGGACCCAGACGCCAGTCATGCCGGCCGTCCTGCAGACCGTCACCAAGAACCTCCTCGACGCAAATACCTGCATGGCTACCTTCAGCCGGATCAATCCGGTCTCGGGTAACCCCGTTCATGCCTCCAACGTCTGTACCAGTCCCGGCAACGTTGGACTGTCCGCTTGCAGCGTGAGTATTGTTTTATTTATATTGACGTGTGGTGTTGCAGTGGGTGTATCAAGGTTTGAGGATAGTTGAGACCTTAACTGAAGGATTTTTATATCAATAGAGGATGTTAAAAAGTAGTTAAGTTTTTTCTTTTTGTGAACGTGATTGTGATTAAAGATATTGCTTGGGAAATATTTTAAGTAGGTATATAAAATATACGTGACTAAATGGCATATATACAAAACGAAATAGAAAAAGGTTTATGTGAAAACAGGGCACAATATAGCCATTTTGTAGCGTTCTCTATTTATTTGAATAGCAACAATTTGGTAAATGTAAGACATTTTTAATAAGTAATAAATTATTAATTTAAGACACAGACTATTTTCATTAAAAAACTGTTTTTATTCCTACCTCCACAAAAATGGACACTGGTTTTTTTTTTAAAACCGGGACCACAGTTAGCCTTTTTTCCCTTTTTTAACTAATTTTATTTTTTCCAGCATGTGCAGGAAAAAAGTTCATATTTCATGCATTTGCGAGAAAAAAAGTTCATATTTCACGCATTTACGAGAAAAAAAGTTCATATTTCACGCATTTGCGAGAAAAAAAGTTCATATCTCCCGCATTCACGGGAAAAAAATAAATTTCGTATAAACTTAGCCAAATATCGTTTAAATAATGCGGTTAAATGTTACACCCGCTTACGTGAGTGCCGATTCCCCATCTTTCCGTTAGTCCCACTTTCCAAATAAATAAGTGGCCATATATTTGAGATGGGAATAAAGTACTATATGTTACTCGCTCCGCTTCGCTCGCTCGGACAGTGAACTGAGCCGCGGGAATCAAGAACGACTTTTCTCCCTTGTTACATAATGTACTATTTTAACACACCCCATCATAAAGTTCGTACTTTATTTCCGTCGAAGTGGGAAAAAAATGCTACGTTCATTCCCTACCCCCACTCTAGTCCCCAGCGCCACGCACAAACAGTGCGTTGCGCTAGAAACGAGAGTGGGGTTAGGGAATCAATATGCAACCTTTTTTCCCTTTTCGGCGGGAAACGAGTACGAATTTTATGATAGTTGTGTTAAAAAGTCGTATATTGCACTCGTGAATATAGTGGGTTGTGCGAACCTGCGCGTTTGTCGCCCTCGCTTCGTTCAGCGACAATTATTATTCCCTTGGTGCATAATATACTATTATTTAATAAACATTTTATATTTTAGGGTGACTCCGGCGGTCCACTGATCGCCGTCAACTCCAACGGCGCGAAGCAGGTCATCGGGGTAGTCTCCTGGGGACTCATCCCTTGTGGTTCGCAAGCTCCTTCTGTGTACACTAAAGTGTCTTCGTTTGTCGACTGGATCTCGAACAAGATCTCAACTAATTAAATTATTCATTTTATTAATTCATGTATCTGTAATATTTATTTAATATTTAATTTGTTTTAATAAATTATTGTGATGAGATCGTTATTGTTCTTCTTCGGCGTATTTCTTATATATCCACATTTTTCAGTGATCAACCAACCCCGAAATTTCATTGATAACGAAATAGTTTGACGTAATGATATAGAGTCGCAAAAACTTTTTATTTTTACACGAAAATATTGACGGAATACTTGAGCGTGATCGTGATTTTATTTATTTTATATTACTTTAGATTTGATGAATTATGTGAATCGAGAAAAAACATTTTTTGTATTAATTAATATACAAACAGTGACATTCGCGAAGAAAATAGCTGTTATTTTTATATTTTTACTTAAAAGATTTTAATGTGACTATTATTAATAAAATGAACTAATTTAAACTTATACGAGTTTTAATCTTATCTTTATATCTACATTATAAACAATTTTAAGACATTAGTTTTATTTATTCCGTGAAATACAAAGAATATAAAAAATAATAATATTATGCAGGAAATGTCATTTCAGTCATGTGACAGAATTAAAATACGAGAGCAATTAATAACCATTAAATCACCCAACAAATCTCGACGAGAACTTTAATTACACTTTGACACGACATCCGTAGAGACAAATTGCGTTTCGTAAAACAAATTACATGTAATGACAATTCGATAACAATCTTATATTTTTAAAATAATTGGGCTTCCTGTTATTCAAAAAATAACAATTTCAGAGCTGTTTTTTGATTCGTTTTTTCTACAAGTCTGTAATTTTTGCAAAAATATAAAAAGCTGTAGTAAATATCTAAGCTTACTACAGTCCAATTCAGCAAAACAAGCTGCCAATCCTAAATTAAAAAATGTTTAAGTCAACGCTTGTCGTCGCTCTTTGCGTATTTGCTGTGAGTAAAGAGGAATTATCGTAAAATTTTATAATCTTATAATACATATTTTATTAGATTCGAATTAATATAGCATCAGCAAGATAAAAGTAGACTTTTCTAATATAACTTTTTTATGAAGCTGTAATAAATAATGATAAAAACTTTATTTTTAGCTTGTACAATGTACGGTATCAGAAAAACAGGAACTTCACCGAGTAAGTTAATCCTTCATTTACTTAACATTTTTTATGTTGACCTTTAAGAAAGTAATTTACAAACTTCTATACTAAAAATACAAATAACTAATAAAAATTGTAGTCGGATCGACAAGCACCACCAATGGCATCCATGGCTTCCATGCCTGGTCAAATGGCAAGTGCTGCAGCTAATATGGCTAAAGGTGTCGCCAACGGTATGGGCATGCCTCAAATGCCGCAAATACCTCAGGTAAAGCTGACAAATTTTTTATATCAAAGAAACCACAAAGTTTTTTGACATCTAATTTTTAAATCCATTAAAATTCAAATAACTTAAAATTTAAAATAAAAACTGCACTTGGTGTAGACATAATATTAATATTAATATCAGCTTCATTTTTAATAAAATAATAAATAAGATTAAATAAATTCATATCATTTTTTATATTCTAGATGCCGGGACAAGGTATGCCCCGACAAGGATAAATCTTCCATGTTAAATAATACGGGAAACAATATCATTGTATGGTCGATCCTATGTTATTATTATCTGAATTTGAAAATAAACCTGTTAGCATAAAACATACTTATTTATAATATTATCCCTTCCATTTTCCTTAAAATCATTTTGTGTGACGTTCAATATTCAATAAATAGAAAAAATGCAAAACTGTTGATTTTTATGTAAAAAATAAATATATAAATATTAGCTAATGAAGGATTTTAACAATCATTTTTATGGAAATTCATTCACGATGTATGCAAATAAAAGCGAACCACTATATAATCGATTTGAGTGACTAACTCTTATGAATGCTTTAACATATAAATTAAACACAGCAATCGAAAGTTTATTTTCTTTCAAGGTTAAATAATTTTTTTGTTTACTTTCAAAATATTCAAGTATTCTCATATGTTGACATAATAACAAAGGAAAAATCTAGCTAGCTACCCTGGTAGAAATTGTCTCTATCGAAAATAGCCAGGAAGTTAATAAATAGCTAGTAAAAATAGCTAGTTTCTGGGTAGTGATGAAAGGATTTTTCCGGTTATATTCTCTATCCAAATATTAAAAAAAGATAGCCAACCAAAACGTAAACACGAATTGTTGGTATTTAATTCGTCTATTATATTCTACTGTTTCAGGGGATACCAACGAAAACAATGATTTTTCCGTTTAATTCTGTCTCTCTCACTCCTCGCCATAATAGCAAGCCTCTTACTAGCCATTTTCTAACTCAAAAACTGGCCAACTTTGATATCTTTTAAATACCCATAAATAAGCTAATGTAAATTTGTGAAAAAACTTATTCCACTATTCTGTCTATTAAATGGTGAATATGATCGGAAAAATCGTTTCATCGATGGATAGAAATGGCCAAGAAAAGTGTCTAGTTTTTGACGGTTATTGGTGTAGCTAGCTATTTATTAGGTAAATAATGGAATCGATTTCCACCAGGGTATATACTGTAATAAAAAACAGATTAAGCATAACGTATCAGCATTTTATGTGATGACATCTATTAATCATGGTACAAACAGCCATAAATCACTCAATAATGACAAAGAATGTTCAGATACTTATAATTCATTTTGGTTCGACGACAGCCATTTAACAATTAGAAGACGAAGATTGCGATAAATCATAAATGTTTGATTTTTTATTTTTCTCTTAGACATATAGTTAATTCTAGAAATATATATTAGATATGAGTGTGTACCAAGCAATATAATGTATCTGTTCTTAGTGGAAATTAATTTTCCAATTCTTTATAACATTATGTAAATTTATAAATTTATTTGTAATATTTTATTAGCTATTGTTGTTAATTGTTTGAACTGATTCCAGAAAATTTCTGGCTTATCTAAATCGTCGGCTTCAGCAATATATTATATCTCTATATTATGATACCGTCACTGGTGGGGTACCGCACTTTTTAGGCACGACCGCACGGAGAAAAATTCGGCGCGTGCGCTAACCTATGATCAGCGCGACAGCAGCGCTCATCGTTCGACGCAGTCGGCGAGCGGAAAAGGCGCTGCTGTTGAGCATTTTAGGGAGAATGTACATAAGCGCCGTGCTGCCGCTGCGCTGAAGCTTAGCTCTGCCGTTCCGTTCCATTCGTATATTCTTACAAAAAAATGAGCAGTTGCATGTCTATGATATTTATAAATCACGGACGATGTGTATATGCTCCAAAATGAAAAGTTAAATAAATGAAGGGATAGTTTATATCACGGACAGTTTAAGAACAAAAGTATTTTAAACCGAGAAAGAAAACACAAGACCCAATTGATATGATATACTATAGAATTATAAAATTGATTAGAACATTGGAAAATGAAGCTATTGATGAATAAGATGGAATTTGGCGATAATGAGATGTCCTTTAACCAGTTCAAATAAATGATGAAATTGATTAAAACTCATGTTAATAAATCTATAAAACTCTTCATGATCCTTTAATGCAAAATATTTAAATAAAGTGCTATAAGCACTATGAATATTTCTTTGAGGTATTGCTAAATGTGGTCGAACCCACCACCTTCTGCAAGATTGTTGTTTCTTTTTT
This sequence comes from Torymus aiolomorphi, assembly GCA_036365515.1. NCBI lineage: Eukaryota > Metazoa > Arthropoda > Insecta > Hymenoptera > Torymidae > Torymus > Torymus aiolomorphi. Next base: position 122,566,537 of record CM070874.1, on the reverse strand, counting down.
CTTAATTTTTTTAACAATTTCAATAACTTTAATGAAATTATACATTTTTCTAATTTTTTTTATTTTGGCTTCAATCATGATCATGACCATGAAAATGATAGATGTATAACATAGATCTATAGAATTGTACCATTAGCAATGGAATATAGAAACGGAACTATGGACCAGCGCAAGCAGAGAACCGCGCAGCGCAGCGCGGCGTAGGCCCTGCACTATTCGGCGCAAAAGCTGTACTTTTTCGGTGCAGTGGCTACTTTTTTTCTTGATCTCGCTCGGGGTAGCGCTGTCTAGTATACCGAAACGGTGTAACAGGCGCGCCGTTCGGGGTAGCTGCTGCCCCGATTGAATGTATAGTCGCTACTACCGCAAATCAGCACTCCCCGCAAACCTCGAGAGTAGGAGCTACGCTGAATTTTTCTCCGTGCGCTACTCATTTTTCTACAATACTGTCACTTTGATGGAATACGGTTTGTATTTTGATTGCCGAACGCTACATATCTTTGCAACTTTAGCAATTGTTCAACAATTTGCTACGGATTCATGATATAAAACATATTCGGGTGATAAGTATGTAAGCCAACGTAATGAAAACCTTTAGTTCTTTGTCTTAGGCAGGGATCTGGTTAAAACGACTGTTAGGAGTTTGCTCGTCACTCGAGAAAAAGTTAAATAAGCTGTAGGTGGATAAACCCAAAGTATATACATTTTACTATTGCTATAATTTTTGTATTGTTACGTGTGGTTTTGCTTCTCGTGGCCTGTCCGGGTGATGAGCCAATAAAGTTGTAAATGACGTATACGAATAACGTATAAGGAATAAATAATCAGCGTTTATCAAATGTACTGGTATCGTGCGCGCGCGCACGCAAGAGAGAGAGCGAGAGAACAAGAGAGAAACAGAGGAAGAGAGAGACCTAAGTTAATTGCGTGACGCGGTAGTATATCGACATCTTTCTTCTTCTTAATTTTAGTTTGTTTTTTTTATCTGCTTATGTTGCACAGGAATAAAATAGATACAAATAAATTTATAGGCCCAAAGCAATTATAGATTGAAAGCAAATTTGTTACACGTCCGCGTCCGTCACAAGTCGATCGTCAACCATATCGACTTCTTGTTGGTGGCAGGAAGGGACCTGGGGCCCTGGGGGCTCGGTGATCTGATTGTCAGTCGTCTCAACTGGTCAACTTGGTGGCTGGTCTACTGGTCGTCGTGACTTCCTATCGTGCACTGTCGTAGCCTCGATCTCTCTCTTTAACTAGTCCCCGGTCTCGCAGGATGCTTCCGCTTTAATAGCCCAAATCAAGAGAGTCCCCTCTTTCCCTAATCACTTGTGAGTGCGGGGCTATTGACCATGTGCCTTCGAACTCTGGCCTAGCGATCAAGTCCCTGTGTCAGCTTTTTGTGTTCGGGCGAGTCGCTCTTCTGTGCCTCGTCTATAATGGTGACTTGCGCTATCCTAGCTTCGTTATTGTGATTCAGTATAGCAATATAATTTTTATATGACTGATTAAATTTCTTTAAATTAAAAAGAATTTTTAAAAAATTATAAGAAAATAAAAAAAAATCATTAGCATATTCACTTAACATTATGTCTTTTTTATTTACTATTAAAATAGCTAATATTTTTCAAAATTATCGAGTTAAATAAAAATATAATTTTATTAATGGGATTTAACATACGTAGATGCAGTTTAACTGATAAATTGTTTCAATCAGATAGTAAAAAACATTTTTATGAAATATTAAAAAAAGTTAGTCATAACAAAAAATGACAAGATAACATGACAATTTTCTTATTTTTTTTCTTTTTTTAATACGACTATATTCCATACTTTTTTAGATTATTAGATTTATAAAATAATATAAGTTTTTCTATCGATTTTCTAATTCAATTAGATAAAAATATAATTTATTCCTACTTTTTATAAAAATTAAATTCCTTCACAGGTATCAGTTTAAGTAATGATCTTCTCTGATAGAAACTTGATAGTAATAGTAAAATTGAAACAATGAAAGATTAATCCAGAAAGTATTTGCATAAGGTTACGCAATTGAACTATGGGCACAACTCACGCTCATCATCGCGCCGAGATAGTCGATTACGTGATTCGATGGCAGGTGTCGATCAACGATTGAATTTTACGACATTTTGGCACGACACTAAATCCGTTTTGCGAAGTAAACAAGACACGTGGCCAGTGGATAGAGATCTTGAACCTATAAAAAGGTGCATCCTGGCATAGCAAATGATGCTATAACTATCTAATTATCGTTTTTAATGCCTACGCTCTTGTACTTGAGTATGATATACTCATGGATATATAAACTAGCAAAATGTTGTGAGCTTTACAAGTTTTTACTGGAAAAGCGTGCGAAACTTGGTGCGCCATGCAGCTCAAGGTAGTAGTCGTAGTTGCTTTCTGTGCTCTAGCTGTAAGTTGAAATGTTAAATTTCAAAAATAAAGTTATCGTATTTTGGATAAAATTAACATTATGTTGACTCTTTTAGATGGCAGAATGCAAACCCTCGGAGCATCATCGGGTGAGTAAATAACTCGATTTTCCATGGAAATCGTTGTTACTTATTTTCCAATTCCTTAGAGTGTTAGTTGCATCTAATGGTAGTTTTCTTTGTATTAATATATAATGATACTAATGGCTTATCTACCAGGTAATGTTTTTTTAAATAAAAAACAACATTTGTCGTGTTTCGTCGACGTTTCGGACACTTTTCTTTGTGTCCCTCATCAGGATTAATGAGACAGTGTCAATCTAGTTACGCAGAGAACAATGAGAGAATTGACGAGCGGATTGTTCTCTGCGTAACTAGATTGACACTGTCTCATTAATCCTGATGAGGGATACAAAGAAAAGTGTCCGAAACGTCGACGAAACACGACAAATGTTGTTTTTTATTTAAAAAAACATTACCTGGTAGATAAGCCATTAGTATCATTATATATTAATTTCCAATTCCTTAGTAAATAGTGTCGTATAAGTCGTAGTTATAAGTCATTGGATTCTCACAGTAGTTAAACAAATTCGTTTATCTTCTTAATACGTATCAAAAGACAATTTGAATTTTCTATAGCTTTAATTTCATACTTGCCGTACCCATATTGACCTTGACCCTTTGAGGGGCACATTTTTCTACTGAATGAAATTAGAGAATCATAGGTGATCTATAGGTTTTTGGGGTCACTAAATTCGATTCTGATATCAGAATTATAAAATTCAAGATGGCGGATCCAATATGGCGACTGCCTCGAAATGACTTCGCAGTTCATTGCGTAATTTACACAAAAATGGGTATGCGAGGGTTTTTGGGATCGCTGGTTGTGACTCTGATATTAGTTTTACGAAATTCAAGATGGCCGATCCAATTGGCGACTGCTCTAAGCCAGCTTTGAAATTTTTGAATAATTCGAAAAAAATGAGTACATAGGGGTTTTCAGATTCGCTAATTATGATTTTGACGCCACAATGACATAAAGTTATGTAGTTAAGGTGATGCGATACCCACGCTATTACTCAAAATTGGGTTCCCGTTTTTCTCATTCAATTTTTAATTTTAAGAAAAAACTCTTTGATATGTTGTAGTTCTTTATTAAACTTAAAACGTATCAGAGTTTTTTTCAAAAAGTTTAAAATTGCATCACCTTAAATAAAGATTTTCATGAATACAGTCATAACAAACAATAATAATAAATTAATTAATAATAAATAATCTCGAAAAAATATTCATTTTTCGAAATTTCCAAAATTTTTTTTGGAAAAACTAGCGTACGAAAAATTCTGAAAAAATATATATTATGAAACTATGTACGAAGAATATGTAAAAAAATTTTTAGAGCTTCAGCTATTGAGGTTACAGAAAAACCGATTTTTTCCGGAAAAACCCGAGTTTTTTCACGTCAATTGTTTACAACAAACATATAAATAAATAAATTATTGCAATCGTGCATGAATTTTTGATAACTTAGGTATCCAGGAGTCTAAAAAACATTTATTTGCATATAGAAACTGCAAAAATATATTAGAAATATGAAAAAAACTGATACCAAATAGGTGGGACGTATACGTCCCACTCCCCCTCAAAGGGTTAAATTTTAAAAGCACTAATCTAAAAACACATGTCACGTAGGTCGCACGTCAGCAGCCACTTCTCGACGTGAGTGGCCTGCCCTTGGAATCCACCCTTGGCGGGATGACAAATCTGGATGCTCTGGGACTTGTGCAACAAGTGGGTGCGGGAGCTGTACCCGGTGTACTCAACGCAGCCCAGGTACTTCACAAAAATTGATATTTTTTTGGAAAAAAATCAGAGTCGATTTTTGAAAATCACGATTGCTCAGATGTTAAAGATTGGAATAATTGTTTTTTTTTTATTGATGAAAAACTTCAATTTTATTTTATTTTATTTTAGTTGCCACCGTTGCCGATTGTTCAAGGATAAAGTCTTAATGGTGTATACAATTTAATATGTATAAATTTCTGGCTCTTCACTTCTTTAGTTAAAAATACAGTTCACTTAAGCAATAATTTTTATGTATTTTGTTATTAAATTTCATTAATCCTCTCCTATTTTATAAATTTATTTTTTATGTGTAAAATATTCATATAGATTGAATTGATTTGATAAGTATATAAAATTAAGGTGGTTCTTTCGCGACTCCCTAGTCAAAACAGTACTAAATGAAGAGGTTACCTAAAATTTTACAAAAACCATAGTTGTAATGTGATTTATTTATTTAAAATGATAGAGATAGTCAATGTTTATAAATAAAGTGTATTTAACATGACTAAGATAACTTTTTTCACAAAATGTCGATATTCTAGAAACTAGATGTTGTTACTACAAACAATTATTGATAAATCACTGGAATCTTTTTTGTTTCTCAGCCGATTTTAGTTTTGAATCTTTAATTAATTTCATGGGGACTTACCGAAGGAAACATTCAAAATTATTCAACAGTCAAAAAGTTATAGCTAATTGCTCATAACTTCATGCATGTGGATAAAAAAATATTTTTTTAATTGGCTATAACTTTTTGACTTTTGAATAATTTTCAATTTTTCCTTCGGCAAATCCCCATGAAATTACTTAAGGAGTGTAGAATACCGACCTCTATTATGCAACCTTCCGTACGGGCCGGACAGCAGTAATTCGTTATAACTCGATTGTTACTACGATTAACGATTTATCCAAATTCGCTTGCCCTCCGTAATGTAATTATCTATCAAACTAAAATCGGTTCAGAAACAAAAAAGATTCCAGTGATTTATCAATAATTGTTTGTAGTGATAATATCTAGTTTTTTCAATATCGACATTTTGTGAATGGTATGCCGCAACAAGAAATGCATTGATTGGGTAATAATCCAGGTAGTGGGATAGGTGGTTCCTGTGGTTCTGGATTATGTGGTAAAGCACCATGCGCATATCTTGAGTAAATTCCATAATCTAGAATGAGAAATATAAATTATTGTACATTAAATAAGTATCACAACGTCGAAATTGTACATGTCTTATATTTGTAAAAAAATGTTACCATTCTCTTTTGGAAATGTTTCCATTGTAAAAAATGAAGGGTTCTGATCTGTTCTGCTTACCTGCAAGATTTTCAGAAGAGTTCCCTTTTTTTGACTCAGCTGCGGTTAATGATACGCAATGAAAAATTATACCTACCAAGAAAGCTTTCAAGAATATCATTTTTATAATTTTATCAAAATGCCACAAGAAGCTTAACAAGTGCATAGAAAACTGCGGTATATAAAATCTGCTTACAAAGTTTGATATAGCTGTCGGGAGATCTGTAACTGTTGAGTTTAGGATAAGACAACAAGATAAACGCAACAAATCAAGATGAAACAAAAGCTTTATTGAACACACTTCTACACTCACAAAACTCCACACGTCTGTCTCGCTCGGCGTGTTGCGACCGTCTGACTATGAGCGGCTAGCGCTCTCCCTCCCCGCGCTGCGGCGGCGCTCGCTCGCGCCGCGCGGCGTTGCTCTCTACATACATCTATATACATCTACTTTAACGCTACGTAGATTGATCACATAAATCACAACAGTAACTCTTTTAATGTTTTCGGAGAATTAAAGAGAATACAGTTAACCGTTACGAGATACATATTTGTAAAAGAAATCATTTACCAAATATGAGGTTACCGTTTGATCAGTTGCACACACGTATACTTGACATTAACTTTTATTTATGAATAAAAGCTTGAGGTAATACTTGAGATTCTGCGAATGATACTTTACAAATCCTACAAAAATAATTTGCCTTGAACGATTCAACGAAGCCACAGATACTATTCAATCCAAGATTGTCTCCTAATAATAGTACTAACTGAAATTTTACATTTTGAACACGAGAATCGATATTTACAAAAATCCCGGTGTCTCTCAAAAAGTTTAACTCGTCAATTAATTTTCCAAAGACATTCTTGTTACTTGCATTTTTCTTATCTTCGGTACGTACTAATAAAGAATAAATGATACTGTCTAATCGAGATGCTATATGTGGTGGTAAACACGCAATACAAACATTAACGACGCCAAATGTGTTTGTCCCAGCATGGCTTCCAAGGGCATTCCCGACTTCCAATTCATCGAAGTATACATACATCGGCAATACTATTTAATTAACAAATGAATTCGCATATTTTTTTGCCACAAGTCAGCCTGTATAATGTTACTTACAATACGTAAGTTCTTCGATAGCATCGCAATATAATCTGTTATTTGTTTTAGCGATCCCGGAATTTCAAGAAACTGTTTCAAACTGGTTCTCAGTGGGATATATACTGCTTTCATAGTTTCTGGCACAAATTTAGGTACGCCGTCGACGATTTTCTCCACATATATGTTCTTCCGATTTCAAATTCTTCGCAGCTTGTCAATTCTTCGTTTTGTAATAGTTTCATCCTTTTATATTCGCTTTTGACATTTTCAAAAATAATACTATATATCTATCTAATAATTCTTCAATTTCTTTTATAGAATCTACGTGACCTTTTTCTTTTAAAATATTAATTATATCATTTTTTAAAGCCGGTATGTATATATTACGAAGGAAATTGTAAAAATAATCTATAACGATATCGACAATTTTTCTCGGTAAATTCGGGTCACTGTACAACGTTAAAATAAACTGAAGCAGGTGGTTAATTATAAATAATAAATCCATATTGATTGAAAAACTTTAATAAATATTTACTATTTTTCAAAACTCACACAACGTAAGGTAGTAACGTAAATAGCAACATAAACCAAATCAAAAACTTTTAATAACAATGATTATTTTTTAATGCTTAAGTCAAGGCACAGTTTCGTAATCCACGAACTTGTCTATTTATAACTAAAATTATAAATTGCTTTTTCTATAAAAGCCCAAACGAAATCGCAAAAAGAAGGAACAAATTTTAAAGCGACTAAACACTTATAACATGCCTCTATTGCTGTCACTGGATCCAAATACACATACTTCTCCTTATTCAATACTAAATACGTTTTCAGATTGTGCAACTCTCCAGTACACATTACATAGGGATGTACTTGTTCTCTTAGATCCTGCAGCCACTTTTCAAAACTTTTCTGCTCCTCATCCAGTTTTTTAGAATCCTTTGGAATATTAAAAATTACTTAATAAATTAATTTCTTTTATTATGCGTATAACAATCAAGATGAGTAAATAATAGCCCCAGCCCTTTTATCAGAGAAAACACATTTCTTCTAAAACAAAGGGGAATACAAACAGAATACATATTGTAACGCTCATTTAAATTCTTTGGGTATTAAAGGATATGATCGAACGGGAAGAATTACAAAATTATTATATTTCTATATTTTACAGCGTTTGAAATAAAGTGAATCCCCTGCAGGACCTTCACCTCTCTAACGGATTAATTCTGAAATAAATCAAAATATTACTCACCTCAAAGCCTCGCCAAAAAGCTATCGTGAGTTCCTGTAATATATTGCAGATATATTATTGAAATAGTACATTACGATACGAGTGCGCAAAGTACCGTACGCTCAGTTACTTTTCCACACGCTCCTTTCAGTGCGTGAAAAAGTGGCAGTTTGCGTACGCAAACTCGAACTTTGCACACAATGATAGGAAAAATAATATATTTTGCTTATAAATTGCCCAAAACATGATTTATTATATATAATTATATTGTAGTATAATTATATTGTATTATTTACTTTAATTTGCTTAATTTTTAAAGCACATTTAAAAGTTTTAATTTTAATATTACCGAGGAAAACAGAATTTTCAAATCGAGAGAAATTAAAATATTCTGACAGTATGACCTATTGAATTGAAAGAGCGTGATCCTCTCTCTCTCTCTCTCTCTCTCTCTCTCTCTCTCTCTCTCTCTCTCTCTTGAGTTTACGGTTCATCCGGTTAGGAGGAATGAACGTAAACGTATACGCGTGGTACTCATATATATGTATATATGAGACAGAGGAGCCGCGAGAGGCGAGCTTTTGTGTAAAAGGACAGAAGAATTTTTTATTGCGCTTGTCAACTGTATAAGAACACTTGTCAACTGTATAAGAAACTGTATAACAACTGTATAAGAACAACTCCACGAAAAACCTAAATATTTTTTTTAAACAGCCAACAAGGACGTTCTGTAGAAGAATAATATACTAACAAACTTTATTTTGAAAGGTCTAAAGAATATTTGGAAAATGTTTTCTCCAAAAAGAAAGAAAAATATTTTATTTATATACATCTGTCTAAACTAATTCAAAGTAGAAATGATAAAACTTTCTACGAAAGTATAAAATAAGGCAAGTATCAGTTTTTCCTGGAATCTATAAAAATAAAAAGAATTATTTCATATGACTTTATAATTAATAGTATTGTCAATTTATCATAATACCTAAAAAATGCACGTTTGATTATATTATTTCAAAAAATTTTACTAATGTAATCATTTTATCGAGTTCCTTAAAAAAACATTCAAATTTAAAACTTTTGTGAATAACTATACTACCATTTAATAATGTTATTGATAATGTACTATAACAACCTCTCATAACTTTTCCACACTACGTAATTATTATTTTCTCTTATAAAGTTGTGAAATCTATCTAAAAAAACTTTTTACAAACGTTTAAACTAAGGCAAATATTAGTCTCTCTCTCCCTCTTCCTCTATCTCCCTCTCGCCCTCTCTCTCTCTCCCTCCCTCTCTTTCTCCCCCCTCCTCTCTCTCTCCCTTTCCCCTATCTCTCAATATCCATCAAACTCTGTACCAAAAACTTTAATGAGAGCTTAAATATTTTTTCAAAATAATCAACACGTTCTTTAAAAAACTAATTTTGTAAGTATTTTCTAACAACACAGTTTGTCTAGTCCTTTTATTTATTCTAGTCTCATCTATTCAATAAGCACTCTCTACAAATGGTAATAATTTTTTTCATAACTGTACAAATAATAATATTGTTAATAAAACTTTCTATGAAAGTATAAAATAAGGCAAGTATAGAAGTTTTTTCTGTATAATCTATAAAATAATATTTATAATTTTTTTAAAAGAAATCAAATAAATACTAGTAAAGAAGTCTTTTACTTCTTTGAGTCAATGTATGCTGAACAAATTAGATGTAAGTACATTCAAATTGTTCACTGCAAATCAAACAAACGAAAGTTGTGAAATCAATTATCGATAATCAAGTAATGCAAACCACTCTCCAAAACAACTGTATGACTGTTCTCAGAAATGTATTCAAATTTCTTCATTCTTCTATACAAATTAATGAAATCAATTTATTGTAGTCAAATACCGGCCATAAGTTAACTTGACTGACATAATAGAACTTTTCGTACCTAACGTGTAAAATTACATTTTACGCCTACGTTGTAACTTCAAAACTATTCAGCCAGCGGGCATAAAGTACTACTTGACGCCTAAGAGGCCTAATAGCTCACATACTCCTACAAAACTTTATCGAATCTACGCACTTTACGCCCCTGTGGGCGAACATTATTTTAATTATGTAACTATAATGTCTTCTTTTTATTTCTATATAAAAAAATTACATAGTTACCAACACATTACTATTTTTCATTATTCTTTCTCAATTTTGAACTTTCTATTATAAAGTTATTTTTATTGTTGAGGTTTCCACGTCAGGAGATAATAAATAGGCGTACAGGTTAATTAATGATTAAGTATATAATTTTATTTTATTTTAGCACACTGTTCACTTCGTACAGTCGACGCCTTCACTGGCTCTTTCTCGGGAATGGCGACTCCTCGCCCAGGCTATCCAGCCTCTCGCACGCAGTCGGCTCGTCAGCCCAGCTATCCAGCCTCGCACTCACGACTTGCACGGCGGTCCTTTACAGCCTTCTCGCAGTCGCTTCTCGCGTCCTTCCTCTACGCGAGCGGAAACGGTTCTGACTCTTCTTCGCGTCCTCTCCTCTCTCGGCGACCCTCTCACCGCGCTGCCAACATTCACGCAACAGACCTGTTATCCGCACTCACACATACAGCAAAACGACTCTAACATTTCTATAATATTACGGTGATGTGATACCCACACTATTACTCAATTCTGGGTTCCAGTTTTTCTCCTTCAATTTTAAACTTTTTGAAAAAAACTCTTTGATACGTTTTAAGTTTAATAAAGAACTATAACGTATCAAAGAGTTTTTTCCTTAAAATAAAAAATTGAATGAGAAAAACGGGAACCCAATTTTGAGTAATAGCGTGGGTATCGTATCACCTTACGCATCTTGGGAGGACAAGAGAAGTCTATAGAACTGCTCTAGCAGGGGTGATCTCCCATACATACTTGGCGGGCCCGACGGTTCGCAGTTTACCGGTGGGCTACTTAAATGTAGAATACTAAATTTTTGCATAAATTCATTAACAATATTTATACCTATAAGTCCATTATAAATAAGTACATTGGCTCTGTTGCTTCCTCATAAAGTAAGCTTTGTGACGCTGAAAAAAAAAGTTTTCAAGATAACATGTTAGAAAGATGTTTTGGGTTATTTGGAGTCAAAATATACTATTTTTAAAAACGTCCGTATGTGTGTGTGTGTGTGTGTGCGTGCGTGCGTGCGCGTGTGTGTGTGTGTGTGTGTGTGTAACGCTGTAACTTTTTCAATTTTTATCCAATCGTTTTCGGACAGTGCTTAAAATTTTTCTTTTTCTTTCAAGATTTTTGGAAAATAATAATATTATGTAGTTTTTTGGATAATTTTTTTTTATTTCAATTTTTCACTTTTTGAAAAAATAATTTTCATTTTTTTTTTAACGATACCGTTGAGATATTTGAATCGTATGGGAAGCATTCGAAAGATCATTAAAATACCTATATTTTCCAAAAAGAAAATTCTCTATCACGGTTCTTTTGTTTTTAACAAAAACGTGTTTTTTGTTTTAAAGCTTATAACTTTCATACTAAACGGTCAATTTTTTTGAAAAAAATCGTTATTTGGAACACTTATGTATTCTATTGTAATGAATAGGTGTATCAATTATCGTAAAGATTGCAAAAAGATACGTTTTGAGGATGAACTACCTCAAGTACTCTTTATCATATAAGAAATAAAAATATATTTTAACCGAAACAAATGGATACAAAATGTTTTGCACTGATACTAGAATAATACTTATCTATAATAGTAGCCGATATCATTTATCGTTAACAAACTCCGCTCATTCAATTTTGGCTGTTTGAAAAGTTTTGACGTGTCCGAAATAAACAATCAGCTCTCCTAATTCTCGAATTAGATGTTTTTCGAGTCCAAATGAGTTGTTATATGTTTTTATGGACATTGAATGTACTCTCGAGTACATTCAATGTCCATAAAAACATATAACAACTCATTTGGACTCGAAAAACATCTAATGAACTTATTACGAAAGAATAGAGCCTCATATGTACCGAAATACCACGAATATTCGTATTAGACGCTAGGCCATATTCCGGGATCTACACGGAGAAAAATGTTTGAGTAAAAATTACTATACTGTATTGAAACCGGGGGACAGACTCGCATTATCAAAAAAATTAGTATACTTTCTAGTAAAAATTACTATATTTCTAGTAATTTTTACTACATTTATAACAATTTTTACTAGAAAGTATAGTAATTTTTTTGATAATTTGAGTCTGTCCCCCGGTTTCAATACAGTATAGTAATTTTTACTCAACCATTTCTCTCCGTGTATAACATAGAATTTATTTATAAGGGCATTATTGAGCTGGGAGCGTGATGTAAAAACATAAGGTGTGCTATCGCGCAGCTTCCCTAACCAACCAATAGCGTAGCGATCCCAAGATCGTCCATCTTGAATTTTCATCCAATAAGAGGAACGCATAACCGCAGTCAATTCAAATCGAAATTATATAGTTATTCTTATAAGCCAAAATTATAATGAAATAATTAAAATATAAAAATGTTTATTTATAGAACAATATTCAATATGGCGGAAAATGGGAATGCGCAGTAGGAGACGAAAATGAACCTGGCGAAGGAGCACACCTTATGTCTTTACATCATGGTTGGGAGCGAAAAAGGAAATACACACACACACACACACACACACATACGAAAATTTGTTTGCTCAAAAACGTCGGGTTTTAGTGCCAAAAGTCTTAAAACATGTTTTAAACATTTTTTGTTTCAAAAATTGTTTTCACTATTACAAAGCTTCCTCTTTGAGGAAGAAAAAAATAGGAACGAAATGGTGGCGCGTTGAAGTAACAAAATATTAAAATTGTATCTTTATGAAAATCGCGCTTTTTTCAAAACCATTTACTTTTGGATATATTCTAAATTATTATAGGTATATTAAATCAATAGACAGCGAATTTGATAAAAATATTTTATAACTAGATTTCTATTTCAATTATTATATACCAATTATGTCACTTATGAACTTTGAATAATGTACAGGTCAAGTGAAATAGTACATTGTGCAACTAGGGAGGAAAGTTGACTTTTTCTAGCGAAGTTCTAGCCTTGGGCGCCCGAGTGATTCACGAGTGCTCAAAATCATCATCCGAGTCTGAAAAAGTCAATGGGTCCCTTGTTACACATAATACTTTTTTTAATAAGTGCAGGAATAGGATCTTTTTTGCATGAAAAGTGGATGGGAGATCGGGTATATCGAGTCGTCATAACGGGAGACTAAGTTCTCTTCCTCCCGCTACTACGGGAGTCCTCACTAGACGCTCGAAATGCTCGATGTTCCATTCACTTTTCTATGCAGGAAGAAGTTCTTTTTCATGCACGTCTTGAAAAAAGTCATTTTTATATACATGATTTACATAAATAATAATAGTTTGCATACACAGGATTTTACACGAAAAATACAAAAGCAATCGTGTAAAAATGCAAACAATTGGATTTTAGTAATATGATAGGGTACAAAATGTCACTATCAATCTGGCTTCTACTAAACGTACGCAACTACAGAGAAGATGTTTTCCTAAAACTAAAAATATCTACAGCAATCCAACTCCTTTCGTCGACGAACGACCAGCTTTGTCATATTTATAGTAGTTCAATGATATGTTTAATTAATTAGAACTTACTAAAACGTAAATTTGCAATTATTTTAACGTTTATGCTAGTTTGACTAGTAGTATTTTTGTTGAAATTAAACCGCTAAACATATCTGGAAAATGGATATTGCTGCCCAAACCATTAGACCGCAAAATATCGTGATGATTGTAAAGTGAATATTCGTAAGCCTGAAAAGGAGAAATTTTTATAATCAAGGTGAAATTACATTAATTATTTAAAATGCTGTAATAATGTAATAAATGCATAAAAGTAAAGTAACTTACAGTTTGTATTTAGCTCGACCTTGCTCTAAAGTGCTCATGGGGTCTTTTACTATGTGAATGCGGATTCCACGAATATGGTGCACGAAATAGTTGTCCCAGTCAAGACTCTCAACGTTAAAGTCGAATTTCTTCCTATCAACGAAATTCGTTCTTTCCCACAGCTTCATGACGTTGTCATTGTTAAACTTCCACTGTCTTGTACAGAAATACGTAGTTACGGCACTGAATTTGTGAATTTTCTGGTACGTCTTCAGCAATCTGCAAATCATTAGAATAAATTTAGCTGACTACCATCAGAGAGATATATACAGAAACATTTTAAGAAAAATACGTCGTCATACATTGGTTTACGTCCGGTGAGCCTTGCGAGCGTATCTATAATCACAGCTGGTACGAGATGCAGGAAAAACACGTATATATTATACAACCACTTATATTTGGTCGTGAGAAGTACGTGATACCACAGCATCAAGCGACTTGGAACTTCTATCCCATGCTTCTGGTTCAAGTACATGAAGTCGTTCCACTTTATAGGTTTTTGGCATGAAGAAACGCAATTGTAAATGGGTGGTTCATCTAGTTGTGGGGTTACTGGGTTTTCCGACAGGGTGATAAATTCTTGGATTTGTTTGTCTCTGAAAATATAACAATTCTTATAATAAGTACAGCGACAGAGCAGTCAAGACTCACTTCTTCGTCTTGCTAATATCCCAAGCAGCAACCACAATATTATTGATTACGTAATCCGCTGGTATCATTTCGGCAGTCTTCTCGCCCTCGCAGTGCACAACTCGCAGGAGGGACATGTAGGCACCCGCCGCAACACCAGTCGCCCCGTACATATTGTTAGTCCAGCCGCAAACTGGCTCCTTCATAGTTGACAGTATGATAGATGGTCGTACAACGCAAGCTGGCAGGTTGTGACTGTACAGGCGCACTGTGTCTTCGCCTAATGCTTTGGAGAAGGCGTAAGTATTGGGCCACGCTCCTATCAACCTGAAAAGATAAGTAGCTTAGTAATAGTTAAATCTTTAAATTATAAAATACCAGTATTGTTGGATTTTAAGTATATTCTTACTTTGTCTTCATTTTTTCCAGTATATCATCGTCGAGTATTTCAACCAAATTGAGAACTTTATCTACTTCCATTGCTGGTTTGTAATATTTCTCTTCTATGTATTCTAACGGGCAGTGAGAGTAAGCAGTAGAAACGTGCACAAATGCCTGTTAAAACATGTCACGTAAAATAGCGGATGCCTTTACCAGTAGAACCAATATTTCAAGGCAGGCTAAAAAATTTACCTTTAAATTTTCCATTTCCGTTGCAAGTAGCAGCATCAGTTTCGTGCCTCTGACATTAATCTGAACTACCTTTCTTATGCTTTCATCGAAGCGAACGGTAGCCGCGCCATGAAAGACAATATGAGTATTCTTAACTAGAAATGCACGATTTGTGGAGGAAAGACTCAAATCTTTTGCCCCAGTGTCGCCTTCGATCATTACGACGTGGCTAGCGAAATTTGGTTGTTCACGCTTTAGTCTATCGTACAACTATAAAATAGATATAATTAGTAAAAACAGAGTGGCTAGATATAATACACTTTTGATTCTAAAATATGCAGTTTTATGGCACTTACAGCATCTTCAAAGTGTTCTTTAAATCTTTCCTCTGATGTCTTTCCTTTTTTGGGTCGCATCATCATGAAAAGTTTTCCCATATTTGGACATGCTCTAAAATATTAATGGAAATCTAATTATTCCAAAAAGTCGAATCAAGCTTAAGTTTCTCAGTGACTCATTCTGAATCCAGATTAATGGATTTACACGAATAGTCATAAACTAACGATATAGTGTCATAAAATCTGCCGTCATTGCCGTAACAAAATGATATTTAAATAGGGTAAGTGTGCCAGTTACTGTGCCCGCTTCAGTTACTGTGCCCTTAAATCATTTTCATTTATAGTAGAGTATAATCATATTTAATCATAAATATCTAAATTTTTACATACAGTTCAATTCATGCTTTTTATTATTAAACCCACAGTATGACTTAATTATTCTTATAATATATTTAAAATAATTTATTAAATTTCTCATCGTGATTTCTATGATTTTCTTATCGAAACGCTTAAGAATATGCCTATACAAAAGGGATGGAAAAACTATAAAAATAACATTTTTCATAATAAAAAAATACACTTAATGTTTATAAAACCCATCTAGTTGACAAAAGAACAATAAAAAAGTAGTTTTGATTAAGATTATTGTTTAATTTAATATAATCCAGTAACTAAAACAAATTTTCGGCATGTTTCTATTACTGTGCACAGTAACTGGACAAGTTTTCGTGAATGTATTTAGTTACTGTGCCCCCTCGCGGTAGGCTACAGTAACCTTACTTTCTCATGCTTCGTCGCCTGTGCAAGTCAACTTCGACGTTCATTGCTTACCCACAGAGCAAATAACACAGTTTTTAATATATTTAAAAATAATATATTTTATTCCCATCTTTATTTTATTTTCTTCTATAATAAGTAAGTACTTCTATACGTAGTAAATCATAGCCCTGCTGGAAATCATCCATTTCTCTCCCATTTTATGAAAGCCAAGTTGAGTGAAAACTAGAAAAGGTTCGAAAAATCGTTTCACCAATGGGAAAGTAATGGATGATTTCCAGCAGGGAGTCTACTAAATATAATAAAAAAAAAACAAATTTCACGTTTAAATATATTTTATATAGTTCATGCAGATGCAGGTGAGTGAGTACACTAACTGACACACAGCAACTAAATTAATGATACAGTAACTGATGCAAAGGCTTATGCTGTTATTTTATTAATTATTTAATATTCCTTACATAATATTGTATTAAAAAGGTGTTTATTCTGCTCACAGAATATATAATTATTATATAAAGGTCTTAAGATGATTAAAAATTGAAAAAAAAAATAGTAATTGATTAAATACTATGGACATCGCCTTAAGGGGCACAGTAACTGGCACACTTACCCTAGCATTAGTTTTGCTGATTACGTCATTCGAAACTTTATTAATGGGTAAATCAAAAGTTGACAGTCACAAATACAATGCGATATATTTTAGTATATATAACAGAATACGGTATATTTGTGTATATTTTATAAACAGCTTTTCTGCCCTAAATACATTAAACAAGAAGAAATGATATTCATTCTTACCGGAGTAATTTTTCAATGAGAAGCTTTCCTAGAAATCCAGAACCACCAGTAACAAGTATATTGCATTTGTCGTAAAATTCTGTTACTTCACTAATCCCGATATCATCATCTGTCTCCTTCATACTTAGCATCTCATCAATATAAGATTTACTGTTCATTATTCTCGATATATCTGTTTCTGTCGCCATCGTACTTATTACAAAAGAAGAATCTATATCAAAATATGAAATGTAAATTATGAAAAATACTTTTCTGGTGCCGTTATCAAATACAGTTATATTTGAAAATTTTTACAAATATCTGTATTTTACTGATTCTTTTGGCAACAAAACAGCTTTATTTATTATAGAAAATATTTACAAACATCCAGCGAGTAAGAGAATACTCCAAGTACTTAAGTTACTCCGCCATCAGAATTTGATTTGTTTTGTTGAGCACCACCAAATACTAGGATTATCCAAGTATTTTTTTGTGTTTCAATATTGAAACCTTTATCTTATATGATGCATTTTGATACATTCAATTCATTTTTAGAGCTACAGGACAATGGGTGGTTGAAGTTACTGATCGAATAGTTAAAGATGTCCATTTTATTCATTTATCTAACTATTTTTCGTACTGAGGACTTTGTTGACTAGTTCATGGATTAATGTAACCAGTTCCCTGGTAGAAAATAGACCAACTTCGTTGGTTAACATGTTAATCAAATTGATGAAGCATTTCTACTTAAAATTAACATCGAAATTTAATTAAAACTATTTAAAACTATCACTATATTTTAAGCATCTACAGTATAATATTCCCACATGTATAAATAGTTATTCTTCGTCGACAATAGCAACATAAACATGGTGTGACGTTTTTAATTAAAAAATTGACGAACGGTTCGCCAACCGTTGGTTAACATTTCTACCAGGGTTTTAACGGTTCATATAAGAAAATAGTCATCAAGTTTATATATAAGTGACCCGTGCGCTAAAATTTTATTATTGTATGGGGATCACGCATGCGTGTTTACGTAGATGCCTGTGTGAGTCTGTACGATCAGAATGACAGGTACGGTATCTCTCGTTTATTGAGTAAGGAAGCAGAACGAAGCGCAAAACCCGAGAGATAAGACGTCATCTCTCGGTTGCTGCAAATTAATAGTACGTTCAAGTAGATAAGCAACCGGAAAGGGTTTCGAAGACAGGCAATAGTTTCGGTATCAGGCGAAGTACCTGAGGGCCAAAAGAAAACATCAAGGAACGCCACGGGTCGAATTTTGCTGCAGCGAGCACGTTACGAGTAATCTACGAAAGCTAAGCAGTTGCCTTTAATCAGAGCGATACTACAAATGATGATTTTGAGGCGCGATCCAAGCCACCGTCAAAAAGAAAAAAAAACGCAATTTAATTATTAATTTTTAAACAAAATAATAAACTGTGACGGAACCCGTTGGTCCAACATTCGAGCGTTATATATATAAGACCTTCAATTAAGGAAGTCGAGTGAAAGAGTTGTACATTTGCACAGCTATAAGGATATATATATATATATATATATATATATATATATATATATATATATATATATATATATATATATATATATATATATATATATATATATATATATATATATATATATATATATATATATATAACACACTTTTTAATATATTTAAAAATAATATATTTTATTCCCATCTTTATTTTATTTTCTCCTATAATAAGTAAGTACTTCTATACGTAGTAAATCATAGCCCTGCTGGAAATCATCCATTATTATAATAATATATATATATATATATATATATATATATATAACAGTTTATTATTAGTCATTATTATAATATAATTGTTTATGATAACGTGTGATTTTGATGACGATCAATGTAAAAGTAAAGCAGCATAATTATTAAATAAAATTCTTATTTGATGAACACCACATTATGAAAATAAGGTAAATATAAACTTTACTCATTTAAGTTGGTAATTGCAACTAATAATTTTCCCGAGAACAAAATTATGTTGACCTCGCAAAGCACGTTTTTTTATGAAAGATAACCAATTACTGGCACCAATCGAACTTACGGAGTATGGCCCAAACGACTATGAAGCAAGGAACATCGAACTTCGTTTGACGAAAGCTAAATCGCAACTACATAAAAATCGCGAACTTTTGTATGCTTATATAGGTCGCAAAGAACGCGAGACGATAAGAGAGGGTGTCTAGAGCAGCACAAAGCGGAAATTTTCGAATTTCGAATGACCAGTCAGTGGTCGCACAGCAACAATTGACGTGTTTGGAATCGCTGTATTCAAATTTTTTTAAATAGGTTTTTTGACATGTCCTTTTATAAATAAATAATTTTTAACTTATTATTTTTCATTACGCTGAGAAAAATGATGTATTAAAAATTACTACAATATATAGGAACGTGGGGACAAATCTCAAATACTAAAATTATTACTATATTTTATAGTAAAAATTACTATGTACATAGCAATTTTTATTATGTATATATCAAGTTTTACTATAAAATATAGTAAAAATTTTGGTATTTGAGATTTATCCCCACGCTCCTATATATTATAGTAATTTTTAATACCTCATTTTTTTTCAGTGTACGAAAAGAGTATACAATTACTTCTCAATTATTGAATATTCATTTGTAAATAACTTTATTCTCATAAAAACATTTATGTCATTAAAATTTAAAAAGATTCCTGTAAAAATGTGCTTGGTGTGGTTTATGCACCAAGATTTGTACACATACTTATTATGCACACTTTAGCATTAGTATATATCTCTATATAGCATTGATATATACTAATGCTAAAGAGTACACAATAAATATCTATACAATTCTTATGTGCATAAACCATACCATGTCTAAAATGGGACCAAAATTTGGTTTGATAATCACCGACTACAATGTGTAGAATAGTGAACACTTCCTCATCAAACACATAATACATAATTATATATGATAATAAAATTACAAATATCTAAATACATTTCATCAGAAATATTTAATATTTGAATAATACACAAATTTTGTGAAATTCATTATATCATATTATTATTATTATTATTATTATTATTATTATTATTATTATTATTATTATTATTATTATTATTAAATTCACCAAGATTTACGATATGAGATTTTATTTCAAAGCGATAGAAATTTTACTGTTATTAAAATTTTCGTAATTTATAATAGCATAAAATAAAGATGTAAATAAAAATTCAGTTATAATATAACATAATTTACTTCATAAGTAACATTAGTAGGATTCTACTAGTGACATATTGAATATGAATTATAGTACAATTCTCTTGTCAACGCATACTTAATAATTTACTAATCTTGAAGTAAAAAGTAAACTGAAAAAATAGCTGCTCATGTGAAATATAATGCGCAAGATGTCTGTAACATGTGTAAACTTCCTGAATTTTGAGTGGGGTTACGTACGTCAAAAGCCGAATACGCGTGCTTTTGACACGTAACAAAGTAAGACGCCTTTGTGACCTATTTGTAATTTAGGTTAAGCAGAGAAAAAGATTATCAATTTTATTCAATTCATATAATTTGATAAGGAAAAATTGAATTACTAAAATTTTCTATGATTTTTTCATCGCGCGTGAAGTATAATAATAAAATACACTGAGAAAAGATTAGTGGAAAAATTATAAGAACGCCCAATAAAAATTACCCTACTGAGCACGGAAACCGACCACCACTATCACAAGTGACCTATTTATTATACTTCTAATACTTTTTACTGTTTTTTATAAGAAAAATTGCAAACAAAAAATTGGAAAAATTGCTAAATAGCATGGTAAAAATGACAATTCACAAATTTTACAAGCCACTAGGGTAATTTTTTTGATATATAGATAGCAATGCACGGTGCTTGACATAACCTGCAAAGCTGTAATTCTGTAGCCAAATAAGACTCTCGGGTCGCTATAAACAATGTAATTTTTATGTAAATAGCTTCAATTAATATTTTAAATCATTATAAATCAATCATTTTCTTAATTGTGGATGTTATTTTGACATAATGTAGATACAAATAAATGAATATAGTTATATACAATTATCAATATAATTATTTATCTTGTATAAATTGTCAAATTATGAAGAAAAAATTTTTTTCTTCATTTTTCGAAACGAATAGAAAATTACCCTACTGCCTTATAAAAACTATCAGACTGACTATAAAAATTACCAGACTGACAGTCTGTGGTCGGTTTCCCCATACAGTATGGTAATTTTTACTGAGCGTTCTTATAATTATTCTACTAAGTTTCCTTCAGTGTAATATTAAATATTCTTTTATTTCAAGTACTTATTATAAATTGTACAATAGATGTACATAATACACAATTTAATTTTAATTAACTAAAAATTAATTGAGTTTAATTAAACTTTCATACGTGGAAATTTGTATTGCATGAACTGTTTTAATGTAGGTTAAACTCGGTATAATTAACCCCTGAATCCGTTGGCCGATATTTATGATCATCGTTTCGTTTTTTCAGTTTCAGTGCGACTTTCGTCCCGTACGCATGTGCCACTTTTATTAACATTATTTTATTCATAGCGAAAATTGACAATACAGTACCAATAAAATATGCACTAATCTATCTGCTCATAAAATTTGTCGTTTTCTTTTTTTCTCATTTTATAATAAGTAACCATCACTAGTATATAATATTGAATTGAAAACTAAAATATTACTAAACCTACTTTTTGGCCGGCATTTCGTGGATATGATCAGCTAATTTTCTGTTATAATTACAATCAAGGTTGCTTAAAGTATAACGTATTTATATCGTTATACTATAGACCAATTAAACCCTAAGAAAGGGAAAAGTTTTTCTAATCTTATATATATTTAACACGTTATTTTCTAGGAGCTTGAATCTACTGGAGTATAACAAGTAAGTAATTAAAGTAAAGAGTATCATGTAAGAAATCACGCAGAAAAATAATATAAACATCACTATGGATTGTTCTAAAAATAAAATAAGTTATTATTTACTGTTTTGCATAGACTAATTTTTTTAATTCAATAATACCAATTAACTTCTGTAAGATAATATATAAGGGAGCGTCTGCCAAAAAGCGGCCAGCGGGCGCGCGCAACGCCTTTTTCGCGTAAAATGCGCTCTCTTCAACTCGCTCATAATCATACGCTGAGTCTCTCGAAAAAAACAAAAGACATATGAGCAATTCTCAGGATTTTCTGTAAAAAAGAGGGTAAAAAAAGAAAATAAAAAAAATTTTAAGACACACTTCTGTTATAAGTTTTTTCTCGTTCTGTAGGTCACGAGAGGTCGTCATACGAGAAAATTTTCGAACAGTCGAAAACATTTTTCTTATGGAAATATAACATGGGAAAAATGGACGAAAAGCTTTTAAATGTACCAACAATATTCCACAAAAAAGCGATTAAAGTAGATGAATAGAGCTTTAATTTAAGCTAAAGATCGTTAAAATCGGTCGGTTCTGCGCAAAGTTACGTGCATTTGAAAATCGCGAAAAATGACCAAAAATGAGCAATTTTTCCCGAATCCACGTAATTCAATCATTTTTGGTCATTTTTCGCAATTTTCAAATGCACGTAACTTTGCGCAGAACCGACCGATTTTAACGATCTTTAGCTTAAATTAAAGCTTTTTTCTTCTACTTTAATCGCTTTTTTTATGGAATATTTGTTGGCACATTTAGAAGCTCACTATTGGCTCATCATCAGTGACTACTTTTCGTCCATTTTTCCCATGTTACATTTCCATAAGAAAAATGGAGTTTTTTCTAAAACGGTGCTACAAGACCGTTTTCGACTGTTCGAAAATTTTCTCGTATACTATATGACCTACAGAACGAGAAAAAACTTATAACAGAAGTGTGCCAAAAATTTTTTTTTATGTTTTTTTTTTTACCCTCTTTTTTGCAGAAAATCCTGAGAGAATTGCTCATATATCGATAGATTTTTTCCTCCTGTTTCCAATGATGCTATTGTTTTTTTGTCTGTGGCCCCAGTGAAGGTGTCGCTGGGGCCACAGTACCATTCGAAAGTACAAGTCTTAAGCTACAAAACCCTATAGTTCCAAGCTGGAAAAATGAAGGCTTCAAAAGTAATAAAATTGAAAAGACGGCGAAGCGCGGCCGGGCCCGCTCTCCGCTCTGCACTGAAACGAGCTGTTAGTGTTGTATTGCACTTTTCGTTGTTTTATACTTAAAATATATGACATAATCAATTTTCTAAACATTATTTTTTATAAAAGTCCATACATATTCATATTCTAAATCGTGTTAATTTTTTTACTTGTTTTTCATTCTTCTTATCTTTATAGTTTGTGACGAGGAGCATGCGAGGAGCATTCCTCGGTGCCTGCGCCTGGCCAAAGCCTGTATGTGTATACAGCGTTGCTGTTACATTAACACGGCTTTGTTTTCTCTATGAGGATTCGGCAACGCTACTGCAAGGAGAGCGCGGTCCTTGAGGTGCGGCACACACATGAGCAGGAGAGGATCGGTGCGCGAAGTGATAGCCTACGCGCTGCACGCACGCCTTGTCAGCAGCCACAGCTACAATTACGTCTCGATAGAGAGAGAGAGAGAGAGAGAGATCACCTGCGTCACATCTACGTTGTCGAGCCAGCTCTGCTGGCAGCCGCTGCACCATCCTCGCCTGCAGCCGCCGGACAACGTCAACTCGGCCGGCGAGGCCAATTTCACCGTCTTCGGCCAGAAACGGCAGCAGCGGAGCCAGAGAGCGTCATCGCTGAGGCGTCGGTGATAGTAGTAGCGTCTCTCTCCGAGGCAGGCGAGTAATACTCCTCTCGGCCTAACAGTGGCCCGCGCGCGTGCGTAACGAGGGCGAGAATTCGTATCGCCGTGAACGCCGAGAAATCGGCCGCGCACGGTGATCATCCTGCGCCATAGAGAGCTGAGTCCACGCGGACTCCGATAGCGAGGCCGCAAATGTAGTGCGCGGCATTGCGCCAATTGTCGTTTCACTGTCGGATGAATCTTTGTACATATAGAGAGACAATAAAAGCAGAATCATTTGTAATTGATTAGAGTTATTTGTGCGCGCCTTTTCCCTTTTACATTCCTCTCAGCGAGGAGTTGCAGTAAAAATAGGTCATAATCGTCATTTCTGTTTATTATGTAGATAGAAATCTCACCTACTTTTTGAAAAATATTGATTTGTAAATAAAGCATATTCAGTGAAGTGGTTTTTCCGGGCACAGGTGCAGTTAAGTGGTTATGCGCTTAGCTGATATTTGCTCTTTGAACGCGTTTCAGATTTCCGGACCAAGTCTACATGGAAAAGGGTAGTTAGAAGCTATACATTCCGGTGCTAACTCAATTTTGACAAAAAATGCGGTTAAGTCATTATTCCTGAAAGCCACAGAATTAAATCAAGATGCGCCTCGCTGCCAGCGACAAGCTAGCCCGGATACACGTAGGGGAAAATGGTTCTTTAAAAACAAATATTCATAAAAATGCATAAAGAACTATACTAGTTTTTATATTCGAGTGTTTCATACGAAAAAAAACTCATATGAATTAATTTCATAAGGTTGAAATTCGGAGCAGTGAAAATACGATGGCTTGATTTTTGGCTTTACTGACAAAGAGGGAATATATCTCGGATTAATATGAAACGAAATGCATTTGAAAGCTTAAGTTTTAAACTTTCAAGTACATTTCTTGTTTATCTCGATAGATATTTGTAAAATATAAACCAATGATTTTAAAACTCGTTGTTTATGGGGCACACCGGCCCCCCCCCCCCCCCGGTGGGGCACGGGGAGCACACAGCGACGCGCCGGCCGACGGCAGCTGTTATTTCGGAGCGACAGTCTAACCTCACCAACCTGCAAATAGGAGCCAGATTGCTATGATCTCATCCACTTTTTAGTGTTGAGTTAGATTAATGAAATAGTTTTAAAAATAGTTTAAAATATTTTTATTAAAAAATTTTTAGTTTTAAAAATAGTTTTAACCCAAATTAGTATGCATTAGAACGTGCTACTCGTGCCCCACCCCTGTGCCACATGTGCCCCACTAGTGGGGCACGGAAAGCATTTTCAAAGGTTTTACTTTCCAATTGTATATTACAAAGTATAAGTCAATATAATTTTTTTATTGATTGACTCCGTTTCCTAATGGTATTGACTATTTATTACAATTTTTTTTAGAATTGAAATCCATAGATCTTTAATATAATCATGAATTAAAGTTAGGGTGCCCGTGATGCCCCACCTTCCCCTACTGGCAAACACTCACTTCTCTGCTAGCGAGATAACTACTGAGCAAGCGGACGCGAATGTAAAATCTCACTTGCATTAAACCCATATTATATCTATAGCTTAATCATTGATCTGTCAGTGAATAGCCCCACTTGCATGTCCTTTTCAGAAAGAATCCTAAATTCAGGGCAGGCGCCCAGGGTGGCACGTCCCGTAACTTATGCGCTCTGACGCGGCTAATCGCATGCGATGCCAGTATATAACGTCACATACTTATACTCAAATAATATCTTCATCGAAAAATCCAATTATATTTACTTTGAAGAGCAAACTTTCAAAAGTATTCAGTTACCTTTTTAAGTAAAACTATAAAAAAAAATAAACCTATAACTTAGTGAATGCCTCATACAGATTATAGTATGTGCCCTTTAAGAATTAAGGTAATGTGTACTTACCGACAAATTTTAGAATGTATTTATCTTTTGCAAATAATAATAGAATTACTAACAAAAAAAATTGAGTATAGTATTTACATATACGGAGCGCCTGAGGGAGCTGTTTTCCAAAAATCTACTAAGAATTTATTTAATTAAATAAAAACCGCAATGCCGATAAGTAGGGATCTGTATACTTCGAATTTTGCCAGTTTCAAAAAGTGTTTTTCTCATGGAAATGCTGATAGAATCGCACAAAAAAAATCTGAGAATAGTATTTACATACACGGAGGGCCTGAAAGAATTGTTTTTCCAAATAAACGTTCGAATGTTTATTAATTAAATAATGAAATTGGGTTGATTTTGAGGTTCACATCGCCTTAAGAAAGGAAAAAGCTAAAGGAAAAGCCAATAAGTTCCTTATTGACTCAACTAAGGAACGAAAGTTAATTTATGTTATGTAGGCAGTTACTATAGAGGTTTTTGATAAACAGCTATAAATGAATCATTAAATATAACTAAAATTTTCAGCACACAAATATAAAGTTTAAAGTCACTATAAAATCTAGTGATATTAAATCATTGCTGTTGTTATATTGATTGAGGGTAAAATTATGTTGACGCTAAAGACAATTGTCATAGTGTGTTCTTTTATTTTTATGTCTATCAAGGAGCGCGGGAGCGCTCCGAAGGCAAGTAACTGTCCAATGTAGAAAGAGCCTGAGGGACGACCGCGCGATGATATACATTAAAATGGGCGCCCAAGATTTTGAAATATTTACTGCAATTTTTAACGCTGTTATATTAATCAAATAAAATAACAACATGCTTTATATTGTTATACTATATGTTGCACAAAAAGTTTCATGTAAAAAGATGTTCTCATATTAGAGATATTAAATAGTGAAATTTTTTATGTATGGTTTCCGATTTCTAAAGTTCTCCATCATCGTCGTCGTCAGACTTCTGTTTCTTCCCACTTCCGGTTATATATATATATATATATATATATATATATATATATATATATATATATATATATATATATATATATATATATATATATATATATATATATATATATATATATATATATATATATACACACGTATACACGCCTATACGTACCTGGGTGATGACAACCTAACCTTACACATACTTAAAATATATAATATTTACATTTACATGTATAGTATAAAGTTCATCAACTCATCAAGTCATTTAAAATAATTAAAAAATTTCATGAAAAGTGATTGTCATATTCAAATTATTAATTTAATATTATTAAATATAATTTAATATTATAAATATTCTTGCATGTTCCACAGAGAATTTACAATTGGTTGGCATGAAATAGAACCTTCTCAATTGGATAAATTTTTAATTGTTGAAGGGGAAATACTTATATAGGTAAAAAAATTATATAAATAAGTAATTTTGAAGTATTTAATAATTTAATTGAAAACTGATTTGCTTATTGATTTTTTTCTTTTTAGATTTTGTAGAAAATTGTTTATTAGAAAAGGCAAAGAAAATTTGTTCAATAAAAACTGATTCTGATAAGAATTATACAAAAGTTTATCTCCTTGACAATGTTTATATATGCACTGTTAATACAAAACTTAATTTAGCATAAGCTGGACAATTAACTGGAACTGTAAATATCATATCAAATATCAATTTTTCTTTTATTAATTTAGCTATGGTTCACACTACGTGAAGCACGTCGACAATCCTAATCGAGATGGCAGATGTATCACGGCGATATATTATCTAAATAGGGAGTGGGACGTTAAGGTAATTGAATTATATAACATTATATGGTAAGACACGTGAAAAATTAGTGTTTTAGAATACTTACTTTCAAACTCGTAACTTAAAAATTATCCTGTATGTAAAAATAGTTATAACATAATATAATGTAATCGAATGTAAAAAGTAATGAATTTTCTCTATTTTAGCAAAACGGTGGTCTTCTCAGGATATTCCCAGAAGGCTGGCAAGATCTAGTAGCGGATATCGAGCCGTTGTTCGATCGGATACTTTTCTTCTGGTCAGATCGCAGAAACCCACATGAGGTTCAACCTGCCTACAAAACAAGATACGCCATAACTCTATGGTACTTTGATGCGGAAGAAAGAAACGAGGCCTGTCGAAGATACCAGAGAGATAGTGAGTATACAGTGACTCATTTCTTTCAATGCCATGTCGAAAATTGCAATATGCAATTGATTAATAAGCAACAATTGCACATACTCAATTGCCACTTTATTTTCAAACGTTTTGTCATATATTTAGAAAATTAATCAAATTTAGTCTTGGAATTGTTTTCGACATACATTACATAAGATGAAAGAATCACAATTCATTAGAATAAAATTTTACATTTTTTTTTCCAGAGGAATTCAACAGTAATCCAGCACAATCATGAGACGTAGAGAGCAAAGGACCGAGAGACCGTCCGATGACTGACTTTATGAACTCGACGCTCCAATTTATGCATCTGTACATAGTTACGCGCGAAAAGCACTGGTACATAATCGTATTACTATGTATTAAGCGGAATGGAAGCGCCCAATGATCCTAACACGAGCAACTCGAGGAATTGACTAGCGTACAACAAAGCTGAAATTAAAACATACTCAATAAGGATGTGCAATAGTCTAGTATTTGCGTTTTCTTTTTGCTCTTCTTTGTGTAGATTCTTTTAAGAAGGTCCTCTCTTACATGTTTTTATTCAATTACGATCAATCGCTGCAGTTGTAAGAAATGAAAACAACTTTCTAGGTTTTTCGAGTTTCTCAATGGAGTAATGAATAAAATTACTATGGCAGAGTTGTGTAATCAAAATTGATTTTAATACCATATGGGGTTTTTAAGTGCCTCAGTATGCATAAATTGTGATACATAACTCAGTAATCGCTAGTAAGAGTTGATTCTAAATCTTTCGATATATTTTTGTCATTGAAATTAAGTAACTTTCAGACTTACTACTTGTAATAATTTGCTAAAATTATGTATAGTTATAAGACAGTTGGGTCTGATTGTATTCTAGTTATTATGTCTTAATTGACTGTATTGATGTCTATGAGAAGCATGTTATGTTGAAGAACGAATTGTCATTGTACATATAGTATTTAAAAGTAATTGTTTTGCGTACTCCTGAATTGAATCCTGATAAATTACTTTTAAAAACTTCAGTACATTTATTAGTTTTTAATATCCTTTTCCTTTTATTACTTCCTACCTTTCATTTTGTAAAAATGTATGTTATTCTAGATTTATCTCTATATACATATTTATTTATAAATAAATTTATTTTAAACTCTACTTTTGAATAGCTCACGATTTTGTGGTATTTCATTTTTAAATCCATATTAGATGAATTTATAAAAGGATACAAAATTGTGACTTAATTAATAGTTGTTCAAATATTTTGAACTTTAATACACTAATGAACTATATAAAAAACCGCTGCCAATTCATTGGCACGTAGCTTCCTCAAACTTGATTTACTGATTCCTTTAATTAATTTTTACTTCCAATATTTAAAATTTCATACTTTATTTTGTACGATGTAAACGGCTTAAAATCGTTTTTATAAGTCTAACAACTCGTCAGGAGTTGATTTTACACGAGAATATTAAATAGTAAAATTTTTTGTTTTAATATTATCCACAACTTTTGTATTTAACATTTTCGTGTAAAATCAAATCCAATCAAGTTATAGCCAAAAATCGCCCATTTTATTTATAACTCCTCAAATATTTTAAATATAAAAGTTGTCGATAATATTGACATAAAACTTTTTCCCATTTAACATATTTCTGTTAAGTTAAATCCTATGAAGTTATATAAAAAAAATAAGAAGGTTCTACTTTATTTTTACTCTTTCATACATAGAGCCATCCTCAATACATTTTAAAAAGAAGGATGCCAATTGCTTGATGCCAGATCTCTATACTCATTTTTTTTGTATATGTAGGTTTGAATGTTATGCATTTTTAAGCATGAAAATGGGTATTTAGAGGGTACATTGTTTTCCAAGGGTTACCACATTTTAAACAGCTTTCCGCACCACCACTGGGGTACTGTTATAGGCGCGTTGAATTTTTGATTTTATTGAGCTTAGGTTTTATATATAAGAAATAATAATAATTATATATGATTTTGGGACATGCCGAAATTATATAAAATTACACAATAATTTTTTATATAATGACCCTAAACACAACCATGGAATTCATCGCCAGTAGCCCTAAAAACCATGGGAGTCATCCCTCCGTAATCCTCCTTGACTCCAACCTAGCCGTTCCTTCCTCCACCATGTAAGATGTGAATTAATTTTCATTTATCAATTGTAATTAATTTTCATCATCATTTAAAATAAAAATTGTACTAAATGTACAAACTTGAAAATATGATAATGAAAATTGATTCACATCTTTATTACATTTAATAAATAAATATTTCATATAAAAATAAATATTTCATATATGTGAAATATTTGTTTATTAAATGTAATACAATAATCAAATCATTTATGATATTAGGCTAATGTGAAAATACAACATGTCTTATACTTTCACAAAAGGAGAATATTGTAATTAAAGTGATTATTTTTATATATTTGTTGGGCACATTAATATTTTAAGAAAATATAAAAAAATAAATCAAACAATACTACAACATAAGCGCTTAAGTCAATTTTTACTCCCGCAATAGTTGGACATACCAAACTCATTTTTTTCATTTTTCAATGTTTACGTTTTTATTAATAACAAAAGAACCGTAATAGCTAGACAAATAATTTTTTTTAGAAAATATAGGTCTTGAAATTCTCTTTCGAATGCCGCCCACCCGATTCAAATACATAAAGCCGTTCTCGAGAAATTACGATTTAAAAAAAAGTGAAAAAAATTTTAACCTCAAATATCTCCGAAATTTATGGATCAATCCTTTTGCCCAAAGAACTCAATCGATTATGATACAAAATGTACCACTAAAAAAAATTTCAAACTGATTAAGCCAATTTTACTCTAGTTATTGAACGACAAAAAAAAAACACTTTTTTTTATAAATTATTTTTTTTCTCCAAAAATAATGAATAAAAAAACCTAAAAATTTAGTAAGTTATAGTACTCAGTATTCTTTATAACCAAAAAAATATTCATGTTAATATCTTTTTTAATTTTGAAATATAACCTATTTACTAAAAATGACGTTTTCATGAATAACTTATGACGAAATATAGCTAACGGCTTTTTTTTTTTTTTAAATTGTAGAAAATTTTATTCTGCATACAGAGAATTTATCGTATATAAATAATATTTGTTCTAAATATAAAAAAATTGAAAATAAAAATTTTGAAAATTTAAAAATGGCGATAAAAAACAAAAAAATCGATTTTGACAAAAATAAAATATTGACCCCAATTGTTGAAGCAAAATCTGAAAAAATTATCACTCTCTCGTTAAAATCGGTTGAGTAGATCATGAGATATCAGAGTATACGGACATACATACACACACACACACACACACACACATCCATACGGACATTTTCTAAAAATGGTGTATTTCGATTCCAAATTTTCTATACAACATTCCTAAAACATTATCTCACAAACTTTCTTTTTTACTATCACAAAGCTTCCTCTAGGAGGAAGCAATATGAAAATTATATTTTTCAAGAAATAAATACTGTACATACAACAATCTTTTGAACAATACACGTTATCATATAAAATAAAACTATTTACAATAGTAGTTTCTACATTTTTGTTTGCCTTATTTAAATTGAATGAACTATGCTAGTTTTCATCTTCAGGCACATCACAGTCTTCTATTTCATTCTCAGTGGGACAATATAATTTGAAAGAAAAATTGCTTTTTACAAATGAACCAGGATTAATGATTCTACTATCCTGATAACTTGTACTGTATGATTGAAAATCGTCTGCAACAACAATAAGATCTGGTGCTGGGTAAAGTTGCAATGCCTGATCATGTTTCCAATATACAGGAATAACAGAAAATAGTAGTGGTGTCAAATGTGACTGTCGAAGAATCGATCGAGCAAACTAATGAAAGAAATATAAACATTAAGAACTACTAAAACTTTTTATTAAATTGAAAGAAGATAACTATACTCACAGCGTCATGAACTTTTTCTCCTTTAACTTCATTATTTTCATCTTTATCTTGCTTTGGATAAGATAGTGTGTTTCTACAAAGTTTAGACAATATATTTTCTCTAAAAACAACTATTTCCTTTGTACAATATTGTATTCTGCAAGGATTTGTAGCTAGATGTATTTTCCTGGTACAACTTTTACAAAATCTTCTATAATATATTTTGGTAGAGGAGGTCTTGGTAAGATTTTTGGAGCACTAAGATCATAAGGACCTGGTACAAAAACAAACTGAGTGTTTTGCTGAATTATTGGAAATTCTGCAATCATTGCTGCAAGTTTTTTAAATCCTTCTTTTAATTTTTTAACACTAGCAGCATTGGATGGAATACTCAAAAAATGTCCACACAGAATAATGGCTGTTGGTGGACAATCAGAGTACCCAGATAATATCACTTTAAATTTATTCAAAACCTCTTCAGAATCTAGCCAAAATTCGGATAAAAATAACATGTAATTAGATGAATTTTTCTCTTCGTAGGCCTTTAACTTTTCTGACAATTTTAATGATGTACGATGAGGACCTCCAAATGTATTAGATTGTTGGAAATTAACACGACTTGCTTCTGAAGTTTCTGGGGGTGGAAAATCAAGATTTTCAACTTCCATAACTCCATCTACATATTTACCTTTTGCTAGTACAATAGAACCTTCCATAATGAGGCTTGAACTAAAAAAGTGTTTTTATTACTAAGGAAAATATTTTAAACTCTAAACAAGAAAATTAAAAATTATGTTACAGAATAAAACTGTTTAAGTATAAAAAGGATATAGCATCTTTAAGATTTATTTTAATAGATCCACTATAATCTTCCAGATAATATTGTCCTTCAGTTAATTGAGCTAATAATCCCATAATGCATACATTTCTTGTCTTGGATTCGCTAAGTAAATATTCTATTGGAACTAACTGTAATTTGTTTTCATCAGTATGTCCAAATTTAGATGGTGCAAAAATAGAATGTTTTAGTGTTCTGTACCATAGTAAATCTAATCTTTCTTTAAACACTAGTGATTTATATTTTGCATCTGGAAATAATTCATGATCTATATTTTGTACAACATACTTCTTTTTATTTAAATCATAAACTATTTTTGGTACTGTAAAAGTATCAATAACATTTAGCACAGTTTCTGTTTCTTTTAATACACTTTCTGGCTTGACGCATTCCTTCAGAGCAAGTTTTATATTTTCTATGTTAACGGATGGTGTTTTTAGATTTTGAGTTAATATTTGTTCCACAATTCTAGTAGTCCAACTTTCTGGATCAAGCTCTGGATTGCTTTGTAAATGTTTGGCTACTGTTGCACTTAGCTTTCTAAAAAGTATCGATATCGTATATATATTTCTAAAAATTAAGATTAATACTTATGTTTAAATGAAAAATATACATTACTTTGTTATAGTAAGTCCATAGATGTTGAAAGTTGAATAAACTAGTTTTACTAACTTTTCATCTGCCATGACTTGAACGAGAGAAAAAGTAATTGGCTGCAAAATAAATAATTTCTCCTGTACCGTCAGAATTCAGGCGTTAGTTTGGCGCCAAATTCGTCAAGGTTGATGTATGTACAAATGTTTGGTCATCTCTGGTTTGGTGTTTGAAGTTTGGTGAATTCGCATGGGTTCGAATTGATAGTCGTAAACTCGTAAGTCGAACTTCGGATTTAGGGTGCGATTTCATGGTAGCGACATTGTCGCTCTATCGCTGCTGCGACGGCGACAGATGCTGCGCGCGCCGTTCAAATATACACTAACAACGTAAATTATGTCATTATTAACGCATAAAAATGAAATTTAGCATAAATATTTCATATACAGGTGTTGTATACCTCTCTCTCCCTCTCTCTCAACAACTGTCAAACTGAGTACCAAAAACTTTAATGAGAGCTTAAACATTTTTTAAAAACAATCAACATGTTTTTTAAAAGCTAATTTTTTAAATACGTTCTAACAACAATTTTTCTAGTGCTTTTAATTCTTCTAGTCTCATCTATTCAATAAGCACTCTCTACAAATGGTAATAATTTTTTTCATGACTGTACAAATAATAATATTGTTAATAAAACTTTCTACGAAAGTATAAAATAAGGCAAGTATAGAAATTTTTTCTTTATAATCTACTCTCTCTCCCTCTCTTCCCCCGCCCTCTCTCGCCCTCTATTCCCCCCCCCCCCTCTCTCTCTCTCTCTTCCTCTCTCCATTTCTATCAATATCCGTTAAACTCGGTACCAACAAATTTAATGAGAAATTTAACAACAAAATTTTTGTCTAGACCTTTTATTTCTTCGAATCTCATCTATTCAATAAGCACTCTCTGCAAATGGTAATAATTTTTTTCATGACTGTACCAATAATAATATTGTTAATATAAAACTTTCTACGAAAGTATAAAATAAGGCAAGTATGATGTTTTTTCTGTATAATCTACCCCTCTCTTCCCCAGCCCTCTCTCGCCCTCTATCCCCCCCTCTCTCTCTCTCTTCCTCTCTCCATTTCTATCAATATCCGTCAAACTCTGTACCAAAAAATTTAATGAGAAATTTAACAACACAATTTTTGTCTAGACATTTTGTTTCTTCGAATCTCATCTATTCAATAAGCACTCTCTGCAAATGGTAATAATTTTTTTCATGACTGTACCAATAATAATGTTGTTAATATAAAACTTTCTACGAAAGTATAAAATAAGGCAAGTATGATGTTTTTTCTGTATAATCTATAAAATAATAATATTTATGATTTTTTAAAAGAAATCAAATAAATACCAGTGAAAAAGTCTTTTACTTCTTTGAGCCATTGTATGCTGAACAAATTATATGTTAGTAAGTACATTCAAATTGTTCACTGCAAATCAAACAAATGAAAGTTGTGAAATCAATTATCGATAGTCAAGTAATGAAACAACTGTATGACTGTTCTCAGAAATGTATTCAAATTTGTTCATTCTTCTATACAAATTAAACACAAGAAAGTACTGAAATCAATTTATTGTAGTCAAGTAACCATAAGTTAACTTGACGGACATAATAGAACTTTTAGTACCTTGCGTGTAAAATTACATTTTACGCCCACGTTGTAACTTCAAAAATATTCAGCAAGCGGGCATAAAGTACTACTTAACGCCTAACAAGCGCAATAGCTCACATACTCCTACAAAACTTTACAGAACCTACGCACTTTACGCCCGTGTGGGAAAAAATTATTTTAATTATATAACTATTATGCCTTCCTTTTATTTCTAAAATTCATAAGAATTTTATCAGATATTTACGGAAAGTCAAAGCCTATATAAAAAAATTACATAGTTACCACCACATCCCCATTTTTCATTATTCTTTCTCAATTTTGAAATTTCTATAATATTACGCATCTTGGGAGGACAATAGAAGTCTATAGAGCTGCTCTAGCAGTGGTGGTCCTCCAATCTCCCATACATACTTGGCGGGCCCGACGGTTCGCAGTTTACCGGTGGGCTTTGTAAATGTAGAATACTAAATCTGACTCTTTCTCTCTCTTCCCCCTCTCCCTCTTTCTCTCTCTTACCCTCCCCCTCTCTCTCTGCTTCTTTACAAAAGAATATCATAGTTTGAAACAAACACATGAACGAAGTGGAATCAATTAATATGTTGACAAGTACATTTTTGTAACATAACAATTATAGGAATTATGGAGTGATTTTTCTAACATAAAATCGTATAAGTACTTCTAAAAATAAACTCATGAAAGTGGTGGAATCAATTTTATGCAGGCAAGTACATTCTTATACTAAAGAGATCATAATAATTTATAACAAACACATGAAATAAGTGGAATCAATTAAGTACAGTAGGCAAGTCAATTATTATAATAAAAAAAATATTTAAAAATAAAATTTGTTTAATACATTTACTATAAAAATTTGTATAAAAAAATAATTACATCAAACATAAAATATTACAAATACCAAAAAGTATAATTTTATAAATACGATAAACTATAATTCAAACACAAAATGGTGAAACATTTTTGAGTAACCATTTTCTAAGTACAGATCATAAGCATTTTCTGACTAGCGTTAATCAGCGCGCAACGCGTGCCAGTGTTCGTCTTTTGTCTCGCTCTTTCCGAAATTCGAGCTGGACTCAATTATTCGATATCATTCGGGGACAGAATAGATTATCGATCGAATTCTCAAATTATATAAGTGAAATTTTAGCTGTTTTTTTTTTTTTTTATTTAAATACACATACTTGCCGGACGCGTCGTTTCGCAGTTCAAGCTGTTTATATACTGCATTAATATATAATCGCTCGCGGAAAATAAAAAACGTACATCAGTAAATGTCAAATATCGGGTACCTGTTAGAAATTTTCATGTTTCAAAGATGTAGAGCGTCATGTCAACGTAATTTCAGAATCATTAAAGGTTTACGCGCTATCATCCCTTTCAAGTAACTAATGAATAGTTATTGCCGCTAATGTTCTCGTTTACACCGATGAATCGCTAGCGGAAAATAAAAAACGTACACCATAAATGTCAAATATCGGGTACCTGTTAGGAATTTTCATGTTTCAAAGGTGTAGAGCCTCATGTTAGAAATGTTATAAATTTTCATGTTTCAAAGATATAGAGCCTCGTGGCAACGTAATTTCAGAATCATTAAAGGTTTACGCGCTAACATCCCTCTCAACTTACTAATGTATAGTTATTGCCGCTAAGGTTCTCGTTTACACCGAATTTGAATTAACCGTTTACAGTTTCAGAAAACTAATAATGCCATGCAAATTTACATTTACAATTTACAGTTCACCTAAAAACTGCGAAACGACGCGTCCGGCAAGTATGTGTATTTAAATAAAAAAAAAAAAAACAGCTAAAATTTCACTTATATAATTTGAGAATTCGATCGATAATCTATTCTGTCCCCGAATGATATCGAATAATTGAGTCCAGCTCGAATTTCGGAAAGAGCGACCCAAAAGACGAACACTGGCACGCGTAGCGCGCTGATTAACGCTAGTCAGAAAATGCTTATGATCTGTACTTAGAAAATGGTTACTCAAAAATGTTTCACCATTTTGTGTTTGAATTATAGTTTATCGTATTTATAAAATTATACTTTTTGGTATTTGTAATATTTTATGTTAGATGTAATTATTTTTTTATACAAATTTTTATAGTAAATATATTAAACAAATTTTATTTTTAAATATTTTTTTTATTATAATAATTGACTTGCCTACTGTACTTAATTGATTCCACTTATTTCATGTGTTTGTTATAAATTATTATGATCTCTTTAGTATAAGAATGTACTTGCCTGCATAAAATTGATTCCACCACTTTCATGAGTTTATTTTTAGAAGTACTTATACGATTTTATGTTAGAAAAATCACTCCATAATTCCTATAATTGTTATGTTACAAAAATGTACTTGTCAACATATTAATTGATTCCACTTCGTTCATGTGTTTGTTTCAAACTATGATATTCTTTTTGTAAAGAAGCAGAGAGAGAGGGGAGGGTAAGAAAGAGAGAAAGAGGGAGAGGGGGAAGAGAGAGAAAGAGTCAGATTTAGTATTCTACATTTACAAAGCCCACCGGTAAACTGCGAACCGTCGGGCCCGCCAAGTATGTATGGGAGATTGGAGGACCACCACTGCTAGAGCAGCTCTATAGACTTCTATTGTCCTCCCAAGATGCGTAATATTATAGAAATTTCAAAATTGAGAAAGAATAATGAAAAATGGGGATGTGGTGGTAACTATGTAATTTTTTTATATAGGCTTTGACTTTCCGTAAATATCTGATAAAATTCTTATGAATTTTAGAAATAAAAGGAAGGCATAATAGTTATATAATTAAAATAATTTTTTCCCACACGGGCGTAAAGTGCGTAGGTTCTATAAAGTTTTGTAGGAGTATGTGAGCTATTGCGCTTGTTAGGCGTTAAGTAGTACTTTATGCTTGCTGAATATTTTTGAAGTTACAACGTGGGCGTAAAATGTAATTTTACACGCAAGGTACTAAAAGTTCTATTATGTCCGTCAAGTTAACTTATGGTTACTTGACTACAATAAATTGATTTCAGTACTTTCTTGTGTTTAATTTGTATAGAAGAATGAACAAATTTGAATACATTTCTGAGAACAGTCATACAGTTGTTTCATTACTTGACTATCGATAATTGATTTCACAACTTTCATTTGTTTGATTTGCAGTGAACAATTTGAATGTACTTACTAACATATAATTTGTTCAGCATACAATGGCTCAAAGAAGTAAAAGACTTTTTCACTGGTATTTATTTGATTTCTTTTAAAAAATCATAAATATTATTATTTTATAGATTATACAGAAAAAACATCATACTTGCCTTATTTTATACTTTCGTAGAAAGTTTTATATTAACAACATTATTATTGGTACAGTCATGAAAAAAATTATTACCATTTGCAGAGAGTGCTTATTGAATAGATGAGATTCGAAGAAACAAAATGTCTAGACAAAAATTGTGTTGTTAAATTTCTCATTAAATTTTTTGGTACAGAGTTTGACGGATATTGATAGAAATGGAGAGAGGAAGAGAGAGGGGGGGGGGATAGAGGGCGAGAGAGGGCTGGGGAAGAGAGGGGTAGATTATACAGAAAAAACATCATACTTGCCTTATTTTATACTTTCGTAGAAAGTTTTATATTAACAATATTATTATTGGTACAGTCATGAAAAAAATTATTACCATTTGCAGAGAGTGCTTATTGAATAGATGAGATTCGAAGAAATAAAAGGTCTAGACAAAAATTTAAGTATACATTACAATTTGCGAAAAAAGTACGAACCTTGCCACTTAAATACTCTCATCGACAATTTGGTGTGGGTTCACATTGCATTCAACATTAGCTGAAAGCTTTCTTTGGTTACTTTATATATTGTTGAATTGTTTTTAAGATAAATATTTCCAGAGTTGTGGTCATAAAACAAAACCTAAAATATCGCATATTTTACCTTACGAAGTTTATATCTCGACAAAAAAGGCCCAATGGACCGAATTATGAGTACTTGGTTTTATTTTTGGATACCGGAAATGAACTCTCAACTCCATGTTGTTCATTTGGCTTTAAATTTAATTGAAGTTAGTATTTAATTAAATAGTGAAATTAAATAATGAAATAAGTACTGTTAAGTTTGTTTTATAAGTATTATATAACATTATACATCGCAGTAATAAATGGAAGCATTTTAAGATATTTTACACATTAGAATCTGCATATATGCAATGCTCCAAATAATATAATATATAATATAAATAATAATACATAATATAAATAGTAAAAACTTGTTAACGTTTTATTACAATATACTAACATTTTTTTTTTGAAAATCATTTCTTATAAATTAAATGTCAAAACCAGTAGTTTTTAGTATGAATGAAACAATTTTAATTACCACGACAATGAACTTGCAATTTGAAATGGAAATGATCTGTTACTTAAACGTCGTAACAGTACCCCCAATCCATAATTAATTTGCAAGACTTATCAAGTATCAGTCTTCTATAATTTACATGTATAATAAAGGGTATTAATACATATGGTAAACGCAATCCGAAGAATTGTATTTTCATTAAAAAAAGTTTATTATCATCATATTTAAGTTTACATTTATATCCAAAATAGTGGCATTTTAACAAAACAATCATACACACATAAGATATTGTTTAGCATATAAACAATTAGAAACATAATTACTCTCATCACTCTACTCACACTTAAAATAAACAAAAATTATTTTCATTATATATAGTAGAAAATTTATGTCCTACAAAACTTAAACAACTTATCATCATAACATTACCATTAATTCTGATGTACGTATCTACTGAATATTAAAAATAATACATTAATATTCATACAATGGATCCCGAAATAAAATAAGGTACATTCACGTATCAATAGCTATAATTATATTAATAGAAATAGGAAAGTCCATAACTCACATTTAAAAAAAATGTTTTTAACTATTTTCTATCAATAGTAAGAAATCTCAATTAATAAAACAGTTACAAATATTCATCATTCTTTAAAAAATGAAGTAGTAATTACTCTCATCGGTAATGTTTATAAATATACACCATGTGTTATTAAGGGGATACTACAGTTAAAAATTTTTTTTTTGGATTCACCTAAAAAATAAAAATTTTGATCAATAATGATATATATATATATATGCCCTACCAGAAGTCTGTAAACCCATTTGATCCAAAGATATTGAGATTTTAAAATTTGTATCCTGCCGTAACCTACAGATTGAACTATTTGATATTTTTTAATGGGATGCGGGCCAAAATTTTTGATTTTTTTATTTCCTTTGACTGAAGCTATTCGCTTCCCTTAATTTTTACAATTAATATTTTTAAAGTTAAAAATTTAAATTAAAATTCACCATTTTTTAAAAATTCCTTCCAAGTGGTGGATTTTAAATCAAATTTTTGACTTAAAAAATATTAATTGAAAAAATTAAGGGATGCAAATAGCTTCAGTCAAAGGAGATATAAAAATCAAAGATTTTTGCCCGTATCCCATAAAAAAATATCAAATGATTCAGCCAGTAGGTTATGGCAGGATACAAATTTTAAAATCTCAATATCTTTGGATCAAATTGGTTTATACACGGAGAAAAATGTTTGAGTAAAAATTACTATACTGTATTGAAACCGGGGAACAGACTCGCATTATCAAAAAAATTAGTATACTTTCTAGTAAAAATTACTATATTTCTAGTAATTTTTACTACATTTATAACAATTTTTACTAGAAAGTATAGTAATTTTTTTGATAATTTGAGTCTGTCCCCCGGTTTCAATACAGTATAGTAATTTTTACTCAACCATTTCTCTCCGTGTAGACCTCTGTTCGGGCATATTTCCTCAAAAATAAACTATATTTGTATAATATATATATAGAATATCATTACTGATCAAAATTTTTATTTTTTAGGTGAATCCAAAAAGAAAATGTTTAACTGTAGTACCCTTTTAACTCAATATTTGATTTTTTTCGTATTAATATTAATAATCTAAAGCCTCCTAAAGAAGTAATTAATGCAAGTTAAGCTTCGATAAGTGAGTTGAATTAATTAAATGGTACATCATTTTTGTTTCGACAAAATTTGGTAACAAAATTTAAATACTAATATAGAAATGAAGAAAGCCTAGAAAATACAAATCGAAGAAATGCATAAACTGTCCAACTAAGAAGTAAACACAATAAGGTAACGATGGTATAATGGGCGATTTTTAATCTACAAAGAAAAACTTTCGATCAAATACATTCTATAGTAATATTTGGAGTACAGACATAAAATGGATTACTTACCTTTGAAATTTAACGCGACCCTTCTCTACAGTATCTAATGGATCTTTTAATA
The DNA here is from genome assembly GCA_036365515.1 of Torymus aiolomorphi. Taxonomy (NCBI): domain Eukaryota; kingdom Metazoa; phylum Arthropoda; class Insecta; order Hymenoptera; family Torymidae; genus Torymus; species Torymus aiolomorphi. Next base: position 122,525,196 of record CM070874.1, on the reverse strand, counting down.
TGTACATGCGAAGACCTCGAACATGGTAATAGAAAAATTCTTTCCAATCCAAATAATCTAAATTGAAGTAAAATTTCTCTCTGTCAGCAGCACTTGTTCTTTCCCAAAGCTTCAAAACATTTTCGTTGTTGAATTTCCATTGTTGCGTTGAAAAATACGATATCACTCCACTGAATTTGTGAATCTTTTTATAAGCTTTAAGCAACCTAAACATATTTTTGAAAAGTTTACTATTACCATAAAGTTTCTATAGTATTGATATTAAAGTACGTCATTTTGTTACGTTTTGCTTATAAAAATATCTTACATAGGTTCTCGTCCTGTCAACATTGCCAAAAAGTCGACAATAGCACCTGGTATAGTGTGGAATAGGAAACAGCAGAGATTGTGCACCCATAAGTGTTTATTGAGCCTAAATGCGTAATACCAAAACACAAGGGCACTCGGGACTTGTCTACCATAATACTCATTCAAGTGCATGAAGGTTCCCCAATTAATGGGCTTTTGACATGAGGAAACTGAATTATATATTGGAGGATCTTCGATCTTTTCTGGTTCATCATCCTTCTCTTTGATTTCCTTTTGTTTCTCTTTCCTAAAGAGGGAACATAATAAATTTGTAAGTGTCTAGAGAATATGATTTTTATGAAATTTTGAGTTCTAGCATACATACCAGTTTTTGACAGTATCCCAAGCAGCAACAATGATGTTATTGATCACATAATCAGCAGGAATGATATCGGCGACTTTTGTGTCAATACAATGAAGGGTTCGCAATAATCCAAGACCTGCTCCCATCACAACACCAGTAGGTCCGTAGAAATTATTGATCCATCCAGGTACCGGTTCTTTGTGTGTTGCAATCATAATCGATGGTCGTACAATACAGGTGGGCATATTAGCGCTATTCTGTCGGACCAATTCTTCACCCAAGGCTTTCGAGAATGCGTACGTGTTTGGCCATTTTCCTATGACTCTATAAAATAGTAAAATTGCTTCATTTAGAATCAAATAATCATCAATTAATATCTGGCATTCATTCTAATATTACTTTGGCGTTATGAACTCCAATAAACTTTCATCCAGCATCTCTACCATAGATAGTACTTTATCTGGATCCATAGGGGGCTCATAAAACTTTTCTTCTATGTATTTTAATATACAATGTGAGAAAGCAGTAGAAATATGCACAAATGCCTGTAAGAAAATCATTCAGATTAGCAAAACCAACATTACTATTGAAACGTATCAAAACAAAATCGTTCTTCATACCTTAAAATTTTTCATCTGTTTGGCAAGTAAGACAACCAATTTCGTGCCTCGGACATTGATATTGACAGCCTGACGAAGGCTTTCGTCAAAACGAACCGTAGCTGCAGCGTGAAACACAATGTGCGTGTTTTCTATGAGCTTTTGCCTATCAGTATCTAACAACCCTAAATCGCTTGTGCTTGTATCACCTTCAATCATCACTACATGTTTTTGATAATTGGGTCGTTCACTTTTTAACCTATTGTATACCTACATTAAAAAATTCATTCTTAGCCCTATTTTTATCGTAATGAATCTTTTAATCAATTATACACAATCGAAACAAATATTGTACGCAATTCGTACATATAAAATACTGCTTCTTGCATTTTTGCATTATTTTGTTCCAAGAACATAATAGTAGATTATGCACCTAGGGAGTGAAGTAGGCTATGTATGCCCGCTAGGGATTTGATGCCCGAGCGAAGCGAGGGCAGCAACACGCGGACGTTCATAATCCTCATTGCTCCCGAAGGGAATATACAATTTTTTCGCATGCCCGGCGGAAAGTTATTTATGCTTAATCCCTGATTTTAGCGTCGAAAACGTCACATAACCTCACTCCTAGAAACAGCGACGCTTATGCTCGTGTGTCTACTTTTTTCCCTATTAGTGCTGCCTGCAGTGACTTGCAGCCCGAACGAAGCGAGAGCAGTAACACGTAGGCGGCGCTAGCCGGGAAAAAAGTAGGGAAACGAGCATGCGCATCGCAGTTTCTAGGAGAGAGTACATGTGGCGTTTCACTCTCTGGCGTCAGGCAGTAAACACAATACTTTACGCGTGGTATGCGAAAAATGCGATTTTTTAACACACCCCATCATAAAATTCATACTTTATTCCCGCCGAAGTAGGAAAAAAGTGCTACGTTCATTCCCTACCCCCACTCTAGTCCCCAGTGCCACGCACATGTGCCTTTTCGGCGGGAAACGAGTACAAACTTTATGATAGTTGTGTTAAAAAGTCGTATATTGCACTCGTGAATATAGTGGGTTGTGCGAACCTGTGCGTTTGTCGCCCTCGCTTCGCTCAGGCGACAACTCTCGCGCAGAGAGCACACAGCCCACTTTATTCCCTTCGTGCGTAATATACTATTACGCCCACATATGATTGTAACACCCTCCGCCTAACTTAGCCTTAGTTGTGTAATCACAATAAGGCGAAAATCGTACTTCGGCGATACAAACATTGTTTTTTGAACCTCGGAACGCAAAATTCGATTTGTGATGCCTGTTTAGCGAGTACAAAGTGCCCGATTATCGCAAACACTTTGCGTCCTCGGGCGAGAAACTGACTACTTTCCGCGCTCAACATCAACAATCGATTTTTGGGTCCTAGGTTCAAAAAATAGTATACTCAACTCGGGCGCATGGTGACTCGACGACTCGGACGAGAATCACCTACTTTGCGCCCTTGTTGCGTAACGTACTATTTTGATGCAGTAGATTTTAAATACCTATTTTACGCTCGCTACAAAAACAAATTTATGGATAGTACTCAGCACGTTTTCACTATCAATTATTTAATTTATTAAAAATGTTACTCACCACATCATCAAAGTGCTCCTTGAATCGTTCTTCCGGTGTCTTGCCTTTCTTTGCACGCATCAGCATATACACCTTTCCTATTTTTGGACATGATCTGAAACAATATTCAATGTCTCGGTCATTATTCAGCTTATTTTTATCGTTTCTCTAATACGTCGATCTGACATATATGCATAGTTTTTCCATGCATTGTGCATTAAGCCGTTGTTTATTGTTTCGTCGACTAAATGACATTTCGTATGCATACTTTTTTTTCGATTAGAGCCTGAGAGGACCAAAGTTCATCGAGAGAAAAAAAACAGATGTTAATGGCAGTGTCAATGTACTTTCCAGGCAGGCTTCCCGTACTTTACGTCTGAGAAGAGTAAGCGTGAAGACATCGCAAGTTCATTGATTGTTCTTACATTTGTTAGTTAACTGTTTAAAATTGGATTTTCTAATACTCGAAAAAAAACCCGATTAATGTATTAGCAATTATTAAATGAAAACTTTAAAGTTAATACATATAGATATTTATAGATATAAGTACTTTTTCTAAATATCTGCGTGAGAATTTAGTATTTCTCATAAATTGATGAGCTTTTCTGTGGAAAGTTAGAAAAGTTGTCTTTTCAATATATCAGTTCGATTGCCTTCTTATCCTATCATGTATCAAAAGCTTTTTTAGCTTTAAGATAAAAAAAAGCAGCCTGTACATTCAAAATGTGATATCAAAATACATAGTTTCTTGAATCTATTAGAAAAATAATTAAAGACCTGAAAATGACCCCTTTAAAAGGTAACGCCACGGTCATGTATTCGCAATCGAATTCGAAACTGCAACAATGTGTCGCATCGGCATTATTAATTGGGACCTTGCTTACCTCAGTAATTTTTCGACGAGGAGTTTACCGAGGAAACCGGAGCCGCCCGTGACGAGAACATTTAGGCCTTCGTAAAACTTTGTAATTTCGGTGTTCTCATCGTCGAGATCATTATCCGTATGCATGTTCAGCATGTCGTCCAAATATGACCGACCAGCTGTCATTGTGGCAGTTTGGTCTGCCATTTTCGGCTCCTTTTAATTATATTAGATCTGTATAATGGATCGAATTATATTTTAATAAGACAGTGTAAATTGCAAACGAATTTTATGAATAAATTCATCTTCTTTTTAATATTTACAATTTTTAAAAATTCTTCTTCATTTATTTTTATAGTAACATTTAATTATAGGTAAACACCAATAAAATATTTTTTAATTTGAAAATTCAATTTCAAATTTATATGAAAAAATATTTATTGAACTTAATGAATACCAAAGAAAATGAAAGCTTTTGTTATCTACTCAACCCTTGAAAATAAAATCTAGCGAATGCTAGGTCCACGCGAGATACCCCAAAAAAATAATTACAATAATTGCCCTTTACCAATACCCCTATTTTTGTTTTACCTATGCACTTTTCCGAGTAGTAATTGAAATCCCCAAGAATTCGTCAGCTGTCTTCGCTCTATTAGCAAATAGCTGATGGCAACGACCGTAGCGACAACAACGCGATACCTCGTCAAGATAGTCAGCAGTGAGGCACCCGCGAAACGACTGTAACGAAAGGCTTTCTCCAACTACATCGATGCGCCGACTTCCTACACTGCCGCGCGAGTCAGCACTGAAAAAAAAGCGCCGACGGACAGCGATCCGAAATCACGAGGGGGACTTGTGCGTGTTTATGCTTCTCGGGGGACGACTCGAATTTGTATAATTCGAATGCAGCCCCGAAGATATAAAGGCATCGATATATAGGCATCGCCTAGATCGGTTGGTGAACGGATGTTGATGAGATGCGCGCTCGATTACTTGGCAAGTCTATTGATTGCCCGGGCTCGATCAGTTGCTTTGTATATTCATTCGCGTCGATGCTAGAGGAAACATTGATTAGGTTTAAATAAACATAGAATAGATTCGCAGGGAATATACTTTGTGAATAATTATTTATTTAGGCGTGACGGTATAGAAGTGCTTATAAAAGTTTCCTTGCAGACTATGTGATGCTACGGGCAGTCCCAGTATCATGATTAATGTTAAGAAAAACTTGCGGATAAATATCGGATTATATTGTTAGGGTATGTTTTAAATTTTCGCGTAATTAACGTCGTAACGATTTATGAGCGAATGTATTCGAACTTAGAACTTAGGATGCAAGTAATTTTATTCTTTTTTTTAGTGATGACCAATTAATGATAGTATATTTTATTTACATTTTATCATAGTCGGTAAAAGAATAAAAAGTCAAAAGTCATTGCTAATTATTATAAATATTTAATTTATTTATTTAAAAGTGAACCAGTTAAACAAACAATGATTTGCAGAAACATCTAATTTAAATAAAATACTATTCGAAGCGTGAATCCAAGCAAAGCATGCATAATTAAAAATATTTAAAACATCCAAATTCAGAAAGTAACATAGGTCAAAGACTACGTAAGTCTTTAGAATCATATAAGATGACTACACCAGTATTGGAATACTCACCGGTGAATGAACATTTTCTTAAAATATACAAAATTGTAAAATTTGTACATTTTGTGTATCAAATATAATCATATTTTTGAAATCTTTGCGAAATTTCCTTTCATTTTACATATTGAACATGCTATGAAATGAATTGCCTTGGAAGCAAAAATCATTAAAATTGCGATATCGTGATGAGAATTAGATATGCGTCATTCGCTACACGGAGAAAAATGTTAGAATAAATTTTATTATAAATGTAAGAAAAATTACTATATTTTATAGGAACGGTGGGACATATCGAAATTATAATAATTTTTGCTACACAACATAGTAATTTTGATGGCTGACTTTAAATTTCAAAAAACTAATTTTTTTTTCATTTTTTGAACTATTTTTGCATTTTAATAGAATATGGGAAGGTGGGGCGTCACGGGCACCCTAACTTTAATTCATAATTATATTAAAGATCTATGGATTTCAATTCTAAAAAAAATTGTAATAAATAGTCAATACCATTAGGAAACAGAGTCAATCAATAAAAAAAATTATATTGCCTTATATTTTGTAATATACAATTGGAAAGTAAAACCTTTGAAAATGCTCTCCGTGCCCCACTAGTGGGGCACATATGGCACGGGGGTGAGGCACGAGTAGCACGTTCTAAAACTATTTTAAAAACTAAAAATTTTTTAATAAAAATATTTTAATCTATTTTTAAAACTATTTAATTAATCTAACTCAACACTAAAAAGTGGATGAGATCATAGCAATCTTGCTCCTATTTGCAGGGTAGTGAGGTTAGACTGTCGCTCCGAAATAACAGCTGCCGTCGGCCGGCGCGTCGCTGTGTGTCCCTCCGTGCCCCACCGAGGGGGCCCGGCGTACCCCATAAACAACGGGTTTTAAAATCATTGGTTTATATTTTACAAATATCTATCGAGATAAACAAGAAATGTACTTGAAAGTTTAAAACTTAAGCTTTCAAATGCATTTCGTTTCATATTAATCCGAGATATATTCGCTCTTTTTCGGTAGAAAATAAACCAACTCGGATGGCTTATCTACTAACTGTTGGCCAATAATTTAGGCCAACGAATAAGAAAAATATTGACCAACGGTTAACCAACGGTTGGTGGACTATCAATCAATAATAAAACATTGAGTAACTCATAAAACAATAATAGAAATTAATAAGAAATATAGATATGTAAAAAGATTTTGATACATAAACAATAATAAAAATTATTGTAATGCATTAAAAAAATATTTGAATGAAGTTGGGAGTAAATTTATTTGAAGGTTAAGTAGACAGCGTAGCACGTGGGCTATGCTCCGAAATTACTGTCCGCATCCCGCTTTCCGCAAGACAAGCACACATGCACATAAATACACACATATTACATACACACGAGTGCGATCGCAGGTTCATGTGTTATGTATAGGTAAAAGTATTTAACTGCGCAAACTCATACGAGTCACGTGACGGGATTGTCGGGATCGCGTGGTTTTGCTTCACTGTAAAGGTCAGATGGTAACGGAGCACCGTGTAGAAAACAGAGCAATACGAGTACGAAGAATTTATGTAGGATACTTTCAAATTTTAAATGTAGAATACCTTTTATGTAGGATTCTTTCAAATTTTAAATATAGGATACTTTTAAATTTAAAAAAATGTAAGTATCCACCTGTACATGTCCTGACTTACGTCAAAAAGTCACGCACACTACACATTGATACACCCTAACCTCAATTTGAACAAACAAAACTATACCCGTTACCGATTTAACCATATTTATCTGAAGAAAAATACTATTAATATGTGGGTTTTGATTATTCTATGAATAATACAAATTTTGAGAGTTTTATTTAAATAATAAGTTGTGTAAATGATTTTTATTTAAGATTTTTAATATTAAGCATTCATTGACCAAGCGCAAGGGTGATTCCGTGACGAAATAAGCGGTATTTATCGCTAACTGTTGGTTAAACGATTGGCCAAATCCTTGCGATTTGGCGAACGGATGACGTACGGTTGGTTACAATTTCTACCAGGGCAGTAAAGCCAAAAATCAAGCCATCGTATTTTCACTGCTCCGAATTTCAACCTTATGAAATTAATTCATATGAGTTTTTTTTCGTATGAAACACTCGAATATAAAAACTAGTATAGTTCTTTATGAATTTTTATGAACATTTGTTTTTAAAGAACCCTTTACGGCTTTAATATTAAAATGCCCAACTGACCTGACGTGCTCACCGTGCCCCACCTTCCCCTACTTAATGTGAAAATAAATTTAAAATTAGACATAAATTTTTTTTTTACGACGGTTGGGCTCGTTCCTGGGACCCAGCTCAGCATGGTAATCGGACGCGCTAACCACTTACCCAAGTAGAATTCTTGAGTACATTTTAGAACTGACATATGTCAAACTCCTGGTTATGGAATCCCTTAAATGATAATATTGAATAATGACAATAAATAACTACGATTACACAAAAAATACTCATCATCAATAATAAAAAATACATACATAATAAAAAATAAAATGATTGAATCGAGATTTTCAAAGTTTTGCTTACTTAAAAGCAAGGTCTAGTGAAATTGATGGAGTACATAACCTCGATTAGACCATGTGCACGCCTTGACGTACGCAGAAAGTATAGTGGTGGAAATTTTTACTATGTTGAGTAACAAGATTTCTTATGACGGGTGGCTAAAATTAATAGAATATATTTTAAATTTTACTATATCACAGTTTTTGCTATGTTGTATAGCAATTTTTCTTTTATGTCGTAATACTTTTTAACCAACAACTGTAATAAAAATTAATAAAAATGTTGAAATTATTCATATAGTTATAACAAAAATGCAGCATAAAGTGGAAATGTCCCACTCTTCCTATATTGTATAGTAATTTTTATTATACTTATAATAAAATTTATTATAACACTTTTCACTCTTATATATAAAGGTGACGCCGATGCACCGTAGGCATATGCTGAAGTTTTTTCAAAATCGAAAGTTTTTGTGCTAAAATCTTACGTCTAAATGAAGTTTTATACTTATTAGTTGACAATACGACATTATTTTTAACAAAAAAGTTAATTATTTAAATATAATTTACGTGTTCAAGCTTTGGTTCATTTCATACTCCTGAGTCTAGTGAACGAACGAACAGTTTCTTTGCTGGGCCGCAAGTCTTATCCCGGCAACCCAGTGAACAAACGTTATTCACACCTCATCCTGTATTGTATGAAAAATCAATAATGTTTAATATTTACTTTTAATAAATAGTGTATCATTATCATCCTGGTATCAACTTTCGATATTCAGATTATAAAATGACTGTTATTGAACTTACATAAGTAAATAAAAAATAAATGTTGCTTCACTGGCTAAAAGTGTTCAGTCAGTAGCATCGCATGTTCATTTACTGGTTTTTAGGAGAAATATCTAAATATACAGATTTTTTTAAACAAAATTTCTACTTTTATTCTTTATTTAAAATTGTTTCACTGATGTAAAGTTTGAACATTTTAAAATACTAATAATTAAAAAAAATTTTTACTTTTAATTCATTTTTAAACCTTTTAATTGAATAACAAAAATTACAATTTTCCCATTGGTCCATTCACTGGTGAAATCACCCTACCTATCTATATAAGTTAAACGCTTACTTATTTTATCATAGATCATCATCATTTTTTATGATTTCTTCATCAATAAAATCCAATTTCCATTAAAAAAATTCGTCGTATTAATACTCAATGTTAAAAGATAAATACTAATACATTTAAAATTGAGATCGAATATAAACTAATACTATTAGATCTTCTATTATGTTCCTGTCAACGCAGGAACCAAATTCCATAAAAACATTGCACATCAATTTATAAAAAATGGAATTAAATATTTTTATAATTAAAATTTTATTATTCTTAAACTACGGTCATAACAAATGCTTGACAAATACATTTTCTAGACTGCATTGCATTATTATGTCAAAAGATCGGCCGGTGTCCATATAGTATTCCTAACGGGAATAATTTTTAATGGTTTTGTATAATGGACTTCCATTATTCATAAGAGTAAATTCCATCGTAACTTCGAGTTTAGGATCTTCTGCGGTTTGGTAAAATAAAAAATGTAAATAAGTAATGAAATCAAAAAGTACTAACTTAAATTTCTAAAAAATTCTAGCTTTACGTTGTTTACCTACGAGGATTTTAGAGTGATTTTAAGTATTCTATTGTGGAATGGAAAAGTTAATTTTGAATCAATCAATAATATAGATTATAGGTATCTAAGTTAAATGCTGTTTTTAAAAACTGCAAATTTAAAACTGATATATTTTAATTTAATGTTAATTTTAATAATTGGGTATATCTCGAGGTATATCTTTTCTCAAGGAATCTCCGAATCTGTAATTGACATATTATAATATGTTATCCGCAACAACGAAATTTTTTATAGAATGAGATTTTGATATCAGGAAACTATTTTATGAATTTACATTTTAAAAACTTTTTTGTGTTTGAGAACAATTCGTCGGGTGGAAGAAAAAGGTCTATCCCTGCGAAGCGCGTGAAAAGGTTCTATCTCAGCTGAGCGCGTAAGAAGGTTCCATCTCACGCGATTTGATTTTTCATCGACGTTATTGCGTTAAGAACAACTGCAGAATTTAAACAAATCTCTTAATAATTTCTTTTGTGGTATAAATAGCTAATCTAATGCAACACCATATGTTGGCAATCTAGTTAATAAACTGCAAGGTGTTTATTCATCGACGTAATAACGTCGATGAAAAATCGGAGCGCGCGAGATGGGACCTTCTTACGCGCTCGTCTGAAATAGAACCTTTTAACGCGCTTCGCCGAGATAGAACCTTTTTCTTCCCACACCCGATGAATTACATTACTACGGTAATTTTTGAAGATTCTTTTCTCTCATGAAATATGTATAATTAGTTTTCCTATATAACTGTGTTAGTTAATTAAACATAATACTACTAAAATACAGTTTCATTCTAAATCGCTGCATTACCTATATCTAAGCATTTATCGTCTGAATTTTAAATTGACACATTAAATTACTAGTTAGGACATAAAATTAGACATTCCGAACTAACTTCGCGCCTCTAATGCAACGCACCCATTTTGCTATCGCATTCATATTCACGAGTGAAAAGTGTTCTAATCGTTCTCACCGTATTTTTCATGCTATTGTAGAACTAGCTTTTAATCGCTTCGAGGAAACTAAAAAAGTTTTAAATAATGTAAGCTCTATCAAAAAGCATTACATTCACATTCATATTCACGACTAAAAAGTTTTCTAATCGTTCGTACATTATTTTCCTATTACTGGAAACTAAAAGAATTTTGAATGCAAGCTCTTGTAAAAAACATTTGTTAACATAATATAAACCAAATTTTTATTATTGCATGTCTCATAAAATTCCTAAAATTTATATGAATGCCTTTTACGATATAAATCTCCATTACACATTTTTTAATTTGTTGGGATTTACATTACTAAAATGAGATATTGATCTGGTATATACATTTTATACTATAAAAATTAAGAATTTTCTATCTGAAAGAAGTATATTTTCAAGTGCTATCCAGTGTTTCAAGAGCTAACACTAACCATGTAATAATCTCGGCATCTCAATCTTGTCAGCGTGCGTGTTATTGTTTATCCAACGGAATACACTAAGTACGAATGACAATGGGTTGGCATAGACCGCTATATATATCTCTTCACGTTCGCTTAATCTGTAGAAAAGACGTAAGTCCTTAGCCAATCCGTAAAATTTCTTTAATCGCTCCTCAGACCTTTTATTTGTTTTGAAAACTATTATCGTAGACACTTCTCGCTTAAGAGCTATAGACGTAGCATCCAGAGCATTTTTAAATTTCTAAATTTTCATGGAAGAAGAATTTTTCTTTTTTTAAATTTACTTTTTATTGTTGGTTGTATAAAATTTCTAGCCTAGCCAAATTTGTTTAACTATATTAAAATTTTGGACTGATTCCAATTATTTTACACGGGAAACCTTAAAACTAAAAGTTTTGGCAACATTAATTGAACGTCTGAGACTCATGGTGCAATGTGCCAAACTAACCAAAAATTTCGTGCAAAATTCACGGAAAAGAAATCCTTGATTGTCACTCTCCACCTTTATTTATGAGAACGGACAATTTAATTGTGTGGTCGAATGCTAATTCCTGGTAGTAGCATAAATAATATACAAATAGCACAAAGATTTTTTAAAACGTATAAAAATATTCTGTTCAATCAAACGTAGAGGTTTAAGAATTATAAATAATAAATACTAATTGGATAAGGATATTTTAATAGTAAAAGTATGTTATTTGTTAAAACTTTATGTATGCAGTTAAACTTTATTTAAATAATGTTTGCAATAATAGCCTCGTGAGGTACTAAATTCATAATGATTTTATGAATAACTTATTTCCTTATTTCCTCACTTCTCCATGTTCGATGTTCATACTCTTGTCCCTGTTCGCCTATCTTTCTGCCACATATGCGTGTGTTGCAGATTATCTAAGTAGACTTCTTGAAAGTTCTTTGACTTGGATAATATTAATTGTTTAATATGCTCTTAATTATTATTCTTTTATTTATATTATCACGTTTTTTCAAAAAGATTTTGTTGCTGATATTGTAACGTGTGTCTATGATTATAAAATTTAATTTATAATTTCATTTAATTAGAAGGGTTAAATAATCGTTACAAAAACAAACATCAATTACTCTATTGGCGCTATAACAAAAAAAAATAGTTCATATCGACGGCTGAGCGGAACAAGGTCGTATCTCGGCGCGCGGACGAAGAACGTCGTATCTCACCGCGCGTGAGATGCGACCTTGTTCCGCTCAGCCGGCGATATATCATGTTTATGTCACATCTCAAATTTGTATTATTTTTATATTTATTTTTATATTTATCTTGTGTGACTAAAAAGTTGTAATCTTATTAAAGATAAAATTATGAGAATTATGATACTTAAATATTTACTGATAAAAGTGTTGAAATTAAAGTGGAAATTTTAGTTATATCCCAAGATACAGACCTTGTAGAAAATAATTTTTATTTTATTTATATAAGATCTCATATAATGTGAGGGATTATTCATGTTAAAGAAGTAGAGTTAATGAACTAGAAAAAAATTTCAAACCCAAAATTATATAATTGCAACTGCACATATTGTTCATTAAAGAAATAGTCATATAAGGTTTCGATTTTTTTTTATTTTTAATTTAATTTTGAATTTAAAAAGTTATTTTGTTTCTTGAATTATCTAGATGTCCACCGTTGAAAAATTCCGAAATAATTAATTAATAACAAGTAAAATCTAATTGTTTATAGATTATAGCTCATTTTTTTAAATAACAATGAATTTTTTCTCCTTACATCTGATTATTTTAAAATTTGTCAACAGTGGATCTTTAGCTAATTATTCAAGGAATAAAATAAGCTCTTGAATATTAAAATAAAATTAAAATTAAAGAAATTTCGAAACATTATATAACTATTTCTTTAATGAATAATATCTTCATTTGCAATTATATAATTTTGCGTTTAAAAATTTTTTCCAGCTTAAACTCTGCTTCTTTAACATCTATAATCCCTCACATTATCAGACCTTATATAAGTAAAATAAAAATTATTTTCAACAAAGTCTGTATCTTGAGATATAACTACCTTAAATATTGCATTCAAATATACTAAGTATAGCAAATAATTAAAATTTATAAAAAGCCAAATGGGCGAGTAAAAGTTTTATTCTAATTCAAAAAATCATTTCTTTTTGAATTATAATTTTATTCAGACCATAATTTTTCCATTAGACACTTTTTCGATGAATAATAATAACAAGCCCTTTTTCAAATAAGTATTCGAAAACCTACAAAGATTATAGTTAAACAATATCAATAATATAAGCTTCTGCATATAATAACAAAATGACATAAATAAAATATCATGATAATTTTTTAACTACTCAGAATTTCAGAAAGTATAAGTTAACTTATACTAGCGTTAATCAGCGCGCTACGCGCGCCACCGTTTCGTCTTTTGATTCTCTTCTTTCGAGATTCGAGACGGATTCGATTATTCGAGATTTCGAGATCGTTCGAGGGCAAAATAGATTATCTCGAATGCTCAATTTATATAAGGGAAATATGTAATTTATATTTTCATAATGAAAAAAAAAAACAAAAAAAAAACAAAAGATGATTTGACAAGGAAAATAGGAAAATTAACATATGTACTAAGTAATATATAACATTCTCTATTTATTTCATTACAGACTAAGTTTTTCAAATACATGAATTCTTCACGCTGACTATAAATTCGTGACTTCATTTATAGTTATTTTATTGTACAATAAATGTTGCCACAAAAATTTGTTTATATACATTGCAAAAAGTCCATACCACAACGCTAGCGATCTCATCGATTCAAGTATTCAATAATTACAGATCGACAATTCGCGTAACAACTTTCATTTAAGCTATTATTATGTTACGTTTTGCTAGCAAACATTATGATAAAATAAAATTTGAAGTTTGTATAAATTATACACACATTTAATAAATCAAAATAAAATTTTTATATAACGCGAAAAAAAGCTTTCTTCATGAAATTAATTTTTCAAAAACAAAATTGTGATTCTATTTACAATCAAAATTGATTATTTTGTACTATATTTGCAAGCAAAAGCAAATTTAGAACTGCCGATATATCCTATGTACAAGTTAACACTATTTCATTATCAGTAATTCAACTTCTAACGTTTTGAACAAACGCACTCCTTACATTACGTATTATAAAAACGCTTATTTTTGCGCTCATTAAATAATTATTTTTATTTTAAATAATCATGATTCCTCGGGCCAAACAATGACTATTAATTTAATTTATATAATAGAAAGATTTACAAGAAATAAAATGAATTTTTAGCGCCCAGCGCTGTTTAATTCTACGTTAGTCTTTAAAATGAATCTTACATGATTTGCAAGCTGTATGATTACTCAAACACTTTCTGATAGACTAAAGAGATGCAAAATAAATACATATTATCGCATCCATCCAACGTCGTTTATTCGGGTATTTAATATCATCTTATTTGCAGAACTATTTCCATTATTTTAAAAAGTATTATTATGTTTCACAAAATAAATCACGTTGTAACAGATGTAATACATACTATCATATAGTATCGTAGAAAAAATAACAATATGTACGCTTCACATAACAAATTTTGGAAAAAATCAAGGTTTGTGACATATTATTTAGGGTGTCACGTTATCGTTGAAGAAAAATATTTGCATCTCTTTCTCGACTTTATTAATATATATATATTGTATCAAAGTTTATTATTTTCGCCAATAAAATATTCTAAATCAAAATCGTAATAAAAATTTTACACAGTATTTGCATATTTTTCTAAATAATTGAAATTCTCACTAAATTTATGTGGGTGATTTCTATAAAATTGCCGTTTAAATATATCGAATTGAAATGACAAAATTGATTTCTACAATTGCACATAAAATATTTGTGAATTTTGACATATTCTCTAATTTTCTAATCTAAATAATAGGCCGTTTAAGAAAACGCGAGACAAAAATTTTAAAGCTAATAAAACAATGTTAAACTTCATCTCTATTATAGAGCAGCTAGAATAATGAATACACATGGTTAGCACAATAATTATGCAGCTGATCAGTAACAAGTAACAGCTGATCGTGTATACAAACTGCTTACTCCATACGTAGTGATAACGACTAGCGACAATGTCATAACAAAGTTATTTACAAGAAAACCGCATTAAAGGATTTCAAAATTCGTCTATAAATATTCTACGATGAAACATATTTTTGCACGCAACCACATCTTTCTATTATACAAGTTCATATGGTACAAGAAGTACGATTAAACTGCAATTCTGTAGAAAACACCCATATCCTCTTTCGAAAAGTTCTGTACATTAATCATCTTGCAACATACTGAGAGGATCTTCAACGATCTTTTCGGCAGTTTTTTTAAGGTCCCTTGTGACCGCTTTTTTAACCACAGGTCTCCCATTGTCCATCGCTGTTTTACTTTCTTTCAGCGTTGACGACGACGAGGCAGACTTTGGCTTGGCGAATATATCGTCGTCGTCGTCGACACTGTCTCCGTCGTCATCGAACAGCGACGTCGTCTTCTTCTTCGGTATCGCCGTCGTCTTCTTACTACCCGCGAACAAGTCATCGTTGTCGCTCGAATCATTGAAGATATCGTTCACAGCAATTTTGGCGCTTTTAGAATCCGTTTTCTCCTCAACTTTAGGAGGAGGGACTGTGCTTGTCGATACCGGCGAGCTTTCCTTCGTTTTCTTCGTTGTGGAGCCGAAGAGGCTATCATCGTCGTCATCCTCGGGAGTGGTGAAGTCGATCTTCGTGTCCTTCAGCGGCTTCTTCTTTATCTTTTTACCAGTAGAAAAGAGATCGCTACCACTAGCGTCATCATCGTCGACGAATAAGTTCAGAGCTGGTTTTGTTTTTTTCTCGGCTGGCTTCTCAGATGCTTTGGAGGAACTCGAGAAGAGGCTGTCGTCATCTTCACTCAGCAGTAATCCTACACTCAAAACAAAATTAAATCAGAATTTGCATAAACTAAGACGTACATTTATGATCATCAAGCAAACAAACCTTTGTTTTTCTCTGGCGAAGGCGTTTTCGTAACAAAGGCAAACAACTGACTCGGATCTTTCAAAGGATCATGACTCTCGTCCCTCAAAGGATCCACAGGTCCCGCCTTCGCTTCTTCCTTCTCTTCCTCCTCCTCTTCCTTCTCCTCCTCGTTCTCCTTTCGACTCTTTTTAACCTTCTCCACCACACTTTCCTTCACCGACTCCACTCTCTCCTTAGGCTTTTCCACAGTCTCGATGGGCGATAGGATGGGCGCCCTTCCAAACAGCGAGTCTTCCTTGGCGGCGGGGTCCTCAGGCAGGTCGGGCGGTACATCAAACAGATCTTCCTCATCAGTCGACGGCGAGAGCAGGTTTGTCGTGGTGTTTCTCGATGCGCTCAGTTCTGACTTGTCATCCGCGTGGCCACCGTCTGGCCTAGAACTATCCGTTGTCCTCGATGGCAGCAGACGGTCGACCGTGATGTGAATGTCACTGGCGTCGCCGTTGGGCTGGAGCTCATGTGTAGGGCTAGTGGCCGAGGCATCGACGTAGTCGAAGTCGATGCCACTGTAGCGCAGAGCTGACTGTCGGGCCTGGCGACTCTGTGGTCGGCGTTTCGCTGGGATTCGGGCTCGACTCTGAAATATATTGGAAAATCAGTTTTCTGATACTAAGAATTTAAAATTGCATACTCTTTAAATATAAAGTAGTTAATAGTCAGTTACAATTTCAGAATAAGGCAAATGTACTATTTGAGTTGTAAATATTTACTATCGAACGAACTAATCCTCCGATATTTTAAATTTGAACAGGAAAATTTTAATAGATATACAAATATCAAGAACAAAAAATCGAACAAAGTTGATTTGACTTTACAAATACAGATTGAATTGCATTGGAGAAATACGCCATACTGACCTTTGAGGCAATTGAATCCAAGGTCTCAACTTGAACTGGTTCATCAAAACTAATCGCCACTTCCGTATTGTCGGACCTCAAAGATGGAGAGTCTCGTGCTCTTGAATTCGTACCTATAAGAGATAATACTATTACCATTGTATGCCTAACATCTCTAAAATAATCCAATAAATTTTGAATAATCTCGTAAATTAAATTTAGAAACAATTATCTACACTATTTTATATTCTCAATAAAAGTATGGAAATAAAAATACAAAAAATTCAACATAAATTGAATTAAAAAAAATCTTACCCGACGTATGTGGCGACGATCCACCGCTACCCAGACTCGGCGAACTCGGTTCGCTATTTACCGCGTCCCCCGTACCGTCGCCATCCTCCACCGAGCTCTTATCCTCAGTCGGGCTCTTCTCCTCGCTGCTCTTGCGCCACATCGGCGGGGTATCCGTCGGCGATAGTATCTTGAAATCTCCCATCTTGCCCATCAGATTCTTGATCTTACCCGACACCGCAGGCTTCTTGGGCGCCCCCGTAGTCGGTGTCGCTGGTTCCTCTGTCAATGGCATCGGCAGCTGCGTTTGGATCTTCAGTGACTTTGGCGGCTCTTTTTTGGATATAATAGCGCCGTCTACTACGCTCGCATCAGAGGATTTGGTGGGGCTGGTCTTTTGCTCTTGTTCTGTTCGGTGCTTCTCGAGCTTTTGCTTGATCTCTGCGAACAGCGCAGCCTTCTTGGGGGCTACCTCGGGCTTGGGCGAGAGTTCGGGTTTCGGCGAGACTTCCGCACTTTTTGGTTTTTCTTCTTGCTTAGAGACAGACTCATCTTTAGTACTCTTCTCTTCACTCGGCTTTTCACTCGAGGAGGGAGAAGCCTTCTTCTTCTTATCGCCGAAAAGGTCGTCGTCGTCCTCATCGTCGTCGAAGATGCTGGCTTTTTCAGCAGGCTTCGCCGCGACTTTCGACTTCTTCTCCTCTACCTTCCTCTCCTCTTTCTTCTCCTCTACCTTCTGCTCTTTCATCTTCTCCTCCACCGTCTTCTCCTCCTTCTTCTCTCTCTCTACCTTCTTATCCTCCTCCATCTTTTTACTCTCTCCGAAGATACTACCCGACATCTTCTTCTTCGCCAGACTAGACCCACCAAACAGATCGTCGTCGTCGCTGTCGTCAAAGATGCTCGTCGTCAGCTTCTTCGGCTTGGACGCGGACGTCTTTGACTTCTCCTCGAACAACCCAGAAGGGGCTTCCTTCTTTGGCTGCTCTGACACCTTTGCAGTAGGCTGCTTTGCACTGAACAAATCCGACGGTTCCTTCGAGTCACTAAACAAACTACTATCCGACGACTTCTCCACTATATTCTTCTCTAGTATGCTCTTCGTCGATGAGCCGAACAGCTCGCTATCAGAGTCGTCCTCGAACAGGCTCTTAGCACTTCCAGAATAGCTACTGGTGTTCTTGTCAGCGACTGACTGTTTAGGCACCTTGGCGAATAAATCAGGCTCCGTCGAGTCTTCCGTATCATCGAACAGTCCCTTCGGCGCGGTCGACGTCGTCGTCTTCTTTTTCTCCACCTTCGCCGGTTCTTTAAACACCTCCTTCCCCTGCTTCTTCTCCTCGGTCTTCTTCACCTCTCCAAACAAACTATCCTCCTTCTTCGCAGTAGTACTGCTACTACTACTCCTCCCAAACAGATCGTCCTTCTCCTCTTTACCCCCGAACAAACTAGTCACACCCCCACTGCTCTTGGATTTCAGCTTCCCTCCAAACAAATCATGGGGCGGTGGCTTGTCCACGTCATCGAACAGCCCATCCGCAATCTTGGACAGGCTTTTCACGGGCGCAGCACCGAAAAGATCGACATCTGGCGCTTCCTTCGGTCCACTGAACAAATCGTCGTCGTCGTCGAAGACGGACTTCTTCTTCGGCGGTTCCAGCTGCGTTGATCCCGATGCTTGTGGCTGTTGTGGCGGTTGTTGTTGGGCCTTGAAGGGCGTGCGCTCGCTGCTGCGGAGCGAGCGCGTGCTCGGGCTCGCGCTGGGGGCGAATAAGTCCTCGCCCGAGTCCGAGTCGTCGAACAGCGAGGCTACCTGTTAGAAGATATTACAATTAATGTTTATTTTTTATGGAAGGTCATTAGAGTTGTACGTATGTTAAAAATTATGCCCTTAATATTAGTTGTTTACAGAGGATCATAGAGCATAACTAAATATAGGTATATTGCATTACCGTTTTCCTGAATGAAGAAAACTTTAGTTTACAATTATTTCAACAAATTACCTTTAAAATACGCTTAAATATATTACTCATATTTAGTAATATAATTTATCCACTTAAACATGTTTTGTAATTTAAGCCAACGCCAAAATTTTATAATGTTACTATATTTCTTACGCGTTAGAAACTTCACTGGCAAAACGTTTAATGACCGGAAAGCAATCGAGCAGCTTGCTGCTATAAAAGTTAATTGTTAAAAGTGTACATTTATCGCCCGGATAATAATACTGCTCATTTATTGCTTGATAAGCGAAATAGAAATAATGCAGTATACCTGCATCAAGTTTAAAAGGCAAAGTCAAAGTATAAAGATACGTCAAAACAAGCTCTTTAACTTTCATGTTGTAAAAGTGCGTCTATATCTGACTATTTTTGTTGTTTTTATTCAAGTTTACTGAAATTATTTGTAAACGCTTCAAATTATATTATTATTTCTTTTTAAATTAAGAACTCTATTATAAATCTTACTTAGTAATAAAGTCGAAATTTCACAATACAAAAATTCAAACCCACCTCATCCACTAAAATTTTGCTCCAAAAATACTCCCAAAAAAAAAATCCCATCTAACCTTTCCAACTTAACCCATTCCACTCACCTTCGACTTGCTCTTTGACGCGTCAATCTTGAGCAACGGCGGGGGCCCGAACACGTCGTCGTGCTCGGACGCATCCTCCAGCACCTGCTGCTGTTGCTGCTGCTGCTGCTGCAGCTGATCGTTCGGGTTGGAGCGCTGGCTGCTCTTGAAGAGGCTGTCGCTGGCGACGCGCTCGCGGAAGATCTCCTCGGACTTGAGCCGGCTCGAGGTCATCAGCGGTTGGAAGTCGGCGCTGTAAGGAAAAAAAGAAGTGAAAGTTGAGACATTGCGGGCGCCCAGAGCGGCGCGAGGGACTTTTTATGGGAGAACTGCGCGCGAGAGTGAGTTTTCGGGATGACGCGCGTATATGTGTGTGACTTTTGGCAATGGGAGCGAGTGTGCGTGTCGTGAGTATATATGGTGGTATTGCGTGAGCGCGTGTTTTGGTTTGGTAATAATGAGTGTGCACGTGTGCGTAAGGTTGTATAATGAGTCGGTGAGTGTGATATTGGAGAGAATTTTTTGGTGTATTTAATTGGCTGTGATAATGCTGTAACTGTTCGCGGCTACTTTTGTAATAAGAGAATATAGTTATTATGAGGATCTCTGTGAGGATACATACAAAACATTTTACTTTTACTTTTAGCTCATTCAAAAAAAAAGCTTATTTGTTGTACTGATAAGAACAGCAACGGTAAATGTATCGACTCGATTTTGTGGGAAACCGTCAATTTTCTCATGCCAATGCACTCATTCTACTTTCTCAGACTCCGTCCACATAGAATACAAAAGAAGTTTGTGGTTTTTACAGGAAGTCCAACAATTTTCGCTTAACCCCGGGCTCGACCCCGGGTTGGCAAAGTTCAGCCATTACCGGTCCATTGTTCAGCGGAAACTGCGCAATGTTACCGTTAGACCACAAACTCACTAAAAATTCTTTTCAAACTCAACATCAGTTATTTTTACTAAACTTGCCTATGTTTCAGTACCGTAAAAGTGACTTTTGCCATATAAAGGTCTTAAAAATTCGCTAACGGTGATTCACAATGTCACTCATAGTGAGGCCGTTGCAGCTAAAAAAACCAACCGAATTTGCATGACCTTTCGAGCACACGCGCGTAAGCCAAGTTCGTGTTAGCATAGATTAGTGGCAGACTATTACGTGGATTTGTTCTACTTTCGAATTTTAGGCGTAAGTTTTTTAAACGTGTTACATAGCCTTTACATATGTACACAACTACACTGTTAAAAATGTTGAAGTTTTTTTTGTTAAATTTTAGTTAAATTTAATAAAACTTTTGAAGTTTCAGTTAAATTTAACTGAAATTTAATAAAAATTTTGAAGTTTTATTACAAAATTTATCTTAAATTTCAGAAAATTTTTAACAGTGTACGTACATAACAATTTTTCGAGGCTATTTGTTATAAATTGTAAAAAAAAATGATGAATTTTATTGCAAAAGAATCTTGCCTTCCAGAAACCACCTATAAAACATAGTAAAATCTTTTCCCCCAAAACATAAACTAACCTATAACAACATATCTCAATTCTAAATTATTTACCGACGCTTATCACCATCTCTCTTCAATTCGCACCGCAGCAGCCCAACCCGTAAGATATACCATTCCATTCACCGGACCCGCACAATTTTCACACATCCCCCGTCGGCGCACAATTACACTTATAACCGAACTCGTTCATTCTCGCGGAAACCGTGACACACATTCGACTCTATATATCCTCGCTCTCGCACTTCAATACAAACGCAGGCGCGCGGTCCAGCGAGGCAGGTGGGATCGAACTAAGTATAAAGTCACAATGGGAAAAACTCGCGCGCGCTTTCCTTCCCATAGCCGCCGAGTCGCCGGCGCGCGCGTGCTCTTGAATATCGCTGTAGCGCAACCGCGACGACGACGAATTTTCCAGGTGAAAGGCGGCCGCGTGGCTTGGTCAGCTTCTTTGTAAGTGTATGTGTGTGGATATATTGCTTGCGCAAAACGAGTTGCGAATGCGGAGGTTCAGCGGCTTGTATATACTTAAGTATAGTCGAAACCGATGAGACGCGCTCGATTGGGTTTTAGAAGGCGGCGCTTTTCAACGCTCGGCTGCATGCCGCTCGGATTGAGATTCGGTGCAGTCGCCAGGGCGATGAATCATGTTGCGGTTCGATGTGAAATCTGGAGAAAGAAGATGAATGCATTTTTTTGGGAATGGGGAAATTGAATGTTTTCAGGAATGTCGTATGTATGTGACTTTCTGCAAAGACGATAATGTAAATGTAACCATTTTTTAATTATTTGTCTAATGTTTTTAATAAGAAGAAATAATTATTTATTTATGAAATGATATAGTAAGACTCAAGTAATCATAACGAAAATGCTCATAATGATAGTATGTCACTGTGAATTTTGAAAAAAGATGTAGTATATATTGCAAAATAAATTAATATATTATTTTCATCAAATGTGCATCGATACTACTAATTAACTCTTTATCAGTGAAAGTTTTGTCAGTAGCTTGTTATTCCTAAAGGCAAAATTCTAGTAGCTAATCGATCATTATCAAATAGTTTTGACGTCACAGTTTGCGAGATAGAAAATTTTTAAATACAAAACAGTAAACAACGCCATTAATAAGCATCATTTTTGCAACAATAATAGAAAGATTAGAAAAATCCACCTATTTACATAAACAGCACTTATCACTGAACCATGCATTATAAGCGGGAAATAGCTACACGAGAAATAATTACCCAAAAAATGTAGTCGGAAAATTCTCGATTATATTGATAAGTAATAATGAGTTTCACTAGAAAATTTAGAGGTGGGACAAAATATATATATAAAGGTGATAGAATTTGACAAGACGATCAGTTGCAGTCTATTGTATTCTATTTTAAATTTTTAGAAAATCTATCAGAAAGAAAGCAATATCTCAAGATGAAGTTCGTTTGTGTTTGTTATATTATTGGATGCAGTGCATTATTGGTTGAAGTGACTCAAGGTATTATAGATAAAATTTATTAAATCTGTCATCTTATTACCATTACCTTAAATATATTTTACAATCAATTTATTTAAATTAATTATAATTTATTTCAATTTAAAATTTATTAGGTGCACCAAATATAGATACACGAGGGAGACGTTCTTTATCAATTGAAATGTGTCCGGAAAATTCGTCAACAGGTGATTGTGCTGATTACGCAGATAGAAAATCAAAATCTATTCCATTCTGTCATACGTATGAACTAGACCCAAATCGTATTCATTGGGAAGAGTAAGTCAAATTACTTTAACAAATTTTATTTGTTCTGTTAGGTAACCGTTACCATTTTTCTATAGATTTTAATTTTATAAGTACTTAAATCTCAAAATAAATTTTATAACAAAATCTTTTACACGATTTGATTTAAAAAATAATCAGAGATTTCATAGGTTGGGTTTTATTTTAACCTTGGTACTTTTAATATTCTTCGGGAAAATGATTAATCTCATACAAAATTTTACTGATAATAAATGACACACAACGTCAAAAATACTAAAAATTTAAAAAACTCTTTTCAGCTGTGGACAAGTGTTTTGTGGCGGAAATACCAGACTCATCAAAGAAGACTTGAGAAAACCATATCCTGATTGTTGTGAGCAATGTGTAATCATAGACAAAGATAAAGATGCTTATTTTTCTGGCACATTATAAGTGGATA
This sequence comes from Torymus aiolomorphi, assembly GCA_036365515.1. NCBI lineage: Eukaryota > Metazoa > Arthropoda > Insecta > Hymenoptera > Torymidae > Torymus > Torymus aiolomorphi. The sequence continues at coordinate 122,501,670 of CM070874.1, read as the reverse complement.
ACCCGGCAATCTAAAATCAAATTGGGTACCATTGCATCGCATATTTCTAAACACGTTTCTAAACACTATTATTATAAGTGGACATTATCATAATTTCAGTGACGTGAAGGTTTAAATTTTATTACTTAAAATTTATCAATTTTTTAATTGATTATTTATACTGTAATCCAAATTGGTAAATACTCTAAATACTTAATAAAAAAAATTATAGAATTGAATTTTAAATTATTCTTCAATAAATACATTTCTAAGTAATATTGAAAAAATAGGTATGCTGAAAAATAATTTCACCTTGAAATATTTGTGTTGATAATTAACGATTTCATATTTTTACCTCGCAACCGCAAGTTCATTGGTCTCACTAGGACAGTGACTCAGATCCAAATCATGGATTCAGCTCAAACTTTGGTACATGTTTTTGAATGTCAAAATATGAAAAAAAGGAGCAATATTAGACCCTGAAACTTTGAAAAACTCGAATTATCTATAATTTATGCTTTATTTTAATAAAATGTTGTAAAACATGCTCTCTTCGAAGTATTCATAATTGAACTGCGAAAAGCCTTACACGCGATTGTAAAAGTAGAAAATAAAACTAGAGAGAAACGAGCTTTTAACTGCTTTTTTCAAAAACAACAAATATTTATTTCTTCAAAAGTTATGAAAGTTTAAAGTTCAGCAGTGAAAGTACACTGATAAACAGCTAAAAGTTGTAGTTCGACTTTATGAATAGTTTGGTGTATTTTCGTTGCTCAAATATCTAGAGTTTTCGAAGCGTTAGGATCTAATAATTATTGCTATTCATATTTTAACATCCAAAAATATATCCCAAAAGTAGAGCCGAATCCGTGATCCAGGTCTGAGAGACTCCTTCTCAGTTTAGTATAATATGTATTTAATCAATATTAAATCGTAAGAGAAGAATTTAAAAAAAATATAAAGTTAAAGAATTTTAGGTTCTTCAAAATTTGTTAAAACTATAACTTTATAAAATAATTCATTGATTAAAAAAAACACTAAATAAAAAACTAGAGATAAAAAGCAGTGATATATTTAACTAGTTAGTTAAGAAGAGTGCAATATTATTAATACGGAAATCCAAACAGTTTTTCGCGGGATTTCCGTATCCAGAAGTTCATAATGGTTTTTCCATAAACAGTGCTGGAGTTAGCTGTAAGTTATACTTTAACCCATGTCTTCCCAAGTGGTTGGATGACCATTTTTGTCCACAAACATTATAGTTAGTGTTTCGATTCATTTTAAAAACTGTATTTATAGTTGCAATGATATGAAATATACACGACGACAACAAATCAAGCCATAACTCATCCAGAATACTGCAAAAGATTTATGTTGAAAACAGAAAACGTAACTGCAGAAAATAAATTGTCTTTTTTATGCGAAAGAAAAAAAACATTGTACCTATGCGTTTCAATGCAAAAATTCTTTTTAGGAAATTTGTTTTTTATACGTTCAATATCTATTTTAGTTTATATGTAACAATTTGAATCACCTTATAACTAATACTTTTCTACAAACGGACTGCTTCAAAATTTTAAATGCATCACATGAATGATGATGTTACCTTTTAAAATTCCACATTTCCTGATTTCCTTATGCTAAGACATAAATGTAAAAGTCTCGACATTATCTAGAGTTACTTATAGACGCAAAGACTGCGACATTGATGTGCACATAAATTCAACAGGGGTTTCCTCAATGTTTTAGCTATATTTCGGAAATAAAGTTTTGAGTTTATTTACTCAAAAAACACCTACATTCACGGAATGTTAAGTGAGACAAACTTGATTTTAACCAAGTTATTCAAACTGATTCCCTGGTAGAAAATAAACCAACTCGGATAACTTATCTACTAACTGTTGGCCAATAATTTAGGCCAATGAATAAGAAAAATATTGACCAACGGTTAACCAACGGTTGGTGGACTATCAATCAATAATAAAACATTGAGTAACTCATAAAACAATAATTAAGGAGCGCGGGAGCGCTCCGAAGGCAAGTATAGAAGAAGCCTGAGGGTCGACCGCGCTACATATACATTGAAATGGATGCCCGAGAAATTGAAATATTTACTGCAATTTTCAATCGCTTTTATATTCACCCAAATTAAAATAACAGCATGCTATTTTATCATACTGTGTTGCACAAAAAGTTTCATGTAAAAAGATGTTCTCATATTAGAGATATTAAATAGTGAACAATTTTATGTTTGGTTTCCGATTCTAAAATTTCTTCATGTTTCTCCATAAGATTCATAAACTATACATTTTTCTTCCGACAGTACATACTATAGCATTTTTATCCGATCACATATACTAATAATGAATGAATGGCGATGACGACAGAACAGATACAGAGAGAGAGAGAGAGAGGGAGAGAGAGAGAGCCAGCGCCAGCGTCAGCGCCAGAGTATGTATAGGTCAGAAATAGTAGTTATTTTATTCAAAGATCTAAGAAAGCCAACTAAACTAATAAGAATGTATACCTACGTGCATCAAAGGGGCAAATAACTTTTATTAGATAAGTATTGAACAGCTAAATGTTAAATGGCTACAATCATTTTTTAAAAATTGATACTTTGTGTGAATTTTTTTATATTTACAGATTATACAAGATTGTTTTACAGTCATTGAAATTCGATTTTCAATTGACTTGGATGGTTGTACAATGTAGACAAATGCTGAAAGCCTTATTCATTCTATTTTGAATATATAATATAGCCAATAATGTTGAGGTGTTCTAATTGTGTACTGTCTGAAAAATCTAATTTTGAATTAGCAAAAATGAACGAGTGTCCTCATGACCCTGCTGGTTATTTTAATATTTATTAATGGACAAGAAAAAGTTATTTTAATACAAGAACAGACGCTTAGGAATAGAATTATATTAAAGAAGATAGTAAGAATATAGCACTACTCAAGAAATAAAAACCAAACCAATATTAGCCTATGGAAGAGCAGGCAAATACTATTTATGACAATATTTTTCAAGAAATGTATCCTCAACATGAAAATTTTTCATGAGATAGAATTTTAGAAGAATATTCAAAATTTGTCTTCATATTTGACAGGACGAATAGAGGACTTGGATGTCAATGAAGAAAATGACAGTTTCATTGCTTTCAATGAATAACACATAAAACAAACAACCAAGATGTTTATTTAGACAGTATTGAATTCAAAGTACGAAAAAAGTATTATGTATTGAAGTAAGTTTTTCAAAATAAGAAAAGAAAATTGTGATTTTCATAGTTCGTCTATCTAGTTGAAAATTATATTGATACTAAAAATGTTGTGATTATTAAAAAATGACATGTAATCAGTGCTTTGTGTAATAAATAAAATAAAATACCGGTATGATGTGCTGCATGAAGTGCATATATAATCAAATGTTATTGATAACAAATAACATAGTGATTAAAAAATGACATCTAATCAGTATTTTGTGTAATATAAAAAAATAAAATACTGGTAAAATGTGTTGCATGAAGTGTTATATCAAATTTTAAAACTTCTACTTAAAATCAGTTTGAAATGTTTTGAAAATAGAACAAGTGTGTACTAATAAATAATTATATGTTATGAGGTTCATAAACTTCATAATAAGCTTTTGCATAGAAGAAAATATTGCTGAGTGACACGTGAGGTTATAAATGTACAATATAATTTTCAGTGTTTTGTCTAATAATAAATAAAATATAGTATTGGTATGACGTGTTACATGAAGTGTTTATAATCAAATATTAAAATTTCTCTTAAAAATCAGTTTCAAATGTTCTGAAAATAGCTCAAGTGTGTATTAATAAATAATTACATGTTATGAGGCTCATAAACTTCATAATAAGCTTTTGCATAGAAGAAAATATTGCTGAGTGACACGCGAGGTTATATTATAAATATACAATATAATTTTCAATATTTTGTGTAATAATAAATAAAATATAGTACTGGTATGACGTGTTATATGAAGTGTTTATAATCAAATTTTAAAACTTTTATTAAAAATCAGTTTCAAACGTTTTGAGAATAGAACAAGTGTGCATTAATAAATAATTACACGTTATGAGGTTCATACACTTCATAATAAGCTTTAGCATAGAAGAAAATATTTCTGAGTATATATTCGTGAGGATATAAATATACAATATAATTTATGATGCCTATTTGAAATATTGGTCTGAGTCTTGGTTTAAAAAGCATCTGTCATCTTTAAAAAACTTAGTCGATAACAGTGCTGTGCTGTTGTACATATTTATTCAAGTGCAAATAAAAAAATTATGTCTAATGAACATGGAAGTACTGAAAAGAGCAAAAATGATGTGTTATTGCGAAAATTTCAAGGAATGAAAGTGCTCAGTTAATCTATTTTATGATTTTTTCACGGTAGGAGATGTCAAAATGTTTCAGAGAAGTTTTCAGTACATAATTTTCTATACAAGATTCAGATAATAATAATGTTTAATTCATCAACTGGTTGTGTTTTTAATTTTACAAGATTATGTATATGATGAAAAAAAAAATATTATGAAAAAGAAATATGTGGATACCAAAATAATGAAACTAATTCCAGCTTTAGAATGTGCAATAGAAGGCTAAAGGTAAATTTTAGCATAATGTAATAATAATTTGTCAAAAAAACAAGAGCAAATGGATGCATAACTTGGCAAACTTTGAGCTTCGCATTTCGTAAAGGCTAGAGAATTAGGTGATATCAGAGAAATAGATGCGAAGAGTAGTTTTTAAAAAACTTTGTACCACCGGCTGCTATGGAAAAGGTAGTTGACATGAGAACGCAACTTCTCAGCCAACTTTGAGCTTCGAGTTTTATAAAAGCAAGAGAATCAGGTGATACAGAGATTTGAATTGTAATTCTGAGAAATTGTACTTTTTTCTTTTATTCTTTGCGATAGCTACAAAGAAAAAATATATTATTGTTATCTTTCTTAACAACTTTAAATCCTCTGTTGAAATACTAATAAAAGTTTAATGTTTTTATCCAAACAATCTTGCTCTCACCAACTGTCCAACTCTCTACAAAGAACTTGACTGAAAGCTTAAATGTTTTTTTGAAACAATTATTATAAACACTTTTAAAAACTATTTTTTAAAGTATTTTCTATTTGTCTATAGTCCTTTTATTTATTCTAATCTCATCTATTCAATAAGCTTTCTCTACAAATGGTAATAATTTTGTTCATGACTGTACAAATAATAATATTGTTAATAAAACTTCCTACGAAAGTATAAAATAAGGCAAGTATAGAAGTTTTTTCTGTATAATCTATAAAATAATATTTATGATTTTTTAAAAGAAGTCAAATAAATACTAGTAAAAAAGTCTTTTACTTCTTTGAGTCAATGTATGCTCAACAAATTATATGTAAGTACATTCAAATTGTTCACTACAAATCAAACAAATGAAAGTTATGAAATCAATTATCGATAGTCAAGTAATGCAAACCATTCTCCGAAAAACTGTATGACTATGTTCTCAGAAATGTATTCAAATTTCTTCATTCTTCTATACAAATTAAACACAAAAAAGTACTGAAATCAATTACTTGTAGTCAAGTACCGGCCATAAGAACTTTTCGTACCTCGCGTATAAAATTACATTTTACTTAATTACATAAAGTACTACATAACGCCCAAGAGGCCCAATAGCTCACACGCTTCTACAAAACTTTATAGTACCTACGTACTTAACGCCAGTCTGGGCGAAAATTATTTTAATTATATAACTATAATGCCTTCTTTTTATTTCTAAAATTCATAAGAATTTTTTCAGGTATTTACGAAAAGTCAAAGCCTGTATAAAAAATTACATAGTTACCAACACATCACTATTTTTCATTATTCCTCCTCAATTTTGAACTTTCTATAATATTACGCATCTTGGAAGGACAAGAGAAGTCTAGAGCTGCTCTAGCAGGGTTGATCCTCCGATCTCCCGTACATACTTGGCGGGCCCGACGGTTCATGGCCCCATGGTCATTTTCATATAAATATTCATATGTTTAAAGAGATAAAATGTATAAATGAGTTGCTTTTACATATTAACTACTGATCTATGAATCTATCACTTTGTTTTTAAATAGAAAGTATAAACCCGCGTGAAAATATATAAAATCTCATATGAGATCCCATAATATAAAAAAGTGCATATGACATCACATATAAGATCTCATACGAGATATGCGCTGTCTGAAATTCTCATATGAGATCTTATATGATATTTACACGGGGGAAAAGGATATAAAATATGTTGCTTATAAAACGCTTAGTAAAATGTAAAAGACTTTTGAGCAGGCTATAAATTTATATGAATTTTTTATTTTATTCTCGTTTAAAAAGGACGGACACAAGGAAAAATATGTTTGATAATGAAATATAAATCATGATTCTGCACATGTACGGATATGTTGTACTTAACGGCATCAATTAAAAATTAGAGCCAATGTAATTATTAATGGTGGACTTATAGGTATAAATATTGTTAATGAATTTACGCAAAAATTTAGTATTCTACATTTAAGTAGCCCAGGTAACTGCAAACCGTCGGGCCCGCCAAGTATGTACGGGAGATCGGAGGATCAACCCTGCTAGAGCAGCTCTAGACTTCTCTTGTCCTTCCAAGATGCGTAATATTATAGAAAGTTCAAAATTGAGGAGGAATAATGAAAAATAGTGATGTGTTGGTAACTATGTAATTTTTTATACAGGCTTTGACTTTTCGTAAATACCTGAAAAAATTCTTATGAATTTTAGAAATAAAAAGAAGGCATTATAGTTATATAATTAAAATAATTTTCGCCCACACTGGCGTAAAGTACGTAGGTACTATAAAGTTTTGTAGGAGCGTGTGAGCTATTGGGCCTCTTGGGCGTTATGTAGTACTTTATGTAATTAAGTAAAATGTAATTTTATACGCGAGGTACGAAAAGTTCTTATGGCCGGTACTTGACTACAAGTAATTGATTTCAGTACTTTTTTGTGTTTAATTTGTATAGAAGAATGAAGAAATTTGAATACATTTCTGAGAACATAGTCATACAGTTTTTCGGAGAATGGTTTGCATTACTTGACTATCGATAATTGATTTCATAACTTTCGTTTGTTTGATTTGTAGTGAACAATTTGAATGTACTTACATATAATTTGTTGAGCATACATTGACTCAAAGAAGTAAAAGACTTTTTTACTAGTATTTATTTGACTTCTTTTAAAAAATCATAAATATTATTTTATAGATTATACAGAAAAAACTTCTATACTTGCCTTATTTTATACTTTCGTAGGAAGTTTTATTAACAATATTATTATTTGTACAGTCATGAACAAAATTATTACCATTTGTAGAGAGTGCTTATTGAATAGATGAGATTTAGAAATTAATAAGAAATATAGATATGTAAAAAGATTTTGATACATAAACAATAATAAAAATTATTGTAATGCATTAAAAAAATATTTGAATGAAGTTGGGAGTAAATTTATTTGAAGGTTAAGTAGACAGCGTAGCACGTGGGCTATGCTCCGAAATTACTGTCCGCATCCCGCTTTCCGCAAGACAAGCACACATGCACATAAATACACACATATTACATACACACGAGTGCGATCGCAGGTTCATGTGTTATGTATAGGTAAAAGTATTTAACTGCGCAAACTCATACGAGTCACGTGACGGGATTGCCGGGATCGCGTGGTTTTGCTTCACTGTAAAGGTTAGATGGTAACGGAGTGCCGTGTAGAAAACGGAGCAATACGAGTACGAAGAATTTATGTAGGATACTTTCAAATTTTAAATGTAGAATACCTTTTATGCAGGATTCTTTCAAATTTTAAATATAGGATACTTTTAAATTTAAAAAAATGTAAGTATCTACCTGTACATGACCTGACTTACGTCAAAAAGTCACGCACACTACACATTAACACGCCCTAACCTCAATTTGAACAAACAAAACTATACCCGTTACCGATTTAACCATATTTATCTGAAGAAAAATACTATTAATATGTGGGTTTTGATTATTCTATGAATAATACAAATTTTGAGAGTTTTATTTAAATAATAAGTTGTGCAAATGATTTTTATTTAAGATTTTTAATATTAAGAATTCATTGACCAAGCGCAAGGGTGATTCCGTGACGAAATAAGCGGTATTTATCGCTAACTGTTGGTTAAACGGTTGGCCAAATCCTTGCGATTTGGCGAACGGATGGCGTACGGTTGGTTACAATTTCTACCAGGGTTCAGAGTTTCTTAATTTAATATTAAAAACTACGAATCTCATTGAATATATCAATTTTACAATGTCAAATTTAATGATTATATATTAAATGTATAGTAATAATAATGTTTTTAATTCAAACAACTGTTTTTATGGAAATTTTAATTGGATAGGCTTTAAATTTACGATAATAGTTTTGTTTTCTATGAAAAATATATTTTGGTATTTCGAATTTATAACATTGATTTTTGACCTAATCAATTCTGAATATTTAGCTTTAACGCATCATTAAAATGCCTTCAAATTTTTAAAATAAATTGAGTTTTTGATTAAAGTAAAAAAAAATTAATGATATACATAGACATCATTTCCTTATATCTTGATAAATAAAAATGCGAACTTTTAAAAATTCGGGAATAACCAGCGCTTGGATGGAGAATGGCGGTGTCTATCCGCAAAATCAAATTAAACTTTTTTGTTATTTCCACAGTTGATATCAAATTCAATGTATTATTAATGATTTTTATTATGTATTTATTCAGCACGACAAAAAATTAAATTTCGAAACTAAGATTATATTACACAAATAATATGTTTGAATTATATTTACAATGTATTTTATCTTAAATACGTACACTGAAATTCTTGTACAATTATATGTTTTTTAATATAGATCCTCGATAAACTGTAACTCAGTATAATGCATATTTTATAATTTGATTCACACTCCGTATGATCGATTGTTATTACTGAGATTTGACGTTTGAAATAATTGCTAGTTCATACTGTCACGTAGGTTCTTTCGCGAGGTAATTATTCTTTTGCTAAGTCGTAGGTCTCTCGTCTTCCACGCTATCTGAACGCCGACGGAAACCTCCGAGCAAAACCTATAATTTTAATGAAGCTGTAAATATAATTGTAAAATGTCATGTACTCCAGCAATATAACCTCTAAATTTTACTTATAAATATAAAAATATAAAAAATTATATGCCTGTATCTAAGATACATTTTATATTTTTTATCGCTACATTTATTTTAATCGCATATTGTATGAATAAAACTATAAGTCGATAATGCACTCATCTCCAAAATTATTACGCCTAAGCTCGAAACCATATATTTACAAAAGTAAACAGAAAACTGAAAATCCTTGAATAAAAGAAGTCTTAGATTATTAAATAGGAAGGAAATTACATATGTATATTAGTATATAAATTCTTTATTTTGCAAGTCACTGTTTCATTTATTTATAAGTTTGTATATTATAAATGTTAATAAGTCATCATATTCGCACGGAATTGGCTAACGTTTTCATAATATTCTTTTATATAAATTTGTTTATTTTTAATTTATCTAATGTAATGGATGAAAAATATCTTACATTTACTGTACGTAAATCTTTTTGAACCCTATCTTATGGCTTCATTCGGATTGGTTCTATAAAAAATTGACTATTTATAGTAGCTAATAATATATACTCTTTCCGCAAAAAAAAACTCACTCTTATAGATAAAAGTTGTATTTTTAACGTATCTTTGTTAGACAAGAAGACTTAACAAATCAATAAAGATGTTATCACATTAGAAAAATAAAAATGATTCACTGACATCTATTGTATATGAATGAGTCGTAAAACTATAATAAATCACCTGTAAAGCGAGACGCACATGTGTTTTTTCACATTCCCTTCAAGTCTAAAGGACAATCACCGATAATAGCCTCATTAATAAATATCGAATTAAAAAGGTAAGTAATAGATGTCTGATCGAAACGAGTGAAATGGCATATAAGGAAATGGTTAACGTTACGTTTGGCAGATGGCATCTTTCTAACCTTCAGGTTCATAAAAATGTAAAATCTAGCTTTACTGGGGGTTTTAGTAGTCTTACTAGTTTTTATTTATTTCTCACGGTGGGGATGTCAGTATATATACGTGTGATCAAATTAATTCTTTCAGTTCCGTGATTTTTGAGTATCCACGCGCACACTAACGTACACGTATTCAAGATGAAGATAACATTAACTTTAGCTTTCGCTATGCTAGCAGTGTGTTTATTCGGCGTATCAGAAGGTAACGTTTAAAAATCATTAATATTGTTGCCGTAAATAATATTATTGTTACACAATATTTGAAATACTATCTTTTCTCGGATCTAACAAGCTCGAAAAAAAATTCTTGTCAACTTTTCGATAATATAGAATTAAACATATAAGCATAATAATTCAACAAAGGCATGATAGAGTGAATTTTCATTTGAATTTTAAATATTTTTTTATAATTTAAGTATATTTATCGAAAATATATTTTACTTACAAAATCTATTTAAAATGCCCTTTGTTGCATAAACTCTTTTGTTACAAGTTCTCGTTAGACATGGTACATGTGCAACAAACATATTGTACATCAGAAAAAAAAGTTTGAACTTTTTTAAATCTCATGCTGCTGTATAAAAACATTAATTCTTTTACATTTATACCGACACCCTTTTCATGCTCGACGTGCCTTTATCTTTTAACGCCGAATACATAAAAACTAATATCTTAAAGTTCTTTTTAATTTTGTTTATGCGAAAAGAGATTTTTAGTACATGTAGTGCACTCTACTACTAATTTAATTTTAATCATTTCAGCAAGAACTACGCTTCGGGAAAAGCGCGCCATTGCATGGTTCAAGTGCCCACCAGATACGACAACTGACGAGGAATGCATTAAATACGCAAAAAATAAATCGAAGAAAGATAACTACTGCCTTGGCTTTTTCGTAAAAAACGGTTACATTAAATGGCAAACGTAAGTACATTGTTTATGCAATACCAAAAACACATTAACTCGAATTATATTAAATTATTGCGGAAAATTTCCAGGTGCGGTCCCGTTCAATGTTTGGCAAATGAAAAATTAGTTAGCTACGATCACACCAAAGCATATCCTGGTTGCTGTAAAAAGTGCGAACCGACAAAAAAGACGTAAATTATGCCCATATAATCGGCGGAACTGAGAATAAAACCAAAAATTCTATTTTACTACTTAACTTTGTTTAGATATTTAGTTATATATAAAAATAAACATAAAAAATAAAAATAAAAAATGTAAACTATAGAAATAAAATATACAGTTAGAGAACCTAATCGTTATTTTTTTTTTTATACCTACTTTGTAAATGAATTTCTAACTATCCTAGTTTCAACGTTATCGTAAAATGATAAAAATAGAGATGCATATTAAATTTTAAGTATTTAGTATTTAAATTTCTTAGACATAAACCCATTTAGGTATATAAGAAATAAAAGTAAATGTAGATATATTATTTAAATTCATATTTAAGGACTATAATTACTCTGTTTTCCATGTAACTTAAAAAACGCAGTGTCTTCTAAGGTAATCAAATATTTAAAAATTAAGGCAAAAGAATGTTTAATTATCAGTCGTCCTAGGAAAAGAAATAGTGTTATGCTATCTCAAGCTAGCAAGTTTAACTATATAACTTATTAATCTTGGTAAATATAAAAAAATGTAAATGATTGTAATAAATACTAGACATTGAAAAAAGTTTCATTCGTCATTTTATTGTTTCTCGTTGTGAAATGTTATTAAATCCGGATTCAAAATGAAATTAACTCTGACTTTTCTTATGATTTTTGTTAATTGTTCAAGTATTATATATTATGTTGAATTCTTCTTACAAGTTATTAATACATCAATTTTAATATTATTCAATATATTACATAATATAATTTAATATTATTCAATATATTAGATGATTTTAAATGGTTTTCCCGCGTGATAGTCTAATATTCACTTTCTATGTTAGAATATTTACGAGATTTAATATTATTTTAATTTTGTCGTCGTTGATGCTACATATTTAGGTCACGATTTTTCCTCTAATGATAAAACGACCTTATGAATTCATGTCATCATCATGAATTATCAACGATTCTAAACATTTCTTTTTGAAGCAAAGAGTGGGGATGGTAGTACTTAATACGATAATAAAATTTTTCCCCACAGTTCATTTCTGACTTTTGTACGAATCACTTAAAATGAAGTACGCTTTGGTTTTAATTTTTGTTATATTCAACATTTTCCTGATTGGCACGAGCAAAGGTCTGTATAATAATTTTATTGGTTTCAAACTTATTAAATCTTAATTTCAAATGAATAAAAATTGTCACTTTTTTAACTGTTGTGTTATATATTATTGAAAAATTAAATTTTGTCCTTATTATAAACTTCTTAATCAATTTACATGAACAAGAGCTTGTTATGCATTTATACTATTTCATAGTATTTAGTATTATAGTTTGATACTTTTTGTTTCTTTCATACTTTTATTTGAATTGTCTGAGAACGTCTATTAAAACCTAAGAAGTTTGATACAAATAAAAATATTGTTATTTTAGCTGCTCCAAATACTCGTGAAAAACGCAGTTTATCGCAGGAAAGATGTCCACAAGGATCAACGGATAAACAATGCTTAGAATATGCAACGAGAAAGTCAGAAAATCTAGATCAGTGTCATAAATTTTTTTTAAATGGTGGTTCAATTGAATGGCAAACGTAAATAATTAATAAAATAAAAATCATTTATAACTTTTTTCAATTAGTAGATTATACATATTATATCAAAAATTTCTTTTTAGTTGTGGTACCGTCAATTGCGGTACAAATACAAGAATAGTGGAAGAAGACAGAAGTAAGCCATATCCCGCTTGCTGCGTCCATTGTGAAGTAATTGACAAAAACAAACCAGCCATGTCAAGTGGTGTAATGTAATTTATTTATAATAAAAATAAAAATATACACAGATAAAATAAAAACAAATTTATTGCAAAAAATATAAGCCTTTATAAATAAAATTAACGTACTTGAGAAATACTGTAAAATTCCTGTTGACCAGTTAGCTTTTTAAAAAGAAAAACAGATTACAAATAGTTTTTATCTGTATTGCATACGCTTAAATTAAGGAGGTTCCTGCGCGACTTCCTAGTCAAAGTAGTGCTAAATGAAGAGGTTACCTAAAATGTAAAAAATAGCATAGTTGTAATGTGATTTATTTATTTAAAATGATAGATAGTCAATGTTTTATAAATAAAGTGTATTTAACATGACTAAAATAACTTTTCTCACAAAATGTCGATTTCTACAAACAATTATTGATAAATAACTGGAATCTTTTCTGTTTCTCAACCGATTTTAGTTTTGAAGGTCTCATTTTGTTCCTTAAGTAAAATCATGGGGACTTGCCGAAAAAAAATTCAAAATTAATCAAAACTCAACAAAATGAGACCTTCAAAACTAAAATCGGTTGAGAAACAGAAAAGATTCCAGAGATTTATCAATAATTGTTTGTAGTGACAATATCTAGTTTCTAGAATATCGACATTTTGTGAGAAAATTTATCTTAGTCATGTTAAATACACTTTATTTATAATACATAGACTATCTCTATCATTTTAAATAAATAAATAAATCACATTACAACTATGGTTTTCTTAAAATTTAGGTAACCTCTTGATTTAGCACTGCTTTCACTAGGGAGTCGCGTAGGCATCTCCTTAAAAAATCTGTTTCCTAAACAATAAGAAAAATTTTCAGTAAAAGTCTGTGTCAATAAAAGTTATCAAAATCAACTAAAAAAACATTCAAAAATAAACTAAATCTCTAAGATAGGAAAAAATCTTAAAATTTTACAATTATATCAATATTTAATTTAAATAATCATACGCAAAAACAGTCTGTATTTATTTATTTACATACTCGGACAGATTAAGCTTATTTTAGGTCATATAAGTCATTGGTGATTCTTTGTACTTTTATTGATTATACGCGTTCTTTTACTAAACTTGAAGAGTGTGAGTTTTCTTTATTACGCTATCCAAAAACAAGCTAAATTGTTACTACTTTTAAAATAGACTTAAACAAATTCATAATGGCATTAATTTCACGTTCTTTACATAGCAAAGCAATCGTCGTTTACAATGCTCTACCTTTCAAACCATTATATTTGTATAAAAAGATAAAAGTTCCATAAGTTATAAACTGCCAGTAACCCACCACCAATTAACAATCAGTAGCTTTCCTAATTTTAGATTGATTGATATTGTTGAGAAATTAGCACAACATTGTCATAAACTTGATTTTTATCAGAAGAGATAATCAAAATGCAGCTTTCTGTTCTTCGTTTACTTAAAAGAATGTAATGAATAGGGGAAATTTCAATTACATTGTAAGTTGAGTATAAAATAACAAATCTAAACTTAATAATAATCTTAAGAATGAAATAAATATTATTTGTCTTCAAGGAATGTCGAAACTATCTTTCAATTTCAGATTTTTATCAATTATCTTTATTACCGCTGTTCTCTACGTTATCCCAAACAACCAAAATAAAAAGCTGTAAAAATTGTTAAGAAAAACTAAAAAATAAATAAATTAAAATGAAAAATGTATTGCTGGATGCACATATCCCCTAAACAATAAAAAACAATTCAAAACATTAGTATATTCAAATGAACCACGAAATATATTCGAAATAGTTTCTTGAAAACTTGATAATAAAGAGAATCCTTTTAGAGAACACTAAATATAACTTTTTAACGTATGATAAAAAGTCATCGCTTTATCATTTATATTGTAAAATAAAGTTAACACAATATTTTGAGAATTACGAGTAGTTCTGATTTGAACCCAAATAAAATCTCTTATTGACTCATCTTTGTTTCGACAATCTTATTATTATTTTAATGTCAAACAATGCTTTTGAATCAACGCTAATCTATAAAACAAACAAACGGAATCGCCTCTACACGTTTGTCATTCACACATGACATATTAATCGAACCACGACCAAGGACTTATTAGAAATAAAAAACTCGTTTCTTCTCCCATCTCAAGAACCACACACTCAACTATTTCCAATCTTCCATCAATCTACGTATACATCTTCGAGCGGGCTTCAGCACGTGCTGGCGACGCGCGCGCCATTCGAAATTCCCGAAGAAAAGAACAATGAATATTTATGCCTCATTTGCACGAAACAACAACTATACCATACAGCACGCGACGAGTGAACAACGAAGAAGAGTCTCTGTCCCTACTAAATACAACTATAGAGCAGCCGGTTGACCTTAGCTAGGTACAATCCCCTCGCACGCGTGTGTAGGGTGACTCACCCAGTAGATGGACACCTACCAGTAGATGGACGATATTAAATAAAATTAGTCGTCATTATTTATTACAGCAGTAAAAACAAAAATTTGTTTTTGTATTGGGAAGAGCGGTTCTTTATACAAGTATTGCACGCTGTACAATCTTTAGGAAAAGGTTATTTATTTTGAAAAAAAATCATTGAATGGCAGTCACTGCGCCGCGTGTCGACGCTCGAGATTCAGGCGCGTTCTTGTATCAAAGCGAAGCACATGGGTCTGAAGAAATACAGAAATAAAGACTTCTAAATACATTCTTCAGATATATAATGCATATACATATATAAAAGATATTTAATTTTAAGTAAATGTGTCCAAAATTAAAATATTTTAAAGAAAAATAAGAAGAATTGAGGTTCATCTACTGGAAGAAATTTTAGTGTCTTGCCAGTAGATGAACACATTAAAAGTACATTGGAATCGCTATTTTTAAGTAAAACATAAGAATTATTAACATAATTACATGAAATATATTAAATAACAACACTTTTATATAAGTAACTTTATGTTTTGAAGTGTAAACAAACAGTTTAGTAATTTCATTCAAAACCCCTATTTTTGGTTATGTTGCACGGTAAACTTGATGCATCAATATTTTTGTTTTTTTACAGAAAAAACTTCGTAACGATGATTGTTGTATGGATTTATTTGCTATTATATTATCCAGTTTTCATATTTATTTGATTTACAATTGAAATTGTTATAATTTAATCGTTCATCTACTGGCGGAGGGTCGTACATCTATTAGAAGAACTGTTCATCTACTGGTATTTTGAGATATTCTATAATTTAGTATTTTATTAATAAAATCAAATTATTTTCAAACTTTTTCGTATATTTATGAGTATTTCACATGCTTGGAATTATCAAAATCGCTTTTGATATTAGATTTAACAAATGATAATTTTAATAATTTGTGATTAAACACACACTTGTGCCTGAGTGTCCATCTACTGGGCAAGTCACCCTACTCGGAAATTCCCGATGCTGCTACTGCTATGCTGCGGGTTCGAGGGTGCGCGCATGCACGTGCACAGCAAGTGAAATTAATAATGCATTAAGACGGCAAATACTGCTATCTCTCTTTTTCGGCGGTTGCAAGAAGGAGGGATGAATCCTGGTAAATATATGTACCTGCCGGCGCGTATACGTGAGAGACAGTAACAAAATTGTAATCGAAGCTGTGTGGTGCCTTCTCAGAAGTCAGAATGAAGTACGCGGTTGTTCTCTGCAATCTCATGCTCGCCGTAACACTTGTGTCGGCTAAGCCAGCAGGTTCGCATTTTTAGCGTAATTATTCCTTTTATATACGTTTTTATTCTGACGTTACTGAAATTTGTGCGATTAGTTGAATTGTCCATTAGTTCATAATATCTAACGCAAATATTTTTTATGAAATTCAAGTTTTATATTAAAGTTGAGTTGACGAAAATGCACACGGAGAAAATAGTGTAGTAAATATTACTATTTTTTATAGTAAACATGGGCAGATGCATTTTCTCATGAAAATTACTACAATTTGTATAGTAAAAATTGCTATTTATATACTAAAAATTACAAAATAACAGCAATTTTTACTATAAATTGTCGTAACGTTGAAGAAAATGAATCTGTCCCCAGTAACTATATGGAAAATAGTAGTTTTGATTACAAGATTTTTCTCCGTATATGCGTGAAATTAAGTTTTTAAAATTCACTCTAATATGAACTCATAAAAAATGAAGTTCTCTTTTTAAATACAAACTCAGAAATAAAATCATGTTTCTGTGGGTGCTCTAATATAAATTAATAATATTCAAGGTCTAGACGATCCCAGCGTTCAAGTTAAAGTAGCGCTTAAATTAATTGTATCCGTTATGTAGCTATATTGAGTTTAAATGATATAAGGGCGTCTTGAAAAAACTCAATTTCATGTTTTATAATTGGCAGTTGAGAATTACTTAGACGCGTTTATATGCATTAATATATACCCTCATTTTATCATCCTGATGAAAAACATTTTATCACAAAACTTTTTTTTTAAATATTGCTGTTTGATCATTTAATCAATCAGGCATTAGTAGATGTAATCACATACAAAAATCAATTAGAATAACATATTATTTCTTTAATGCATTAAAAGACTTTATCTACATATGAGAATCATTAAAAGAATAATTAAAAAGTTTTTTCCTCAAAACCTGCATTATTGTTTAACGTTTTATCTCATAATTTAAATATTTATTTATTATGTTCATCCAAAGAATCCACAACGCCTAAATGGGACCTTGAAACTTGCGAGGCGAGGGCTGTTATAGCAAGGAAGGAAAGCAAACAATGTAAAGACTACCAATGCGTGCAACACTCATACGGCCTTGTTTTAGATGGAATAGAGTAAGTTATATCAAAATAAAATATAAACTATATTATAATACTCCATATTTAATTTATTGAGTTTCGCTTATTTGAAATTGCTATTAGACTTTTTATCTACTCCCAATACATTCGCACAAAAATTATAGAAATGAAAAAAATTTGCATATCTTCATTTGTCATTAAATGATTAATGCATTATTACATTTTATTTCTTACTAATAAAAAACCTTATATAGATAAAAACAAAATTAATATGTGTGTATATATTTTTGAGCTGCAAGAACTACCACACCGACTAATCAACACTAAATCAGCTGTAAATCACATAATGACATCGAAATCGCCAACCCATTAGAAACTGACAGAACATGAATGTTTATCATAGTCATTACTCCTCATCGTTCTCGACAACTTAATTCCATTAGTTCAAATTTATAATTTAGTTATTAATATGATTTCATTGTTACATACAATGAAGAACACAATAAAGTTAATTAAATTCAAATACAATGTAATGGCAAAGTTTCTTTATTAGAACCATACTTCCTACAATCCTATTATAAGCTTTACAAAGAGCATTCGAAGTACAAGAACGGCAGTGCATTTATATATAATGGCAATTAATCTTTATAAAGACGAAATTTTATAAGTTCATTTAATGATGTCTCATATTATTCGTAGGCTATTATAATACCAACTTTATGGCCGTTTGATATCTTAATAACTTGAACGTGATCGATTGCAAAGTATAATTGGTATAATAAAACTTTGGTATATAAATTTTACGAATAAATGATAACTTACCAAAATGAAGTAGGGAATGGAGGTATAAATGGGAATGATTGTTTTTTCACATTCACAAGTCTTTCTTTAAAATCAAGACAAACGTCTCACTAGAAAAAGGGTTATTGATTTAGATTTTTCAAAATGAAAGTCACAGTTTTTTGCAATTTACTATGTGTAATAATAACTTTGTGTTTATCACAGGAAAAAGTTTCCGCGGGTAAAGTTTCTGCAAAAACTAATCACTTCACTATTCTTCTTTTGCTATGAGACATAATGTTTTCATTTGCCATACTATTTAGATATGCGACCAGAATATTGTAATGCTCAAATTAAAGCCGAAGCTCAAGCTAGATGTGAACTGACCAAATGCAATAGAGAAAACACGGAAATGTCTGCAGTACCGTAAGTTTATGAATCTAAGCATTAAAAGGTTAAAATATTTATATGAACTCTAATTTAAACATTCCAGTTGCGGTGAATTTAGGTGTCCTGGCAATATCATAGGTTACAGAGGTGACAGATCTAAACCGTATCCCGGCTGCTGCATGTATCCTATTTGTGGATAAATAAAAACATTGAATTTTTATTAGTATTTTAAACAGAGAATTTAAAGTTGTTAAGAGAAACAATAACAATAATATATCTTTCCTTGTAGCTATTGCAAGGAATAAAAGAAAAAAGTAAAAGTTTAATTCTGAATTACGATTCAAATCTCTGGTATCACCTGATTCTCTGGCTTTTATGAAACTAGAAACTCAAAGTTGACTAAGAAGTTGAGTTCTCATGTCAACTACTATTTCCATAGCAGCAGGTGATACAAAGTTTTTTACAAAATACTCTTTCGCATCCATTTTCTTTGAGATCATCTGATCCTCTCTAGCCTTTACAAAATGCGACTCAAAGTTTGCCAAGAAGTTGAGCTCTCATCTTAACTACCCTTACGTAACAGCACCTGATACTAACTTTTTTCACAAAACACTCTTATGCATCCATTTGCTCTTGTTTTTTTGCCAAATTATTATTACATCGTTCTTCGTCATTGTACACAAATACAATAACACTGGCATTCAATGATTATAAATTATAACCAGATTCTGGCTTAGTATTACATTGCAATACTTTAATTAAGATTCTTCTGCTTCTATATCCGACCGACAGATTGATCGATCCTCCTTTATAACTAAAGTCACAGGTCCTGCGACAACTCCCATTGGTAGAGTTGATAGTTTACCTTTAGAAATCATAAGGATCAGTAAAGCATCAATAATTAAAATCCCATTAAGTAGAATGAGTCTCTGCTAGAGAAATATCTGCAACAGTATTTATCTTTGTTTGTACTATAATAGTGTTGTGTGTATATAACTTCTTGAAATTTGAACTTTTGAACTTAATCTTGTAGAAAAAAATTTACCGAGGATTCTTCTGAAATATTTTAGCATCTCCTACTATGAGCAGCTAAAAATTGTATTATGCTGAGCACTTCCATTCGTGGATATGATTTTCACAATAACACATAATTTTGGCTTTTCCCAGTATTCCAATGTTATATTTTACATAAAAAACTTTTGATTGGTCCAAATATGTACAACAGTTTAAGAGACAGCAATCAAAGTCTTGCAAGGGTACTAGATCTACTCACACTACTGCATCACAATCCACTAGCAAATTAAAATATTGGTTGCAGATTCAAAAACTAGCCATTACAGTAATTTATATTAAGGCTTTATGTACTGTAATATTTACAGAACAGATGGCTCCTCTAAAACATTTGACGCCCCTCACAATAAGCCAATCATGAATTATATTATTCTCAACACTTGGATTTGTTAAAATTTTTACTTCCTACACATCTTATAAAATTAAAAACAAAAGTTTATAAACTAAGAATCATTGTGAGAAAAAAATCTTTCTCGATATTCTTTTATACCCAGGCAGAAATGATCTTCTATAATAAAAGTTCAAAAAAGTTTATAACTGATATTAGCAGGTTATAAAGTCAGGATTTGAGACTTTTATAAAAGTTTTAAACTGTTATAAATAGTTATTTACTTTTATATGTTTTTTGGATCGTCGTAAAAATTTGAATCTTTGATCAGTAAAAAAAGTTAGTAACTGATAATAACTTTTACGAATGTTTACTAATTTGTACTAATTGAAATTTATAATTCTTTGTATTTTGGAATATCCATATTAATAAAATTTCTTTCTTACAAAAAGTGAGTAATTAATCAACTTTTTGAAACTATTAATAACTGTTACTATTAAATAAAAAAAGTTTATAACAGATTTTTTATAGATTGATTTTATGGTTATGTTTATTACTGTTATAAACTTTATTTAGCTGTTCATAACAGAAAAAAACTTTTATAAACTGTTACTATAGTCTCAAATCCTACCTTTATAAACAGTTATTAACAGTTATAAACTTTTTTTAAAAATTATAAAAAATTATATATTCTTATTAATCATTATTTGCTAAGTTTTATTTCCGCCTGGGTAGTAGATACAACTTCTTGAAATTATTATTGATTGAAACTACTTAAATTAATAACCCACACATAATCTTGTAAATTAAAATCATAACCAGTTTATGAACTAAGAATCGCTAAGAATAAAAGCTTTCTTGACATTCTTGTATGGATATAACTTTTTGATATAAGATACTTGAGCATGATTTACTTCTAAAATAAAATCTGAGAAAATCTTACATCTCACGATTTCCGGGTTTTAATGCTAGTTTACCTTTAGAAATCATAGGGCCAGTTCTGGCACACCCATTTCAACGTATAATATAGCGCGGTCGTCCCTCAGGCTTCTTCTACATTTGGACAGATACTTGCCTTCGGAGGGTTCCCGTGCTCCTTGATATCCTATAATTAGAATTTAGTAGAGGAAAATATTTCTAGAAAACATTTGCTGATAAGGTTTCGTTAACTGATCAGGAGTTTGTTGGTTGATAAAATATTCCAAGAAACTATTATTACGACAAACCAGAGAAATAACAAAGTACAAATCTAAAATAGCGTTACATCAGTTCAATGACTAAGTAGCCTTGAATTTTGGCCAAAAACAGATAGATGAGAGCAACTTTATCGTGAAAAAATATATATTCCTAGTAAAATGTCATTAACATAAAATATGGTGTAGGTAACTATTTATCGATACATCTATTAATATACGGCCAAACATATGTGATGCCTATACGGGCAATAAAAGACTCGCTTATATAGACTTCATATGATTATAGTGATAACATAATAATTATAATTATTAGTCTCAATATTACCTGATCTAATACAATTCATTCTGCACTATGCGCCAATCCTGTCTTTTGTAGGTCAAATGGAGACATCAAATAAAAGATCATGGATATAATTAGGAAATATTTTTTTGTTGTGGAAAAGATCTGAGCTTGCGAACTTTAGAAGAGATGAAACTGAAGTTTATTTTTCCATGAACATATATAAAAGAATTATCGCATACGTTACATTTTTCAGCATATTTTCAAGCGAATCATAGGCTTACATTTAAAGTACTTTTTCGTTCGAATTATAATGTATTGAGTTAATATTACATACAATTATATTTTTATGAACATTATTCAATTATGCAAGTTAAAAAAGTTGTACTTTAAAAATATGTAATATCTATATGTTCCGGGGTACTATATCCTTTATGAGTAAAAGTCATTCAAAACTCGAATGTATTCTTTTTACAAGAGGAGTAGTAAATATTTAACAGATCGACTGGTCAAAAGTATTGTTTGATAGAGTGAAAAAAAATAGTTTTGACTGCAAAAAATATCTAAAGTAGAATGTTATATAATTTTCTATTATAGATGTTGAATGGGTGTGCAAACAAACAAAAATGTGTATCAAGTTCACTAAATAGGTTTTTTTTTTACCATTGGTATAGCCTATTACAACACCGGCATCATGAACGTTCAATATCTTAATAACTTGCGTACGACCGATAGTAAAGTATAATTGAACAAAAGAACTTTTGTGTATAAAAAAGTTTTACGAATGAATGATAACTTATGGCGACTGCCGGTATATAAATACGAAAATAAATAACGTTACTGATTTAGATGTGCCAAAATGAAAGTGACAGTTTTTTACATTGCACTATGTGTGCTGATAACTTTGAGTTTATCCCAAGGAAAAGTTTTGTCAGGTAACGTTTTTGCATTTCACTATTCTTCTTTTGCCTTGATAAATAAAGATTTTGTTTGTCATACTATATTTAGACGATTTGCGACCAGAATATTGTGATGATCAAATGAAAGCCAATGATCAATCTAGATGTGTATTGCACAAATGCAACCGAGAAAACACGGAAATATTTTCAATGGCGTAAGTTTATTAATCTGCTCATTAAAAGGTTATAGAACGTTTGTATTAAATCTGATTAAAACATTCTAGTTGCTCCAAAGTGAAATGCCGCGGCAATATCATAGGCTACGAAGGTGACAAATCTAAACCGTATCCACAGTGCTGCATTAAACCTATATGTCGCCCTCTTAATCGTCCCGTTGGTTAAACGAACAAGTGGCCTTGAATTATGATCGAAAACAAACATAGAATACATAATCCCTATAAAATATTATTAACATAACATATGGCTTCTTTAATTATTTATTGATACGTCTATTGATTTATGACTAACCTAAAGCGATGATATATGTCGAGTTTGCATTAAAAAGCTGGCGTATATCGACTTTATATAATAATCAATAACATGATAACTATAATTGTTAGTCTCGATATTTTCCAATCTAAGACAATTCGTTTTTTGTTATGCGCAAATCCCGTCTATCATAGATTAAATCACATTTTTTTAATATCTATTATTAATAAGCAACTGGTGAATCAGTTTTTGCTAGAATCATCAAATGGGGAATTCAAGTGGGAGAACATGGATATAAGAATAGAAACGTCTACTGGCGCGAATCTTAAACAGTATTTCAAAGGATTCGATCAGAAAAAGGTGTAAGCCTTCTTAATATTTTCTTCGTTTTTGTGCGAGTGGGAAGAATGAAGTTTTTTCTAATATCTTGTGTAATCGTTGCCTCAGCACTCGCCTTAGCCGATTCGGCATCCGTAAGCATCGAAATAGGTATTCTTTAATTTTATTATTTATTAGCGGCCTTTGAATTTGTAACGGATTATCTAAAATACTATCAATTTAGTATACAGAAACAAATCTGTTCTTCTCAATTTTTTTAAAACGCAGTAGTATTCCTCAATATTAGCATTTTATTCATTTAATTTATCCATCTTAACAGTTCAACTTTTTTATTATTGGAAAAGACTGTTGAAATGTTGGTTGAAAAATAACTGTAAATCGATATGCAAATTTTCATCCCATTGTAGTAAACAGAGATGAATGTCGCTATTGTAAAAAACTATGAGCGTGAATTCTAAGCATCTCGCTGCTGGATGATTTCAGCAGTGACTCACTTCAATGTCTCTACAATGATTAATTCACCGCGTCTATCTCTATCTCTATCACTCTCTTACTGCCGATGTTGTAGATACCAAGGAAGACGAGCTGCGAGCAGAATACTGCGATTTTCCAAAGTACAGCCCATTCAGACGGGAGTGCGCGCTATTCAAGTGCAGCCAAGACCGCACGCGAGTGCTAGCCATACCGTGAGCAAATTTATACGATTACGCAATCCGTGGAAGACAGTTCGAACGATGTCATAAGGTTTTTCGTGATTTTTTTTTTGTTCGTAGGTGTCCACATTCGCCTTGTCCCAGCAAGTTGAGTTACAACGAGGAGAAATTTTTGAAGCCCTATCCTGAATGCTGTGCACCGACCGATTGCTAACTTCGCTTTCGCCTAAGAATAATTTATTAAAAATCCTCTAATACTCATATTTATATGGAATGTTATATACTTCTTACATTTATTTAATATAAATAAGGAAATTCCTTCTACATATTTCACCAGCCCAATCCCAATGTACACAAAAACCTTTTCACAATAAACCAGAAAAAAAAATTGACACCAGCCTTTATACACCACGCAGTCCTCCTAAATCACGGGAAAAGCAATAAAGGATACATCCGGCTGCCGCGGGTCGAGAATAAAAAGCCAAAGCTCTCTCTCTTCGATTTCCGAGGAAGCGCGAGCGCGCGTCTAGCAAAAGCAGCAGCAGCGACTCGGCTCCGTTCTCGCTCTTAAAATATCGACACGCTCGGCTTCTCGGATTGCGCACACGCGCCCACCTTCCTCATTTTCGCATTTGCGTCGCCCAAATACATAATACGGCGAGTCATCGGCCAAACGCGCGCGAGCTGCTCATTGTTCGACAGGCCGCGGTTTTTTCTTTTCGCGTAGGTGAGCTGTTTATATATATAGGGAATTGAAGGAGCCTCGAGTGAGGTGAGATTGGATTTGGTATGATGGATGATTAGTGGATACGGTAGAGCGAGTGGTGACCTAGAAATGTTTTAGACACGCGTGGTTTCACGGATAGTGAGAATGATCTGGGAAAGTGTATACGTGTGTTTGTGCGAATGCGTAAGAGGTGTCTGCTCGCCTTTCTTCTGGACTTTCTACGGTTTATGATGGACAAGTGCGAAATTGATGTAAAGAGTGGGAATGAAAGTGCAGATGAACGTTCGGAGCTGTAGTCTGTAGGATTTTGTTTCAACTTGATTTACGAGCCATTTTCTTTTCATTTTACTTTAACGAACTGTTTTATTATTCTTCGAAATGTTGCTTTTGAATTTTCAAAAATAACTTCGCCTAATGTTTCATTAAACTTCAAAAACAAAGTTATTTTTAACAGCCCTCGTCCGGAGTAAATTAAACATAGAGCAATATAGTTGATGAAAAAAGGGCAAAGTCCAAGTAAGTTTCCACGCTGAAATTCACATCATTTGCCATAGGTCAATTTAAATAAAAGTGAGCGAATTGAGATACGTATTTTTAGATGAAATCGACAAGAAAATAAACATAGTCGCGTTCTATAAATCATCTATGTCAAACGAATTATTTTTATCATCGAATATATTTTCAATTATTGCAAACCAACATTCCGAAGCCACTGTGAATTCAATTAAAAGTTATCGAAGAAGTGTCTAGATTGATTATTAATAATTAAACTCAATTTTCGTAAACTCCTCTGGATACAAATAAAAATAAACAGCTACGAAAAATCATCCAAATGCCTATACTACAAACTTATTTTTCTCCGTCCCAAAACAAAACGTCACCTCGCCACATAAAAAACAACATTAGAGATCGCGATTTCTCAAAGCCTCGTCACAGCGGCCGGCTCTCAACGCTTCCGCGACTCTAAATAACCCAAACAAACAGCCTTCCCTCCATCCGCATAATCTCTCATCGCACCTTTCTCTCGGTCTCTCCTCTAAAAAGCGGACACGTTCGTCGCTGAGACACCTCTTCCCTCTTCGAAAAAAGCTCGTCGCACCGCGCGCGCCGCGTGGAATAGGCAGTCGGCCAGCGTTACATCACACAAACACACACACATCCGCGCACATTTTTAAAGCCGGCGAGCTCCAGCGCACGCACGCACGCGCGTAATTAAATTCATGAATAGATTCGCGCGTTCCGCGGATCGGACGTATGTATTTATGCGCGTGCATTTGGGTTGGGGATGCGCGTGTGCGAACATACGTGAGGAGGTTTAGCGAATGGCTGTGTGGTTCTGGTTAGAGGCGAGAGATCGTACAGGCGAGTTTGGAAGTTTCAGCTCGCCGTGGTTCGAATTACGATGGAGATAGACTTTGTATGATGTGTTTTTAATCAAGGTGCGGAGGAGGATTGAGTCATAAATGTTTCGAGCACGTTTATGTAAATGGCTTGCATATACAAAACTCGCTTTTATTTAGTTATGTAAATAGTACAGGAATTGCAAAAATGTAATTATTTACTACAGCATCCATAGTGTAAATAAATGTATAATACATTTTTTTTTATTTATTGGAGTTCATGAATTAGAAAATATTTTACATCTATTCGTACGAAATACTATAGTTTTACTGTAAGCAGCTTAGTAACTTGTTTGAATCCACTTCATTTAGACAGCTCCAATGCAAGCAGGCTAAAGTTATAACTACGTTAGAGTGTTCTCTGATTGTTACTGCCAATGCGATACTTCGTTAAATAAAACATTACTAATTGAAATCGTAATGAAAGTTTACATTGAAAGTGCTTTAAATTATTAAAAACCAAAATATTAGGTATAAAAAATGTTATATCTCATCCGGAACAAGCTATTTTAAATCTTAATATCCTGTTACGAGTTTTTTTGTCAATTAAAAGTTACTAGAGCTGTTCGTGATCTAAGCAAAATATAAAAAAGTTTTATTATATGGCAGCTTGAGATGGAAAAAAGCTGAATTTATGGCTGAAAAACTTTATAAGTATCACTAGAACTTTCTTAAAATATTAAAATCCTGCTTTTAAATGTTTTATATATTTATGTGATTGCGGTTTCAGTAACGGTATTTTTATAAATAACATTACTTATATGTAAGAAAAGATTAGATCTACGACTTTTTTGTTAACCATTCATTAAGTTATTTAGTTATAACGGTAAATTAAGAAATTAAAATATTTTTTCAGAAAACTAAAGGTACAAGTTCGACACAGACATAAACTTTGTATCTTCTATTTAAATAAATTACCATATTATCAACAAAGCTTTTTACTATTCATACTATACCGACCACACTATAAATAATTGTTTTTCATAACGTATAGAACGCCATTGACTATTTACAAATCCAACAGCCACTCACACACACACACTCATATCCAGTCATCAATCATCCACTGGCGCTCCTGAAAAAGACAAAATCGGAAATGCCTACCGAATCAGCTATCCATATCGTTTCCGTAAAACCACTCCTTATCACGCCCCCGCACACTTTACTCGCGGCACAGCAAAGAAGAAACGCGCGGCAAAAAACTCGTTTTAAAACCAGCTATACAGCGCCTTCTCAATTAGTGAAATCGGATCCGCCGGCTGCACACAGAGAAACTAGATTAAATTGAAAACGAGACGTGCGCTGCAATTAAAAGCCCGCCCAAATGATCTTTTTATATCGGCCAGTGGGAGCAGGTAAGTGTACCGATGCGCAGGCCCGCGTGGGTATATAGGTAACTTGGGGATGCGTCAGATTAGATTAGGAGGATCATCGCGGAGAGATAAGATTATTTATTGATTTACAATGTGCACTGTTCCCTTGTATGCACAAAGGATTGATACAAAGGATTAATAAGGTGAGACGAGAATTGGTCATGGATCTGTTGTAATGCATGTGTGTACGTCTTTCTAGTAAAAAAAAACTGAAGAAAATTGTTTAAAAACAGCGCCTATAATTAAATTTTCACATTCGGAGAGCTCGTTTCGAAATAAAACTTGACAGAGTGCCAACCGAGAATGTTAAACCGTGTTATAATGAAAATAAACTGTTATCATCGGGCCTAATTCAGTTTATTCTATAACAAACATAAAATTATACCCTAAGCAAACTTCAAAATCGATAAAATTTACACGCTACGATGAAATATTCGTTTAAATAAATGCAAAACCCTCGCGTATCATCCCCCTTTTCATCCTATACACACACACACCATAAAACTTTTACAGCTCGAAACCGGGTTCGCACGGGAGCTTTACAAAAAGCTCTCTCTCTCACTCACTCTCTCGCGGTCTAAATTTATTATGTTAAAAATACACACACTGCCGGACTCTCCGCCACCAGCGTCTTTTCGAGCAAATTATTCGCCGCGCTCGTGCGCGCCTATCGCGCTATAACCTCACGCACAAAGAGCCGCGGCCGCGCTATGTCTCGTCGCGATAACCGATCCCTGATGAAAAGAAAAAATCAATCATCGCGCCCCGTATAACGGTTTGAATTATCCAAGGTTATTTATAATAAACATAACGTTGTTGCCGCTTCAATGTCTCCGAAAAAACGAACGATAAGAAAACGTCGCCGTCGGCTTGAACTTTGATGTAAGCATGTACGAATTTAAAGAGTTTGTTTTTTTGTCGCAGCACTATTTATGTATATACTCACACGCGCCGCGTCTTTATCAATCCACAACACACATCACAAGGCTGGGCCGTCCTTCGCTCTAACAAGCGATTTCGGCGCATGAATATTCATCTCCTCCATCGCACGCCGCCCAAACGAGTTTTCCCATCACGAAAAAAACAAGCAGTATATCCTCTTCACGCTTCGTACGTTATATACCTCTCTAACTCGCTCTTCTTGCTCCACCTCCTCCCGATGGACGGGCGAATAAAGAAGAAAAACTCCGCGCACCCGCCCGCACCTCTCGGCCTTTTTGTTTATACGTGAGCGGCGAGCGCGCGAAAAAAGCGGGCGCACGTGCGCAGTGCTGGTAATATCGCAAGCAACACGCGCGCGTGCGGCTGACTAAAGCGAGGAGTGCGCCCCGAGCACGACGAGCCTTGGGAGCATCTCCTCTCTCTCTCTCTCTCTCGCTCGCTCGTTCGCTCGCTCTTGCCGCCACCGCCGCACGAGAGAGAAAGAGGTATATACCTATATAGGTATATTGCGGTTACGGGAGACGCGTTATACTGCTGCGTACGCATGAATATAAGAGGCCAGTGAGAGAGAGAGAGAGAGAAAGAGAGAGAGGTGGAATGACGGTGTATAGGTATATACTTAGTGGTGTGAGGGATTCTTTGGAAGCGGGTGAAAGAGTATATAATGGAAATATGATGAGTCTTTGAACTAGAGTTATTTGAATTGTTGATGTTTCTTTTATGTGCTTTGATTATTTTTTTAACGAAAATTCTGAATATTAACGAGATCCATAATGCATAAGCTGTTAATCCTTGAACTAAAATAAAGTTTAGTACTCCAATATTGATAATGGTGGTATATTTTATATTTAAAAATTCAATAGCATGAAGTTTGATAAATTATGTTACCTGATTTTTTTAATATATAAGGAAATCTTTTAAATCAGTTATAATAATATTAATAATAATATTAGTAATAATAGTAGAATGTAGTATATAATAGTACAGATTGAATAAAATTAGTTAATTATTGCAAGACCGATGTACAAGATGAATTAGCAAGCATGTGATTCATACTTAATAACATTATGAATATTCATAAAATAAATAGCTCTGTATTAAGCAGCATTAAAATAATAATCATAAACGATCTAAAATTATTTTTTCTTTTTAAACTTTAGAGGACGGGAAAGCCACTATAGTGGCTCGACCCATGATAGTCACTTCACCCCAATATCAGATATGTTTTTTATGCATTTTCTTAGAGAGATCAATAACCTTAAATCCTCGTCCTTTAAAGGTTAATATTCGATTGAGAACTTTTCAAAGCTTTAAAGAAGTTTATCTTTACAAGAACTTATAGTATAAGTATAGAAGGATTGACGCATAAGTTATGTTTTTCAGGCGAATAATAGACTTACATTAAAAGTACTTCCTTGCCTGAATTATAAATTTATCAAACTAATATTTCATAAAACCACATTTTTATAAATATTATTCCATTATGCTATAGTTGAAAAAGTTGAACTTTCAAAATGAGTAATATTTATGTTCCGAGGTACTATCCTCTGTGAGCTAAAATAGATTCACAACTCGAATTTCTTCTTTTTACAAGAGGATCAGTGTATAGTTAATTTTTAACAGGTTTGACCGGTTAAAGTTACCGTTTGATGGAATCATAAAAGAATAGTTTTTACTGCGAAAAAAATCCGGAATCAGATGTTGTGTAATCTTTTATTTTGAGTTATGAATAAAAATGTCTAAATAAATAAAAACGCATATTAAATTCATTAAATAACGTTATTTTTTTGCCGAACATGTGTAGCCTATTACAATACCAACTTTATGGTTGTTTAATACGTTAATAACTTGAGCACGACCGATAGCAAATTATAATTGGACATAAACTTTCGTGTATAAACGAGTTTCATAATTAAATGATAACTTACAAAGATGAAGTGGGGAATGAAGGTATATATGCGAGAGATTGTTTTTTCACAAGTCTTTCGTCAAATTTAAGGCAAACAACTCACCAGGAATAGCGTTACTGATTTAGATTTGTCAAAATGAAAAAGACAATTTGTTGCATTTTGTTGTGTATGCTAATAACTTTGGATTTATCCCAGGGAAAAGATTCCGCAGGTAAAGTGTTTCGAAAAACTAATCATTTCATTAATCTTTGTTTACCATAAGACGCCAAGTTTTCATTTGTTATAATATTTAGAGAAAATGAGTCCAGAATATTGTGATGCTGAAACGAAGGCCGATGCGCAAGCAAAATGTGTACAGCACAAATGCAATAAAGAAAATACGAAAATATCTACGGTATTGTAAGTTAATGAATATAATCATTGGAGATTAGCAACTTTATATTAACTCTAATTTAAAAATTTCAGTTGCCCTGAAGTGATATGTCCTGGCAATACCAAAGGTTACAAAGGTGATAAATCTAAACCGTATCCACAATGCTGCGTTGAACCTATTTGTGATCTTTCTGCTCGTTTCGTTGATTGAGTGAAGAAGTGGACTTGAATTTTGATCGAGAACAAACAGTTTAAATATTAGGACTCACTCATTTTTTCGAGAATGAATGCGTAATCCTAATAAAAGTGTCATTAAAATAAAATGTATTTTTTTCTTTTAAATATTTATTTAGGACTACATGCATTAAAGAGTCGTATAAATATTAGTTTTATATAAGTTATAAGTAAAAACACGATAACAATAATTATTATATCCCTGATATTTTTTTATCTAAGATAATCCTTTTTGTACTATACGCTAATCTCGTATTTCATAGAGTAAGTATGCCTATAATATATTTTTAAATATCTTTTATTAATAAGAAACTGGTGAAGCAGTGTTTGCTAGAACCATCACAGGAATAAATCAAATGAGAGAATACGCATATAAGAAGAGAAACGGTTTCTCCCTCGGATTTTAAACAGAATTTCAAAGCATTTTATGAGAAAAAGGTGTGAACCACATTAGTATTTTCTTCGTTTTTGTACAAGAAGGAAGAGTGAAATTTTGTTCAATATATTGTGCAATTGTTGACTTAGTGTTATTCAATTTGGCGTTAATGAACATTGAAATAGGTATTCACAGTTTTCTTATATATTACAGTATTTTGAATTTATAATGGATTATTTAAAGTATTCTAAATTTACTATGAGAGTGTACCATCTTCGGGCCATGGACTTTTTTCAAACTTTGGAGTATGTTTTTGGATGTGAAAATATGAAGAAACTGATAAAAGTAGTCCCTAACAGTTCGAGGAGCTTGAGTATAAACATTTCTTATTTTAAGAAAAAGTTCAAAAACTTCTTTCCAAACAATAATCATTCAGTCTTGAAAAATCGTATGTACATTTTTAAAACTAGAAAAAAATAGAGAACCTAGTTTTTATTTAATTTTTTCAGAATTAAAATATATTTTTTCTTAACAATTATTTTATGAAAGTTTAAATTTGAGCGAGGAAAATTCACTTAAAAATCTGTGTTATTTACCGCGTTTCTTCAAGCACTTTTCGGTGTATTTATAATAAAATTTAAGCTGTCATAACATTGGAAAGGGTGAATATTTTTCAATTCTGGGAAAAGAAAATAATAGCTTGTTTTTCTAATTTCATTTTTTATGTTTAAAACTGTTTGTAGAACTTTATTAAATTGAATAATATCGTTTGAAAAAGAGACTTATTAAATAACATTATTATTTTTCTAAAAATTCATATAGACATAACTCATTAAAACTATATGATTTATAAAAAAAATGTATAAACTCGTAATAAACCTATTTATAAAAGAAATAAACTCTCGAAAGGTGAGTGACTGAGAGAAGAATGGACGAATAAAAAAAGATAATAAAACGAAAGGCGATGCTCTCAGAATAATAACTGTCTCTACTTTACATAATAAAAAACAAATGTTTTGTAGTCAGACTAATAAGGGGAATACGTATATAGTTTAACTCGTGTTTAAAAAACAAAACAATTTGAAATATCATTGCTTCATTTAAAAATTTTAATTCTGTACAGTTAGTTTATCTTATCTTTTCTTATTCTGTAGGTTGACCGATCTTTGGTGAAACGAAAATTCAAAAATACGAAAAATCTCGATATCAGATCACGTTAACAATAGAATTGAAGAAAAACTTTTGCACGCCGTAAAGAATTAATTTTTACTTCTGCACGGCAAACATACCTTGTATTTATAGTAGCAATAAAGAAAGAGAAAGAGAGAAAACGCGACAGTGGCCGCATGAAAATCTGTGTCGTCTTAATCGGCCGAGCTGATCCAGACGAGTATGCGTGTTTTTTTATGGACTAGTTTGTAGTTTGCACTTCGTGTTGGCGCACTCGCGCGCCAATTAAGGAAAAGTAGTACGTTTTGATTTTCGTCCGCAATAGATCGTGAACTAGCACTGACGATAAGGAAACTGCAGCATGAGCCATTAGAAACCGTTTTGATACTCCTCCGAGATAAATCGGCAACGCGCACGCATATGCTCGCCGTTTTCTTTAATACAATAACGAATTAATCTATTGTTAATAAAATTAATTATTTACAACATGTAGGAAAACATTATTATGAAAGTTTTCAATTTAAAATATGAATTGATAATGAAACTCTTACAAATGAAAGTCAAGCTCACTTAAACTAAGCCCACATTACCATTCTTCAATTCACTAGGGTAGTGGTCCGTATTAGTGTGCCTGTCCATATTTGTGTGCCCTATTATTAAAACATATCCTAGAAGTGAACGAGTAAAAACGTAACACTAAAATATTTTTTTTCATAAAGTATAGTTAATTAAGTTTAAATAGAATTAATTACTTAATTTGTTTTCATTTACTATAACATTAAAAAAGAACTTTCAAAAATATGTTTCACGGTTTGCGGTGTGTCACGGTGTTTCCTTGTTCAAACTTCCTAAGAAATGACATTTTTAAAAGTAACATTAAATAATGTTTCGGAAGGATTTTAATGTGGGATACAATTGATTATATCATAAAATAATATTATGTTATATAATAAACCTTAATATAAAGGTTTTCAATTGATTTTAATATTTAATTAATGGTGTCTACTAATAGGGCAGTGAAAAACGACTTGTCCAGATTTGTGTGTGCACAAATACAATACGAGCATGCTCGTATCGGCGCTTGAACAGGAAAGTTAGGTTAGGTTGTCTGCGCACAAACGTTGTTTCATATCGCACTGACGACCTTCAGCAGTTTTTACCGTATTGGAATTAATTAACATTCAATGTAAACAAGGGTTAGAAATTGATTATAAATGCACTACAGTTAAAATAATTTTGTTGGCAATGATAATATTATCAAGACACACTAATGTGGGGCACACAAACGTGTACATCCACATTAATACGGGGCACACAAAAATGTACTTTGTTGTCTGCTAGAGCACACAAATGCGTACAAAATTTTTTTTTTTATATTGCTTGTAACTTTCGTAAATATTAATATTTTTTTATAAAAATAATTGTTTCGTGTAGATTATTACTTTTATTATCTATATAAACCACCCGGAATCTCTGATACAGCTTAAATA
Source organism: Torymus aiolomorphi (assembly GCA_036365515.1). Classification (NCBI taxonomy): domain Eukaryota; kingdom Metazoa; phylum Arthropoda; class Insecta; order Hymenoptera; family Torymidae; genus Torymus; species Torymus aiolomorphi. The sequence goes on along the minus strand of CM070874.1, from coordinate 122,467,447 downwards.
GTCTATTATTATGCGACAAAACTGAAGAGTTTCTTAAACCCACACTAATACGGACATCTACCCTATATATATACAAACACGAGACGTCATAACTCCATTATCGCGTGTTACATCCAATCAAGCCGCGCAATTACGGCAAACAGCCGAAAACGCATGCCTAAATTCCAGCGACAGCATAGCGACGCGCACGTGTATGCACCCGCGTGTAATACGATTTTCTATTTTTACGTCGACGAGGTCCAGCTTGTTACTGCCGTCAAGAGCTAAAGTGAGCTTCATTTGCGCGGCGGCTGCGCGAGCGTTCAAGGGGCGCGCGAACGCGGCAAGATATAGGGGTCTTAAATAGACTCGAAATTTTCGTGCCGGTCATTTTGTGCATATGTGTATAACACGTGTGTATATATGTCACGGCTGTAGTGCGGGTTTAATTTATCTTTTTGTTATTTCCGTATTTTTAGCGGTGCTCATCAATGGAAGATGACGGATTAACGGGCCTGTTAATTGCAGTTTCCTGTTGCGAGGTTCGGTTGAGTGTCTGTGTTTCTATTCATTTGACAGATCAAGAAAATGAACCACAAATATTTGAAAAAATGAATTTTCAGATTTGCAATTCTAAAATACATAATATATTCATAGTGTAATGGATGACCTCATCAGATATATATACTTATATATATTCACAGTAATCGGAGACAAAATATTCATACACTCTGGGAAAAATGTCGTAAGAAAATTTATTAAATATCTAAGAAAAATTACTAATTTTTATACTTAGCAACCGTGGGATATACTCCCACTTTACAAGTGTTAGTATCCAAACTGTATCACGACGAAAAGGTGAGCGGAAAGCGCACTTGAACGTTCTTGCGAAACAACGTAATGAGAGATCGTACAGTTCTTAGATTGAAGCGCTGACGCTTTTGTACTGGCTATTTAATCCCGGAACGTGCCGTACTGAAATAACGATTCGTGGAGGAAACTATAGTACTGGAAACCTAGGAAAATATTTATGAGTAGTCCGAACTTTAGTAAATAGGATTGCCACGTTGCCTTGTACATTTTTCTCAACGTAACGGCCGTGATGCTCCAATCACAAGGACGTCTAGAAAAGGGAGAGGATGTTCGTATAGGTACTAAAGTATATAAAGGGCTAAACCCATCCGTAAATCACATTCAGTTACAGACTGTCTAAGAAGTTGACTCTTCTGCGAGAAAGAAAACAAAATTAAAATGAAGTGTTTCGTGGTGTTTTGTATTATCTTGTTCGCAGCGGTTGCCTACGTTAAGGCTAAAGGTATGAGTTTTAAGTATGATTTCATGCAAAGACGCAGATTGCTACTGCAATATCATTAACAATGATTAATTTTTAATGTATAATAATTTCATAAAAGATGAGCTTAAAGAAGAATATTGCTCGGAGGAAATGAAAAAAACAGCTGGACCTTGCGGAAAAGTAAAATGTAACGAAAACAACACCGAAGTATCTGGAATAGCGTAAGTTTAATTAAGATTTGTTATCGGATAAAGTTTTAAGTTATTTAGTGCGAAAATTAAATTTTTAATATTGGTTTATTTTTAGTAGATTATTTTTATAAAATGTCCTCTTTGTCCTCTTTTATAATTTTTAATTATTTACACGTACGATATAAATATTTTAGATGTCCACTATTCAACTGCCAAGGGGATATTCTTCGTGTCGAAAAAGAGGACCCCAGCAAGCCATTCCCAGAATGTTGCGAGAAAATAATTTGCAAGGAATAACAAGTTTTATTGTTGACAAAACAAAGAATGTATGATTTTAGTTTGTTATTATATAATCTGTATTTGTAATGTTAATAAGTTTTCACACTGTATATGTACATACGAGAAAATATATTTTATTTCTTAAATTATAATGTGTGATATTTTTGATAATAATAAATAATACGTTCTAAGGCACAATGTTTTCAAGCTTATTCATTAAATTTCAAAAGAGATAAAAAAAGTTTCAAGTTAATGTTTTATATACAGTAAAACCTTGAGAATGATACACGTGTGTACCGGTTTTTTTTAATTAAGTTTTAAAAAATCAGATATAAGAAAACTGAAGAAAACTAAAACGATGATGAGTAAATACGTTCGTAAATTTATGCTTACATGTTTATAATGACCGCGATTTTGAACCAGTATCATCGAGAAAGAATCATAAACAGATTAGTGATCAGAGAGTATATAAAGCCAACAATTCAGATGAGTTCATTCAGTGAGAAACGAGTATTTCGCAAGTTACATCTTATTAGTTATAGGAATTTATTGATTTGTTTAAAAGTGAAGTAAAAAAAATGAAGTACTTCGCGGTATTTTGCGTTGCCTTATTGGCCGTAGTAGTTACTGCTCAATCAGGTGAATATTTCTTATTAAGAATACTTTAACAATATCAAATTAGAAAGATCATAACTAAAGTAATGTTTCTTGGTTTCTTGTAAAGATGATCTTCGTGAGGAATATTGCAAAGTGATTCCACCAAAGTTTCAAGGGAAATGTTTAGGCGTCACTTGTAATAAAGAAAACACCCGTTGGCATGCTAAAGGGTAAATTATTAATTATATTATTAGTTCACAAAGTAATCCAAAGTCATTAACAATTTTTGGATTGTGTATAGAAACATTAATTTTACTATTCATGAATTAGAAAATAATTAAAAGTTTATGTATGATTATTCGTGCACGGTCTGTTGAAAATGAAGTAATAGAAAAATTATTTTATAACACTTTTAGGTGCGTTACATGGCAATGTGGCAAACCACTCAGCTACAAGCAAGAAGATCTTAGCAAACGCTTCCCAGACTGCTGCGGAGGTCCCGTATGCAGATAAAATTAACCACTACATACATAATAGATGCCGTAAACAGCGTCATTAAAATTCGATAAGATATTTTAAAAATAATATTGTCAAGCATTAATTATTTTAAAGTATCCACTTTATGTACAAGTTTTTATTTATTATTTAATTTATTATGAAGGAATTCAATAATTATAAAATAATAAAAGGTATAATATAATTTTTAAAATACATTGTGTTTTATTCCCAAAACATGAAATTTAAATTAAAAAAGTTAAATAGTAGCATTCAATCAATGAATATGTTGTAATCATTGCAGATTTGAAACAAAAAAGATAATATCTGCAAAGAACTAGACTGGAAAGAATTGTGTATAAAAAGTTTTGATAATGATGTATAGATAGTGTGCCAAACGATTCTGTAATACGTATATTGACATATAAAAAAAAATAAAAAAACTGATATACCAATAAAGTAATTACGATGTGGGCATATTGTCAAGGATTTTTGGTTATATAAAGCAATAATGTTCAATAACTATAGTGCCACAAATTAACAAGTACTATTTTTTAAAACTTTATTTATAACAGTCGTGTTTATTAGGTGATTGGATTATGTTATTATATCATAACTTTCAATGTTAGCCGTTACCTTTTTTTGAAAATTTGAATAAGGAAAATTAATTTTTATATTTTTGCTTTCATATTACTAGCACATGCCACAAACAGCAGATATATAAATCGTAATGATGATTTTCCTATTTATAAATTTTTCAGTACTAGTATAGAACATTGCAGGAAAATATAGAGAATTGTTTATTTTAATCAGTTTGATTCCTAGTAGAATAGAAATACGGAAAGTTTGATAACGTCAGTATTGATTCATCTAATTGATATTATGTTTATATATTACAATCTTATATTTTTTGGAAATATATTCAAATATATCATATGTCAGAATTTCGTTCATTCTTGATTCACTTAAATGTGGTATTAAAATAAAGAGAAAAAGCATAAATTATACTTTATGAAGCACATGGTGATATTTTCATCAAAAAAATGTCTTAATTAAATTGACTATTACAGTGTAAAAACGTATAAGACTATAAGATATTTATTGTTATTTTTAAATTAAACCACACATTTTTATGATCCTTTAAATGAATATTACATATTACTACATTTGACAATAAAAACCTCGAAATTTTACGAATCTCAAAAAAATAATTATATACTATATATTTATATACATAAACATTAATATAAGAATAAAGTTTAAATTTTTTATCTTATTGAAATTATTTTGTTTTATTTAGAGACTCTCGTTCTCTTGCCTAAAATATATTTTGTTCATTATATGATTGAGCAAAAATAACAAACACTCTAATATATAAATAGTAATTTATGATTTTTTTTTTTTAATTTAAAATGTTTAAGACGTTTTTACATTTTGACATCTAATTACCAACATGACAGAATAAATTTTAGCAGTTAGTATTACAAAATCATATGAAAGTTCTTCTTGATCAGCACATATATATCCGTACTCTATGCAAAATCAAATATATAACGAGAAAAAAATTAATTTGACTATAAAAAAGATTGAATAAATTGACTCTATAACTAGTACAGCATTCAAAATAAAAATCTAAATATATATTTAAATATTAAATTTGATTCATAAAATTATGTAATCATATACATGTTCATGGTTAAATTCAATGTCAAAAGTTTAATGGCTAATATAAATAAAATTTGTATAAAGTTTTTAATTTAGAAATATACCTCTAACATAAATAACATTGGCATAGATAGATAAACATATTTAGAAATTAACCGGGTTTTTTAGCTGTAAGCATTTATGAAGTAAGCAATCTGAATATAATTTTTTTACCGGAAGCCAGTATGACGTTATTATCCCATCTCTTACGAAATGACCCCGAATTTATAGTTACTGTACACATAAAATGCAGGCGAGTGAAGAACCGATGTGACATTATAAAAGCAAAACAGTCTTTGATTTTAGTTATAAAATAGTAGCTAAAGAGGTTACACTACACCTGAACACTATTAGTCTGAAGTATTTTACATTAACTTAACAAAATGAAATACTCTGTTGTGTTCTGCATTGTTCTACTCGCAGCTTTTGCGGTTGTTAACGCTGCTGATGGTAAAAAGCATTAAATATATTTTACAATATTATTAGTAAAGAATTTCGATCCCGACAAATTGTTACAATCATACAATTTTATAATTTGCATGAATTTCATAAAAAATTAAAAATTAAAGAAGATCGACTCATAAAGACTATTCATAACAATAATAATATTTATGCAAATTGAATAAATTTTTCGGGTTTTTCTCTACAAAAACTTTTTGAACTTATTACCCTTCTATATCATTTTAACAATTACTATTATTATTTTTGCAGATGAATTAAAAGCAGAGAACTGCAAAAATGTACCTAGCCCAGGTGTATGCTCTGAAGTACTGTGCAACAAGGACAATTCGATGATTAGTGCTAAGGCGTAAGTTAACAATTAATCTTTAAAACATTTTGTAGCTAGTTGTTCTCAGAAATTTTGTGTAAATGCTTGTGTGAATAGTGAAATCAACATTCTCATAGTTATAAATTCGATTTAATAATAAAAAATATAATAAAGATATGGTGTATATAAGAATACAGCATGAGTATTACAGTAATTATTACATTTTACTTGATATTTTTATTTTAAAAATCGTTTCAATTTTATATACGCAATCTTTTTAGTCGCCTATTCTTGCAAAGTCTTATAAACTATTCAATTTTGAGTTTTTAAATATTTAATCAATAAATATATTGTCATTTTCATTATTGCAACTCTAAAAGACTCATTTATTATAGTTTTTCAAACTATATATTAGATTAAAAGACATCATTTTTATTGATTTTAGATTAATTTTATAAAAGTAATCGTTGCCATTCTAATAATAAGCAAAACGAAATAAATTTCAGATGTCCTGTAATCGGATGTCCCGGCAAGCAAATCGAAGATGCTAGCAAGCCATATCCTGACTGTTGCCCTACATGCGCATAATAAATGTGACAACTACTTAGATTAGAATAACCTACGTTACAACAAATTGTATTTAAAACAAAATTGTAAAATACAATTTTGTATCTAGTCTTCAATTAAACAAATCAACCAAAAAATGTTCAAACAATGTTCACTGTGCTACTTTATGCATTCCGTAAAATGTTCAGTAACTTATCACTAGAGTAGTCTTCAAAAATTTACAAAACTAAAAAATAAAAAAAAAAAATTATCACGATTGTTATTAATTTACCCTTATCCTTTCAATATACAATCAAAATATGGTATTGTCCTACTACCTAAATAAATTATAAAATAAAGGCGAATGTTTATACTAAAGTGACAACTTTTTACTGATAGAGGCTAAACATACAGTAGTCAAGCGGCGCTTTTATTCAGCAGGACCTTCAATTAAGGAAGTCGAGTGAAAGAAGTTGTACATTTGCACAGCTATAAGGAATATATATATATATATATATATATATATATATATATATATATATATATATATATATATATGCGCGCACCCGTACACGTGCACATTCAGATTTTATCCATTAAAAGCATTACATAAAAACCGCTTCTTACGAAAATGAAGAAAAAGACAATTAGCGGGGAGAAACCAGATATAAGGCGAGTACATTGCATGCAGGCCAGATTGTCGAGCGAAGTTCGAAAGACAGTCCGATTTCCAAAGGAAACGCGCGTTTTTGCGTATATTTTGCATTTTCATCAGTGTGGAGTAATTAGCTACTGATATAAAAAATGAAGTTGTTGGTGGTGTTGTTGTGCGTTACGATTTACATGGCTGTAGTAACTTGTGCCCAAGAAGTTCCAGGTATTTACATTGAGCATATGTTTGGATTAAGATTTCTCCTACGGTTTGCCTTACATATAATAAAAAGTTCCTTTTATCGATATCTATCTTTGTCGGATGAAAGTTATCAATTTCTCTCTGTATCAATTTTAGCACCTTAATAAAAACGATTTATTGACTTAAACCAAAAGCATCCAATAAAACCGATTTAATCTTACGTAGCGAGCGCTGAAACCGACGAATTATTCCGCGAGGAATACTGCAGCGCTCAGATCAACGCGACGAAGACCGAGTGCTCGAGCCTGAGATGCAACAAGGATAACACGAAAATCATCGCCGTACCGTACGTTACAAATATTTATCCGCAAATATTATTCAACCATATAGATAAAAAGCATGTGTCATCAGAGCAAACTAATATTCCAGATGTGCGGAAGCGCGATGCAGCGGGAAACCCGTCGGCTTCAAAGGCGACACTAGCAAGCCGTATCCGGATTGCTGCATGGTGCCGATATGCGACGAATCTATTAGTTCATCATAAGTTAGTTCGCTTTTATTGTCTACTGTGAGTGTTACTGTGATCGATCAATATTTTTAGCCTCGAATTTATTGAATTTCGAAGAGATAGCGTGAATTGGGAGAAATAATATGTTAAAGTATAAATCATTATTCAATTATGGAAAGTGAAAAAATGGTCTATAGAATGATCATGTGATATATATAAATTATATAAATGATAGTTTTCGTATACTTATGTAAATAATTGACTTTCACTTAAAAGTAACATATGCTCTGTTATAAGCATCCGTTATTTATTATTATTTCGTTACTGTTTTCAAAGTGAAATGTTAGACTATTTTTTGTTAAACTTTTCGTTATGTGATGTACTTAAATACTCAACCTAATTAAAAAAAAAAAAAAATTATGAAAGTTCACTACACCTCTGTTTTTTATACTTTATTATAATTTCTTATGGCTACTAAAAAACAGATACTTAAAAGAGTTTTCAAGTAAGAATAATATTCTAAATAAGATATAAAAAAAATATATAATATATGTTCTGTAATGTCGTCAGTTAAGCTGATTAATTCCTATCGAGTGGTTTTGAACCCTACAGATAGCTTTTACATGACGCAGAAAATAATATATTCCACGAATGAGATAGATTTAAATTACCCTTGATCCATTCTTCTATTAAATTGTTACACAGATAAAAATAAAAACATTTACATCTTCTCAAACCTTTCTTTCAAACCAATAGTATAAAACAAAGATAATTAAACCCTCAACCTCGCACAATATCCACTGCCCTATAATACTCACAAGGCTATCCCAGATTCAGCAAATCTATATCTACTATCGCTCGCGCTCGCTCGCTCGCTGGAGCGCGCATCATGCCGCATTCCTCTCGCTGTCAATTCAAACAAACCGCCTTAAATCATCAGCGCGCAAACGATTCGTGCGGTAATTGAAGCGAATAAATGAATCACGGAGCGATGCGCCTGATGCTGTGTTGAATGCCTCAATGAGCCATCGTGGGCATTTATATATACGTGTGTGTGTGTGTGTATAAGCGCGCTTCGTAAATAGGGGAATTGAAAAAACGATGAACGACGAGATAGGGAGTTGATGCGGCAAGCCGGCAAAGGGGAATGGCTTTTTGACAATTTGAGATCAGCGTTACGGGCAGTTGTGTCATTGGGATTATTTCAAGTTGTAATAATGAATAAAGTAGACATTTTATTGATACCTGATTGTTTAAGTAAGCTTACTTGTTGATAAAAACTAGTTGTGCCATCCAAACTGTACATTCTAATGAACGGCCTTTGTTTCAAATTATTTTCATATATAGTATTTAATGTCAACTCATCTGAATATAAAAAAAAATTCTCAAAAACTTCTCAACATCTATGTTTATTAAATGAGTTGACGCGTTTATCTTCGGCATGAAATTCCAAACAAATATTTTGCATAATATTTACTCTTATCAATTATTAAACTTTAAATTTTCATAAAACTGCGACGATAGTTGTGCAGCTACGCGTAATATCACAGAATCGTAATGGAGCATCATCTCAGCAATAATAGCCCGAATAACAACGATAACAAAAAACTGATTCAGAGTAAAAAAAAACGTCGCCTCTCACGTGTAGGCATCCCGCGCCCCATTCCTCCTTATCCACTGACCCAACGTCATCTAACTATAAAAAAAAGACGAAGATTACGCTATCAACACCGACGGCATATTACTCACTCGAGGCTCGAACCGGCCGTGTTGTCGATGCTGTGCTGCCGCATGGACACGCCGCTGCTGCTGCCCGTATTGGACATCGTCGCCGAGTTGCTACTCGACGAACCGGAGGCAGACACGGCGATGTTACCGGCCAAGGCGCCAGTGCCAGCGCTGTCGTCGTTGCTCTTCGTTGTTGTACCGCTGCTAATCACCTGCTGATCTGCCGCGTCAGATGACGACGATGATGATGACGAGGACGAGGGTTGACGGGCGAAGCGGCTCGAGGACAGCACGTCGACCTGGCCGCCAAATATTGAGACGCCGCCGACTGGCTTCTGCGAGAAAGATTATACGGGCTTGAGTTACAGCCTAGACCGAGTGGAATTTTCTCCTGGTGGGGAGGAGTATATAGTAATGATGATATGAGCGCGTTTTTAGTTGCGTTTTGATTATGCAGCACATTGTAAGTGGCTACTGCTGCTGAGCTAAAGGAACGGCTTTGCGAGGATTCTTGTCGCGGAGATCGGAGTCTCGTTTCAAATATTTATGATAGACTTACATTCATATTTAAGAGAAAATTGTTTGATAGATAGATCAAGAATTAATCTTCTTTTAGAGTAAAACAAAATTTTATGTGAGTTTTAATAAGTTCTTAGTAATTTGAATTATGCATTATCATACTATTTAATTAACTTTTTCAAGATATATAAAACGTTGCTCAAGAAATTCCCTACCTAAGTGATAATTTTATGGAAGAAATATTTCCAGCAATTGAATCAATTTAACATTATTTTTAAGTAATTTACACTATTTCTCAAGAAATAAATAAAAATATTACCTGCATCAAATATATTACATTAAAAAGTTGAAACGGAATCTAGTGAAATATTTCAACGTCGTATAAATAAATACATCGGTTCAACGATTTCGCTATTATTAATTCTTTTTTTAAATCGCTGTATTCCACATTTATTTACCTTTTTTGTGGGTCCTGAAGAAGATGTGTCAGGAGATTTAACTTGCTTAGTAGTAGAGGCAAAAAGATCATCGTCATCTTCATCAGAGAATAAACCTTTGACCTTATCATTCGTTTCAGGAGTGCTTGCGGTCATAGCGTTCGTGCTTTGTACATTTTCGATGTGTGAATTTTTTTGTTTACTAAGGACCTCTGATCTTATAGTTTCTCTTTCAGAAGCAAATAAATTCTTGGACGATTTCTTAGAAAATATATCATCTGAATCGTCAGAATCTTCGGCATCTCCAAATAAATCGTCTATAGTTGATTTTGGAACAGATGCTGAAAGCGTTAAAAAATATTTGAATATCAGAAAGCTTTATCAAAGAGGCAATTAAGTTTTCTGCCTATCTAGGATGACAAATTTTTAATTACAGTTTTAAAAAACGTCTTAATAAACTTACATATTTGAGTTAATGGTGGAGGTACATCAATGCTTGGAGGAATTATATTTGTATTTACAGGCCTCATAGGCTTATTTTTCCAAGAAGAAGAAGAAGATACTTCATTTGAAAATAGATTTTCTCCTTTACTAAACATATCAGATTTACTATTAAATACGTCCTGCTCATCTTCTGGTGTGAAAATATCATCTAAAATATTGGGAAAAAAATTAGTTAATTTTATTTAGAAGAAACTTAGAAATTTCAAAAAAATTCAAGTTATTTTATTTAATTTACCTTTTGGACGATTTGTAATTTGTTCATTTGCATCTTGTACTATCACATTTTTTTGCGGTGGTAAGACATTGCCTAATCTTTTAGCTAATTCTTCGGCAAAACTAGGTGGTCCATTGTTACTATGTTGAGTCTAAAAAAGGTTTTGTTAATTAAACTATTGATATTTTTTTTATTACAAAATAGAAAGTAATTATCCGGTTTTTATTTTGTAATGAAAGTATAAATCAAATAAAAATACTATTCAAAAAAATAAATATACCGAATTATTCTTTCATATGAGAAAATCATATATTGATTTAAAAAATAAAGTATTTTACCTTTGGTAAAATGCTTGATGGTGTTGTTGGTTCTGTATCTGAGTTAAGAGTATCTTGACTCCTAGCATGCAATCTACTATTGTCAGTATCTTTAATACTGCTACTCTCAATGTTATAATCATTGGATTCACTAGATGTAGAAGGAGAGAGCCTGCCAATTCCTAAATTTGTTCGAGCATTAGTATTTAAAATATTTGGTACATTTTTATCATCAGTGTCACTGATAGAATCTTCATCTTCATCATTTTGTTCAGATTCGCTACTACTTGATTCTAAACCAACTTTACTAGAGGATTTCCATTGTTCAGTACCAATAACATATGGCAATGGCCTATCTTGGTACGGATCTCTTGGCCTTAATATCACACTATAAAAATAAAATTATTTAGATTATAAATGATGTGCAGAGATTTACTTATAACTAAAAAATATTTAAAATCCTTTCCAAAGCTTAGAATTCAGATATATTTATCAAAGATTTTCGAGTAACTGACCTTGGTACAGGGTTATCATCTTCATCTTCGCTATCACTAGCTATAACTTCAACTTTCTCATATTTTTCATCCATTATAATTAAGCCCTGCCGAATACTTTCACATACACTAACTAATAAGTCTGTGGCATTAAATTCGTGATTATCTTCATTCTAGAAATATTAATAAAAATTTTTTATTTTTATAAGACTAGAATCAATATAGTTTTTTTAAAAAATTATTGTACCTTTTTAATATCTTGGGGTGGTTGTTCTATTTCTATATTATCCTCTTGTACTCGGCTTTCTATAAATTGTGTATTAGCTAGAGCTAATGAGGTGTTAGTTATATTGTCAACAAGTATTGCAGTTTGATTTAACTGAGATGTCATAGAATCTAAAGTTTCCTGTGTTTCCGCTGCTTTCTTTGTTAAATTCTGAAATAAAATTTTAAGCAATGTACTTACTTATTTTTGAAAATCTATAAAAATATTTTTATAATTAAAAAAGTAAAGATTGCAAGCCTCTAAGCAATAGTAAAATTCAAAACATAAAGAAAAATGTTACAATATAACTATTATGATATACAAAATCAAACTAATTATAGAATATATAAATAAGAGCCATTAAAATACTTTTTGTATACGTACATCTGAGAATTCTTGTAGATGTTTTAGGAGACCAGAGTCACCAGCAAGACTCCAGTCCCTGCGATTTTTTCGCATCTCCTCTGTGCTCCAGGCATGATCCCATGGCTTGTCAATGCTGTCAGATCCAGTCACACCTTCCTGCATCATGACAAACAGAATGAAAGTATTGTGAAAGTCTTATAATGTACACAGATTGCACAGAGAATAAATAACTGTATTTTATAGCTGTGTATTACTGTAGCTACTTGAACTATACGTACATCAAAATGAGGTTAATGTGGCAGTAGAACATGATCAGTATGAAAGTTAAATATAATCTCTATACTTTTGCTTTAGATTTATGAATCTAGTTAACACAGATTAAAAATTTTAACATCATGACAAATTTTGCGTATATCAATTTATGTATATAGAATTTAACCAAATATCTATCAGAAAATATTGTTTTCATTAAGAAATGGTAAAATAGCTTATTGAAACTAGTATGAACATTCTATTGAAGCACAAATTAATGATAATAATAGCCTATAAACATAAACAAGAAAAATCACTATTATTTAACAGATTGCGTACGTACCATTTTCTTTGTTTATTTGCCTTTGTCAAGGCAGATCCATCCAGTAAACAGTCGATCTAGCAACACAATCCTAACTACACTGCCAATGACATCCCGTGCAAAGAGTTTCTATACCCACTACCACCTGTACAATTTCCTCTCGAACATGATTTCCAACGGTTCGACGCTGTCGTGAATCATCCAGATCTCCCGCTAATACCCCTCGCACGAAACCTTCCTCGCGTCACGCACACATATACATGAATCACGTCCGCAGCGAAGTTGACACTCTCCAGTCTCTAGTGTTTATTTACACTCGGCTTGCGATTTCCCAGCTTTCGTCCGAGGAAACTAACCGTAACTCTCAACGGATGTCAGTCGACTTTAGCCTGCTTTAGACCGACGATAATACCAACGAAGTTAGTGTCTATCTTCTTTGATAATACTGCTTCTCTGCACTGCTCAGTGCTCAGCTCTGCGCTGTTCCGTCGCGAACCGTTCCTCACTTACTCCGCCTACGGCGCGAAAAATCAGCGAAGTCCCACAGTACTGGCATTAGGTACAGGTTAATGACAGGAGGATGGGAGATAGAGATAAAAATGTACGTATGAATATATATATATATATATATATGCATGTACGCAGGCAGACACACACATGGATACGAGATCATGCATGCAGACACTGTGCGTGCGGGAAAATGAAAACACACCGGACCGGACCACTTGACTATCAAACTCTCGAACGCGCGTCCGCCCCCGCGACGATCATCACGCGAACACACGGCTCTTTAAATCGCAGTGCTGGCTGGGATAGCAGGGATCTGCGTTATCGACGCGGTTTCCCGGAGCTGCATTTTTGCCTGACTGCAGGGAATTCGCATTTTTAGTCGCGGTTTTGCGGCTTGTTGGTTATGCGTTCTGGTTTGCTAGTCTCTGTAGGTTTCTTTAATTAGCTTTCTACTATAGTTGGATTAAGCTTAATTGGTAGAAATGAAATTGGAGCAGTTTTGGAGCACAGGATGATTAATTAAATTGTTCTTATTTGCTTACATTTATGTCTACTTTCCTAGTGATAAAAATATTTGCTATGATAGAGATATATTTATAAGTGGAAAATTTCTTATTACGAAAATACATTTAACAAAAATAAAATTGAAGCAAAATTTCAGTTTTTATGTATTTTACGTATCTACAAATGAATTAAAACATTATACACAATACAGCTTTTACGAAACGAATCAATTCAAATCTCTACATTTTTTGGAGCATCAAATTATCCCAATAATTTCTCCTGATACATCAAAGTATAGATATACTATACACACACAGGAAGCAATGTGAAAAGGTTGACGTCCTTGCAACACGCTTGCGGCGTCGCTACCCAACCCCCCCCCCCCCCCCCCCCGCCCATCCACATCTGAACAGCTGGAAATCACGGGGATTCCGTTGAAATCCGTTTTTACCCGACGCGCGCGCAGTCATCGCCACTCGGCAGTCGGCAGTGTCGACACTCATACATAAATCCTGTACTGCACCTATACAATACACCCACGCCGCGCGCGCGGCGGCGGCCCGAGAGGAAAATCTCTCACGACCTCTGTAGTCTGTCCTGTCCCCCTACTTCTCTCTCGCGCGGGGATAAAAAACACAGCGCGCGCTCGTACTTCTCTCTCTTGCGCCGATATGCTCTTACCTATCGTGCATGCGCGCGTGTGAGTGCGCGTGTAAATAATATGCCGCCGCTTGGAACTCCGGCTGGAAGTGCATCGCGGAGTTGTCGTCGTCGCGGACAGCAGTGCGACGGAAGGTGCCACTGGTGCATCGCCCTTACCGCCGCTGCACAACGGCCGTAGGAGCGAGCGAGAGAGATATAAGAGAGGGAGGACACCGTGTATGTATATAGTCCATATATATACGTGTCTTGCTCGCAAGTTCGTGTACCCGTATACTGTGACTGCGCGTTAGCGTTTTTCGGGTGTATACGGTTATAGGTACTTTACGTATGCGTACACGCACACGGTACACACATATATAGGAGAGAGAGCCGTGTGGAGCATGTAAAGTGTGGCCATAGGAGGTATATGCCGCGGACACGGTGGATATGGCTGCGGGATTGTTTATCGCGAGAAGTAACTGCAAGGGAGAGAATCATCATAGGATTGTGCAAGGACGGCCGCTGCCGCTCGACGACGAGCTGCACTGCGTCGTCTCGCGTTTTGTGGTTAAACGCGTAGCTGCGGCTGCTGCGGGCTTCGGCTAGTATAGTCTCTATAGTTAGGCTGTACTCCACACACGTACGTATATAGGTATATATATATATGTATACATTACACTACTTACAGCAGCAGCAGTACTCTGTGTGCGCGCGGCTCTGCTGCGGCGACCATTTGCCTCGCGCTACTGTAATTGCCCTCGATGTAATCCGTTGTAAGGTCAGGCTTTGGAAGACGTCGCGGGGTCGCGGCTGGGATATGGTCATAGGGACGTGCTGGTGTGCTTGGTGATGAGAGTTTGGGGAGTAGATGAAGTTGATGGGATAAGTGATGGCTTAGGATGGTAGTTTGGTGCATGTTGGATTGTTGGTAGAGTGAAGTGCTTAGTGAGAGCAGGAAACAGTGGGGCTGAGAAGAACATTTGAGCTTTTGTGCTCTGATTTGTGTACATGCTTGGATAGCATATTAGTGTTATTCGCAAGCTTTGTGCCATTAAAGCTCAAATGTAGAAAAGGTTTTTACTGCACTGATTCAATAGTAGTTCTAAGTTTCTTTCCAATAATGGGAAACTATAAAAACTAACATTTATGTTTATGACTTCATTTAAAGCACTCCTTTTTGTACGTTAATTGAGCATAAGAGTGAAGATACAGTTTTTGCAAACATACTTATATAAAATGCAAGTTTAGTACTCACAAACTAATGATAGTAAAAAACTTTAGCCTTGAAAACATTCTTCAATCTAACTGTACATCATGTGATTGTTGTGTTCATTATTGTACTGAAGATATAAACAGATAATCATATCTTTTATCTAACTACTTAATTTGAAGATATTAATTTCTGCTAAATAATTAAGATATGATTGATCTATTATCAAAGTCTTAAGAAACTTTCAAATATTACATCTTTAAAGTATTATATACTGTAATTATTGATTAACTGAATAAGAGCTCATACATTTTTAATATCAAATCAATAGTTGGTTTGGTCTGGGTAGGGTTATAATGCATCTAAAATTTGTTTAATTTGGTCTTACAAACATTTAATAGTTCTGTGAACTATAAAATATTTTTAAATAACAAAACCTAATGTATTCTAAACCATTACTATATTTTCTTATTTCATATTTTTATATTTATTTATTGTTAAAATAGATTTAGCAGAATTATGCAGGCAGTAAAATAAAATGCGTATACTGATTTAATATAAAGTATATTAAAGAGTCGTTTTACTATATACATAAGATTTACAGTGTGTCTTGATCAGAGCGCTTCACAACGACGACTGACTATTTACATGAGCGAAAACGTTAGACATACCACAAAGGCTCTCATACACATATTATACATTCAATGTTTACGTTAGCTTATATATTAAAATAGAGCAGAGGAGACAATACTAATTATTAGATTATTGAAATATTCCAACATTTATTATAGGTTGCCTCAACTTCAAATGAACTATGGTCATGAATATAATTGCTGTTATACAAAAATCAATATTTAGAAAGTTACTGAGTTTTGCTGATTTGTAGTCACTGTGGACTGTTATATTATAATACTTCAATCTGCTTTCAACAAAAAAGGTATACCTTGTTAATTAAATAATTTGATTTTATGAAAACATTTTTTATTTGCATCAGAAAGTACTAATTAATATAAATACCAACAAGTAGTGGACTTAGTCTTTAGATTAAAATATATAAATACTAATACATGAATTACTTAAATAGGTATAGCCAAAGCTGAACCATGTTTCAAGGATTCATACAACATTTACAAGATGAAGGCAGTAGATTAAGTGGGTACATTTACTCTAGACAATGGTGCATTTTGTTCAGTTGATATCTTTGGCACTCTGAGATATCTGCCATTATCCATTCGCTATTAATTGTTGAGCCATTGTAATTGGCTCATTATTTTTAATTGGAGGATAATCCCTCCTGTTTTCAATTATTCTATTAACTGACCCAAGAAAACAAAACAACACCGTTCATGCAGTTGAAGCAATACAACACGGAGAGGTGGATTCTCACTTGAGAAGGAAAAAAGTTGTCACTAAGCTTATTCCGATGAACAATGAACCATTCCGGAAGCGGTAAACGTCAGGCGAAGGTTCTGGAAGAAAACTATTGGGATTGTAGCGTTTGTACCTATCGTAACACAGCTGAAGCATTCAAGTGCCTAATGTGTGACGTACGCAAAGGTACCTCCACGCGGAAACCGCGTATCAACCCGCAGCTGGTGGCCCAGCAGGTATATAAATATTACAACTTATAAATTTATTCATTTATGGGTATATTATAAAATGAAAACAAAATTATATTTTCTGATTGAATTACAATTAATTGATAAAATATATTGTATAATTATTAAGCTTTTCTTATAACTTAGTTTTCATCATAATGTCACCTTTGATAAGAGTTTTAGAAATAGAAGATTTAAAGTAGTAAATCAATAACTGTCACATTTTACTGTATTTTATTTAATATCATTGGAGTAATTGATGCATTCATAGTATATTAGAGAATTCTCTCTACACTAATATTTAAATGTAAAAAAAATCACTTTAAGTATACCAAAAAATGAGACAAAAATCAAAAGAGCGCCTGAGCGGAAAAAAGGTCAGGTCGGTCATTGAAAGTCAGCGTAACGGTCGGCAGGTCGCTCAGCAGCAGTACGTGCCGCTGCTGAAGCCCGGCAAGAAGGAGGGCGGCAGCGGCTCG
Organism: Torymus aiolomorphi; assembly: GCA_036365515.1. Lineage (NCBI taxonomy): Eukaryota > Metazoa > Arthropoda > Insecta > Hymenoptera > Torymidae > Torymus > Torymus aiolomorphi. The sequence continues at coordinate 122,449,871 of CM070874.1, read as the reverse complement.
TCGACCGCGAGCACCGGAAGCGGCAGTAAGGACCGGAACAAGCCCCGGCGCAAGTCGCGCCATCCGCCCCGACTGAAGAACATCGACCGTAGCACCGCTCAGAGCAATGAGGTCACGGTCAATAACGTCACGGTCGTCATCACCGAGTACAAGCCCAAGGTAAAGAAAGCGAGCAGCGACCAGTCCGGACTGTCGAGCAGCGCCTCCTCGGAGAACGGCAGCCAGCACGACTCAAATCAGGACTCGAGGAGTCTGGACATCGGCACCGATGCTTGAGGAAGCGACGACGATGTCACAATCGCCGCCGGAAGTGTGTACAGTGCCTCGACATTGTGCGACGACGCCGGTGCGAAAGATCTCTTTCGTCAGGACGTTCGTTGAAGCGCACGATGTGCAAGAGATGGACGAATGTGTATCCGTGTGCTGTATAGTGCGTGCCTCGAAAGTTCTTATTTCAAAGGAGCTGGGAAGACATGTAGTTGAAATTCGTTTCTTTTCTTGTAAATTGACGTGAATGTCTTCCTTAGGGTAGCAGTGTCTCAGAAATGTTCCTTGAAATACTGCAGTAACATGCACAATGACGTTTTTAAAGCACACTTATCAAATGTAATTCAAAGTAAAACAAGAGAACATCATAGTTAGTAATTCACACTTTAAAATAATATTCATTATTGTAAAAATTAAAAATTAAAACGGTGATTATTATTCATTCTAATTTATATAAAAATTATTTAAGTTTAGATTTTATTCAGCTTCTATTTTTATCTTTATTTATGCCTTGTGTTTTTGAATAATTTATGTTTATTTCATCAACAATATTTAATATCACTATTATAAAATTATATATTTATTATTTATTTTGTCAATAATGTGCTGTAAGTTAATGCAGTAATGTTAATTAAATTTCAGGAATATTCAATGAGAAATTTTTATTTAAAAATTAATTTATTTTCCATTAAGATTTTTATCGGAAATCAATGAAGATTATTATAAGGTATCTTCCCTCAAAAAATTGTTAATCTAAGTACTATGATGATTGATGTATTCACTTTGGAAAGTCATTTATAACTATTTTATAAGATACAAAACAATTCTTTTTGAATCATTAAAAATATTACTTATGTCGACTGCAATTCTTTTTGAACACTCATGTTATTTAATTGGATTTATAAAAGTAATTTTTTCATAATTTGATCATCTTAGAACCTTAGAAATCTAGTATAAGAATTTTCAAGGCATACTTAAGCACACTAAAATGTAAAAAAAGAAATCTCGGTATAGACTAAAGTTGGGCTCAAATTAGTCCAGTGAGTAGACTTGATTTTGCATTTGCAACTGTGTGCCGAGCCATCATTTGATGGAAAAACTGTCCTTTTCATGTATGGAAGTATTTTAAACTAATATATTATGTAATGTAATGTCACCTATTGTCCATTTATCATGGGGTCCTTATAGACAATGTCAATTGTTTTGTCTATATGTTACAGACTCCAGAGGAAAAATATAATAAAAAAAAGTATAGACGTTTTATGCTATTAATGGCTACGAACTTGTACAATGTGCAGTTATATAAAAAGAAAATGAAACTAATCAAATGGTTCAAGTGCCTTCATTATTGTTTGCAAAAGCCTGGAAGAGTCATGTAGTAACCAGTTTTATACTTAGGCACTTCCTTTTTCATACCAATATTCGTAAACTTCTCTTTTGGATGAATTTTGTTTAGATCTTACAATGTAACTTATTTATTTGAGCTGGAACTATAATCTCACTTTTAAATCTGGGATTTCCAATAATTAAAACAAAAAACAAGTATTCTGTAATAATGTATACTAACAAAAATATCAGAAAAAAGAAGATGAAAAAATACATTTCATAATTTAAATGACAAAAAAGATAACACCTTAAAAATAATATTTTTAATTTCAACTGTAAACGGTATTTGTTGTATAACTACACAATGAATAGTAATATAAAATAATGATGAAGTTTTTCAGATAATAGTTACTCAAATTTTATACCCACATTTTTATGTCAAAGTAAATTTTATAATATCGTAATGAAATATTGATAATTCCAGCTCTTACAAATATCATAAATAGTATTTAATACAGCTAGATAATTGTAATAAAATTTTAATTCTTTAAAAAGTAAATTGATACCATATTTCTAAATACAGTTCTCCAGTTTATATAAGAAAGTGTTTAGCATAAGCCCCAAAGATTGATACAATTTTATACATCGAAGATGATTGACTTGATAATTTTGACTTTACTAATAGATTCGATAACAACTGTTTACACAATTTGACAACAATTTTCATAAAATAGATTAACAAAAAATACGTAGATTTTTCATTTTCATAGAGACCATTATTAGCATAATTTGTCTGTAAAGTTCGTTGCCACTTAATTCACATGACCACTGCCAGAGTGCAAGTAATAAAGATTATTCATTGGGAATACTCGTACCAAACTAAAATACTTTTTGTGTCATCCATCCAAGACATGAGTACCTTTGTATTCTATTAAAGTGAATACTTTTTATTTGTTTTCAATAATCTTGAATTGTAATAATAAAAAGTACTAATAATCTAATTCAAATTCTGTATAGAGTTATAGTGTTATCAAATATTAAAATAATAGTATGCAGTAGTAATTTTATTTCATAATTATATACTCTACAAGTACTTTAGAGATATTTATAATTATAAAAAAAATAGAAGTCTTAATACATTACTTTGATATATATTTATAGATTTTAATTATTATTGCAATTATGTTAAAAGAATAGGTAAAAAGTTTTTATTTTAAACTAAGAAATAGAGGTCATGTCTTATTCAAAGGGATTATATTGGATTAGATTCCACTTATTTAAACTTCTTTCTGGCAGGATGTCGCGGTAGTGCAAAAGGCAGCTAGGTAAAAGGGAAAAATTAGTTTCAATAAGTGAGCACGTAAAAAACATGCAAACTTGTACGAGTGATATATATAAACAAAACAAAAAATAAAGAACTGACATTTGCGTGTAACGAGATGCTGCAGTGAGTGAAATAAGACTTTGTGAAGTGTAAATCGTCGTTTTTACAGCTTGTCGATTGATCGTACTTACTGTGAAGATGATTTATATTTTTGATAATTAAGATTGGATGAGCCTCGCACAAATAATCTGATTTTACTTTTGATGAAAATTTTGCTTTCTAAGTTAATTATCATCACTCTATGTTTATTTAGTAAGTATTTGATTATTAATCTTCTATACAGTAATATTTGATTATATATCTATTAGATCAGTCGACAAGGGTAGATGGTATGGATTAAAAAAAATAAAAAATAAATGAAGGAAAATGTTTTAAGGTAGTGAAATGTAAATGACGATTTGAAGAAGTTAATGAAAAATATTGGGAAGTAAAGTTATGCACTGCCCTCTAGTTTTATTTTAAGTATCTGTATGACTTAAAGTATACGTTTACTTTGAAAAGTAAAGTGTTCAATGCGTAAAAATTTATTTTTTATTATAAAGCTTATTTTACAAACCTTAAGTGGTGTTTTAAATTGGATATTTATTTTAGAAAAAAATGTAATTTTACTTCATTATATGAAGATGTAACTTTGCATACTATGGTATATTAGAAAAATATTTGTGTCATGTATTAGAGCTCTTTAAAAAGAGTATATTCTTTGCTTCTTTTTCGTTCGAATGAGCTTTTTCTTTAATGCGAATGTAAATAAATGATGTTACTATGTGTTCATAGGTAATGTTGCAGAGCATCTTTGCTTTTCGAACTGAGAAAATATAAAATTCTTCCAATATAATTTGGTTTTTTTTATTTATTCTTACATTATATATAAGTTCTAATAAAATTATTATTTAAAAATTCTTTTTGTTATAAAAAGAACGATAAATTAACAATTTTTTTATAAAAAAAAGTATATTTACTTTTTATTTATAACAAACTATATTTACATGAAGATATAACATAATTTTATTTAAAATTACGATGCCTAGGTTTTTTTTTCTTTTTTATAACATTATTAGCTTTATTTGAATTTAAAGCTATTGATCCTAAATTCTCTGCAACATCCATCATTTCCTGTTGCATGCCATTTCCTTGTTTTGAATTTACTACAAATATAGGTTCTGCTATTTTACAATCTTTAAACCAGTCTGAAACTGAATTAAAATATAGTATTAAATATTGTTAATACTATTATATACCTAATATACAAAAAAACAATTTTTTTACATACCTTCATCTACCGTTGAAAGATTATAAACATTCAAGTTATTAGCCTTATTATCTCCTCCTATAGCAAACGCAAAAGGTGTATCACAGCAAGCTTCAAGACAAATAATTTGACCAAGATTTGTTTGTTTTTCGAGCACTAATTTTGGTTCTAAATGATTCTTAACATCCCAAATTTTAATAGTTCCATCTTTATTTGAACTAACTAATAATCCTGGACATAGTGCACTCATTGATAAACCTTTAAATAATTCATTATGTTACTTATGTTTACGATGTCAATGTCATTCGTTATTAGACACGACCGCTTCTCGGGAGAGCCTTTTATTTTTACTAGAGCGAAAATTGTAACACCTCAAAAAACAATAATTTATGGTTTTTCGACACTCCATGGGGGAAGTTCGATTTCCCGCACGCTCGGCAAAAAGCGTGTGCTCGAAATCGAACTTTCCACACTTCGTATCGAAAAGTTCTGTACGATACATGTGCGGGAAAGAGATTCTCATCTCGTGTGACGTTTACACTCGCTTCGCTCGGGTGTAAACGTCATACGAGACGAAAATCTACTTTCCCGCACTAGTGACGTAATGTACTATTTCACCAAAAATGAGTCCATTTCAAGTGTTCCCCATGATGTATGTATATCTGTACTTGTATAGGGAACCTTGGACTTATACACATTATCATATCCTAAAATTTATTGAATCTGATCATAAATGATATATACTTTCGTCGTGTCATATGTAGGTGATGGTCCTATTTTGGAAAAGATCCGTTTGAAAATATAGAAATGTAAGTACAAATAAAATTTTGAAAAAATTTATTATTAAAAATTAAAAATTAATAAAAATTATTAAAAATTACTTTTTAAAAAAAATTTTTAAGCGTAATGCATCGAAAATTCATTTTCAGTATAAATCTCATACATGCTTCTGCTAAAATTAATTAAAACACGTCTCTTTTATATTGAACATTTTTTTCTACGAAGAATATTTGTAAACGCCATAGTGATATAATCGACAAAATAGTTGATTTTTCCGCGTTACTTGACAGGATTTGATTTTACACAAAAATGTTAAATGCAAAAGTTATAAATAATATTAAAACAAAACTTTTTTCCCTTTAAGATTTCTATGTACAATCATCAGTTACTGACGAACTAAACTTACAAAAACGATTTTTTAACACGTAAATACACCTCAAATAGTCGATTTTCGCTAATCATTCAATAGGATTTGATTACACACAAATATTGCATACAAATGTTGTAGATCGCAACAAACAAAACTCGTGATGAACATTTTTGCGTAAAACAATTTCTAGTAAGTTAAACCTAAAAGAACGATTAAAAACGCTTAATCAATTTTTGGTCGTTATAGAAAACAAATAATTTTTCATGAATTCGTCACAGTTTCCGTCAAAATATAATATATTAGTATTTGAGATGTAACAGTTTTTGCAATGTCGAAGATATAAGGTTCTTCTGAATAGTAGTCGTCGTGCCGCAAATGTGAAAACAAAGTTTTTATATAGATAGCGGGGGGTTATGCGCAGGGGGGCAAGATCCCCCTAGTTTTATCAATTATTTATATCATCATAAATTTCATACCTGCAATTTCCTCTTGTTGCACATTTTTTTGCCACAATGCCTTATCATGTCTAATGTCAATACATTCTATATATCCATTATCTGTGCTTATCTATAACGAAATCATTTTTTTTTTTTTTTTACGTAAATTAAACTTTTAGTTATTTTTTACTTATACTTACAAAGCATAAATTTGGGTCTGAATAATTCCAAACAACTTTTTCAACTTCTCCAGAAGCTTGCCAAGTCTTAGCTTCTTCAGTTTTACAATCAAATAAACGAACTTTTCTAAAAGAAAAAATTTTTTAACAACTTAACAAAATTGAAATAAAATTAAATATAAAAATCGATTTTTTTATCAAACTGTACTTTTTGTTCAATAAAATATATTAAATTTTCATAAATTTAGAAACAAAAATAAAATTTACTTGTCCATGCTCCCTGTAAGTAACATATGAGCTTCTGTTTCATGCCACTTGATTGTTTGAACTATTCCTTCAAATGATGATAATTTCGTGCTTGGGCTTCCAGTTTCTAAATCCCATAATATTATGGAATGATCTGCAGAACCACTTGCTAAAACATGACTGTAACCAATAAAAACTTATTTGATTACAAATTCAATTACAATTTATTATACAAACAAATTAAGAAATATTACTTGTGAGTTTTATTCCACGCTACATCTAAAACTGCATCTTTGTGTCCCACTCGTTTAATTTTTTTCTTTTTATTAGGTTTTTTACCTAATTTAAATACTGGACCAACACCTCCAACTACATCTAAATCCCAAACTTCAATAATTGGTGTATCATTACCAATTGCACACAAATTGCCTAAAAAAATAAATTTGTATATTCCATTAAAAGTTTAAATAGAAATTAATAATAATATTTAATTGTAATAAATGATGTATAGTAACAAATATTAATAAAAATAAAATTATAGAATAAATTGAATCTTTACTTACCAAGTTTTTCTTCTGATGGATCAAAATTAAGCCATTCAAAGCATAATGGAATAAATGATAAATAATCATGATGATGGCAGTAAAATGAACCTTCTTTTTCGTTATAAACTGTACATTAAAAAAAAGTAATTAAATTAACTTATTTTATTTCTGTTATTAAAATTTGTGAATCTTCGTTCTTACCATGTACTTCCAAGATACATGCTTCATCCACAATATGTCCTACCAAAAGAAGATTGTCGTCTGTTTTAATAATATCATCTTCTTTTTCGGAATCTTCATCTTCGCTATCCCCTACAGTTATCAGAGGATCTTTACCATCATTAATTACTGCTATATCATCAATTTTGGCATAAATATTGTCAGCTATAATTTAAAAAAAATATTAATATCAAGTATTAAAATAATAAAATTTCTTTCAATTCGATGACATAGTATATAAAATTCAAATTATAAAATTTACATTAAAAATATTTTTTGTTTTTTTATATGAAAAGTTTTATATAAAATAGCAAAGAATTCAGTATGAAAAAAATTCAAATATATGAAATTCCACAGCAAACTCCAAAATATCAATTCAAATATAACGGAAACTACTGCATAACTTACATTCCTCATCATACTTATCAAAATCAAATTCATCTGCAGCATTTACTGAACCATCATTGATATATTTAGATTCTTCATTACTACCAAGCTCCTTTTGTGCATCTTTACAATTTGTAGATTTATCATCCTTTATACCATCTTCACCTTCATCACTATCTTCTTCATCTTTTACTTGTCTGAAATGAAATAAAATTTTTTATTAAAAAGAATAAGATAAATTATTAGAAAAAGGAAAATAGTTTTTAACTTACTGCAACTCCGAATGCGTATCTTGAATAATATTTTGTAATTCTTGAGCAGTTAACTCAATCTGTAATTCATTGAATTTTAAGATTTTTATAATTATTTACAACAAAATGAAAAAAATCGATAAAATATCATAGTTTCTAAAAATCTAACCTTATCAGGCGTTGATGCCGCAACACCTCTTCTCACCCACGCTAAACATGAAATGTAATTTCTTTGATCGGGTTCACGTGGTTCATCATCCATCTTTGTATTCTTGCAATTACTCTACCTTAAATATCAATATTACATTAATTTTAAATATTGTAAATGAGCTGTATGCTCGGTTTGCTTGTATTTACGTATCTCCACGTGCGTCGGCAATGTCGTCGCTCGTCGGCATTTCACTGTGGGCTGTGGCTGTAGTCTACAGCTGGTCTTATCCACTTTCAAGTATTTGACATTTTGACAACTGTCAACAATATGGTTCTGTAACGATCATTTACCAGTGAAAAGAACGGATACACGCCAATGTAATCTCAAAAATCAATGAAAGTGTGTTTATTTGTACGTATTTTACGGTCATATACGTAGAAATCGCTACAGATTACGTATGACACGTCTATTGGCTGATTACTAAATCCCTTAGTTGCACAATCAGCTGTGTCATTTGATGGTTGCAGTTGACACAAGTTTTGTGTTAAAACTGTTAGAACAATTTGTGTAATAAAAACAGTAAAAAAACTAGCATTCCTATCTGAGTACAAAATTAAAAACTATTTTTGATTCAAGTAAGTAATATTTTCAATTGCTTTTTAATGAATTCTTGGAAAAATCGTAAGAAATGAATGTTTCTAGCATAAAATAACATTAATGTATGTTTGAAATGCAAATATATCTTTTCTCTTATGTAAGTTTCCAATAAATATAAATATACGAAAATTTAGTTAGTAAGTATATTTTTTTACAGTTAAAAAACAAACCTTGAAAATTTACTTTTTTGAGGTTAAATTGTAATGCTGTATTTTAAGTTTTTTAAATGAAAGTTAATCCGTTGCTTATCAATTACAAATTTAAATAAAATTATTAACAAATTCAACTTCACAGCTAATAATAACAATAATTAATTTTCATAATATTTATTACACATTTACAATTAAAATAAACAGATTGCAAATTGCAATTGCTTTCTTATTTGTAGGATGAACAGCTCAGTGGATCCTCGTCGTCCTGACAAAGAAATTCGTTACAGACCATCAGCTGTTAGTAATCAGTCTCAACCAGGTGATGACTTAACGCCAGATTATATGAACATTTTGGGTATGATCTTCAGTATGTGTGGTTTAATGATGCGACTAAAGTGGTGTGCTTGGGTGGCACTTTACTGTTCTTGTATTAGTTTTGCAAACTCTAGAGTGAGTGATGATACAAAACAGATTCTCAGCAGCTTTATGCTATCGATATCTGCTGTAGTAATGTCGTATCTGCAAAATCCACAGCCAATGACTCCACCTTGGGCAACAGCAATGCAATGAAGTGTCAGTGAAAATATAAGTTGATTTAAAATGTACATAAAAAGTAATCTATACACAAATAACTATACAAAAATGGTGAATGTTATCATTTTATAAGAAAATATAGTGAATAACAACTCAAAAATGAAAGATATTAAGCAACAAATTTAAAAGAAAAATCAGAAATAAACAAATTCTATAAAATTAGTTTATCACATGTAGTTTTATTTCACACATTTTTAACTTCATTAATTTCTTCCAGATTCACGCTTTATTCAACAAATAATATATTTAATATTACATTTTTTAATATATTTTTATTAAACTAGATAAAATAGCCTATAGAACATTTACACTTCATATACCACTTACAGACCATTTTCCACTTTGTCAATAAATAAGATAACAACTGAAAATATAAATAACATAAAGCGTATAAATTACAATAAACTCAGGACAGCTGTGGATTGAATAAACTGGAGTGAATTGTCACTAATAAATGATCCGAATATATCTTTAAATAAACTTATTGATAAAATAAAAATATTTCTATGTAAAGCTGAATATACTAAAAAAACTAACAAAAATAACAACACGAGACTTAGGAAAAATTGGATATCTAAGGCAATTATGAAATCTTGTAGTACCAAACAAAAACTATATAAATTATGGAAAAAAGATCCTAATAATACTAGGAAAAGAGAAGAATATAAGAAATTTACCAATATCCTAAAGACTATTATAAATAAAGCAAAAGACTTGTATGATAAAAAAACAAATAGAATCTAGCATGAATAATCCTAAGAGTATATGGAATGTGATTAATCAAAAAATTGGAAAAAATCGTAAAAGAAATAATAACATTAACTATTTAACTGATAGCAATAAGAAAATATTTGATCCTGTAAACATTGCAGAGCACTTGAACAAATTTTTTTGTAACATTGACAAAAAGCTAAGTGATAAAATAAGACCCCCCGATAAATGAGGAAATTAAACTCCCTACAATGAACAGCAAAAGTATATTCTTGGAACCAACTAACCACCAGGAAATTACTAAAATTATCTGCAAAATGGAAAACAAAAATGGTGGTATTGATAATATCAACGGCAAAACATTGAAAACTCTGGTTGAACATCTAGTCGAACCCCTAGTACACATTTTCAACCTCTGTATAGATAAAGCCACCTGGCCAGATGCCCTGAAAACAGCAGAAGTCATACCTATACATAAATCAAAAGAAAAACATCGCCACTAACTACAGACCCATGTTACTTATTTCACATCTAGCAAAAATATTAGAAAAAATCATACACAATAGAATAACAAATTTTATCAACAAGTGCGAAATACTTACCAAAAATCAATATGGTTTCAGAAAAAATAAAAGTACAAAAGATGCTCTATCTCTAATATCAAACGTAATATATATGATAATTTAGACAAGAGTACTCCTATCGCCATAACTTTCCTAGACCTCGCCAAAGCGTTTGATATGGTAAACCATCAAATATTACTAGATAAACTATACAATAAATTACGGAATTAGAGGAAGTGCCTATAATCTAATAAAAAGTTATCTAGGAAATGACTACAAAAAGTAAAAAATAATATAACCGGCCAATTCCAATCAGTCAATGTGGGTGTTCTTCAAGGAACTATTTTCGGACCCCTACTCTTCTTACTTAATTATATCAACGACTTACTACTAGATATTCCCGAAGATATACTATAGTATCATACGCAGACGATACAGCAGTAATAACAACAGCCAAAACCTGGAAAGAAGTAGAAACTAAAATGAATAAAACTCTGCATAAAATACTAACATGGCCAAGCTTTCTTTAAACACGGATAAAACAGCTGTTTACATTGAATTCGGGAATCAAGTAGATAGCACACCAAAAAATTTAGACATAAACATACAAGGAAGAAAAATCAAAAGAGTAGATAGTACCAAATATTTAGGCATAATTGTCAATAGTAACATGAGATGGAACGAGCACATTGAATACATTTACAACAAAACCAAATATCTCATTTTCATTTTCTATAGACTGGCAAAACTCATGAATAGTTGAATACTGTTACCTCAAGTATGATATATTACGCCCTCTTTCACAGCATTATTTCTTATGGAATTATAGCCTGGGGAGGCGCGTACGAGGGTCATTTGATAAGTACCTAGCCTACAAATGAAAACACCAAAATTTTATAAAAAATAAAATTTATTTTGCAATGTAGTCTCCTTTTAGTTGAATATACTTGGTTCAGCGGTGTTCCAATTTTTTTAACCCCGTTGAAAAAAATGTTTTCTCTTGGTTTGCAAAATAGGCCTCCGTGACGGCGATTATTTCGTTATTGGAGTGGAATCTCTTCTCGGCGAGCGAATTTTTTAGGTTCGGAAACAAAAAAAAGTCGCACGGAGCCAAATCTGGAGAATACGGTGGATGGGGCAGCAGTTCGTAGCGTAATTCGACCAATTTAGCCGTGGCGAGTGCAGAAGTGTGAGCCGGTGCATTATCGTGGTGGAAAAGCACTTTCTTTTTAGACAAATGGGGCCGTTTTTCTTCTAACACAGCGTCAAATCGGCTCAATAGTTCGGCGTAGTACTGTCCTGTGACCGTTTTGCCCTTCTCCAGATAGTCACCCGGTCAAAAATATCCAGTTGGGAAATCCAACTGGATTTTCCAAGAGGGAAATCCAGCTGGGGAAGAGTGGATTCCAGCTGGATTTTGGTGGATTTCCCGTCGGATTCCCAGTTGATGATACCAAATATTCCCACCCATTTTTAACTGGATATTTAATTAAGTGGATTCCCACCTAGATATAACAGGATTCCTATGCATTATTAACTGGATTTCCATTGAATAGAAAAGCGAAAGTTAGATGGATTCCCATCTATATTAAACTGGATTTTTACATGGATTTCCGCCGTCACGCTGGGATTCCCATTTATTATTAAGTAGAATTTTGAGTGGATTCCCATTTAATAGAAATGCGAAAGTTAGGTGGATTCCCACCAACATTTAACTGGATTTTTACATGGATTTCCGCCTTCGCCCAGGAATTCCCATTTATTATAAGTGGATTTCCATTTAATCCAGTTAAAAATGGGTGGGAATATTTGATATCATCAACTGGGAATCCGACTGGAAATCCACCAAAATCCAGCTGGAATCCACTCTTCCCCAGCTGGATTTCCCTCTTGGAAAATCCAGTTGGATTTCCCAACTGGATATTTTTGACCGGGCAATAAAAATCACACCTTGAGAATCCCAGAAAACAGTGGCCATCACCTTTTCGGCCGACGGGACCGTCTTCGCCTTCTTCGGAGCAGGTTCACCGGGTAAGGTCCACTGTTTTGACTGCTCCTTGGTCTCTGGAGTGTAGTAGTGAATCCATGTTTCGTCGACGGCCACGTAACGACGCAAAAACTCTTTTGGATTGCGATTAAACAGCTCCAAACACTGCTCTGAACTGGTCACACGGATGCGCTTGTTGTCTGCAGTCAGCAAACGCGGCACCCACCTTGCTGACAGCTTTCTCATGCCTAAAATCTCATGTAGGATATGCCACACGCGTTCTTCTGAGATGCCTACTATCGCAGCTATCTCGTACACCTTTAATCGGCGGTCTGACAAAACGATATCGTGTATTTTTGTCACGTTCTCCTCCGTAGTGGCTGTTTTCGGAGCACCTGGGCGTGGATCATCAAAAACCGACGTACGACCACGTTGAAACTCGTTATACCAAAATTTAACGGTCGCCATCTAAGGAGAAGCATCCCCATACACTGCATCCAAGCGTTCTTTAATTTCACTGCGCGATTTCCCTTCCAAAAACAAGAATCGAATCACCGACCGATATTGTTCTTTCTCCATTTTTTCAAAAATCAACGGACACATTTGCTTTCACACGCTCTCAAAAATAAACTACAACTCCGATCCGGCTGAAATTTCGTCTGTAACCGTTTACAGGAAGATACTGCACTGTAGTGTATTTCTGGTGCGATAGTGGCACCATCTGGCGGTGAGGCTAGGTACTTGTCAAATGACCCTCGTATTCCCGCAGTAAAAACTTCCTCAACAGACTACAGATCAGATTACTTAAAATAATCAACAAGAACAAATTTACAGTCGATAAAAATCCATTGAGCATAGAGCAAATCTTTTCGTATGAATCACTGTTGTATCAGTACGAAAAATTACAGTCAGCATTTATTAAATCCAATAGTACCACCAGAAAAAGAAGTTTACAAATTCCAAGAAGATACCTGACCGTTAACACTAAAAACAGTTACATAAGAGCAATAATGCATTTCAATAACCTACCAAATGAATAAAACAATTAGACACAAACACAACAAAAAAATAAAACTAAAACGATAGATAAGAGGAAACACCTAATACAACAAGTCGAAATTAAATATTTCTTTCAAAAGAAAACTAATCTAACCAAATTAATTATAGTTTTAAGTTATAGTTTTAAGTAGGTCGGACCAGCGAACAGGAAATTATATTTCCTCTGCTGGATTATTTTTGTAATGTAACTCATGTATGATGGTTACAAATTTTGTAATACATTGTACATTACTCTGGTTTAATAAATAAATAAAAATTTACTTTAGCAAACCATTCTGAATCTGTTTAAAGCTCTGCTTATATTTAAAAATATAATTTGCACATTTAACAGAAAATTGAAGAAAAAATTGATAAATAAAACTTATATTTTATACATAGTTGAAGTATTTAAAAATCTAATTTCTTTTTAATTATCAATTGTATAAATATTATTAATATCTCAGGTTGATACTGTTAACATTAACAAAATTTATCCTATTTAATTATATTTAACTAAAATACGTGACAATGGTGACTGCTGTAAAACACTTGAATAAAAGTGAAACCCGCCTTTATTTTTAGGCACGACCGCTACTCGAGACAGCCTTATAATAGTTTTGTCATCCTGAAAAATACATGTCCTCAAAAACCAACATTTTATAGCGCCAAAATATTGTTTGAGTCATTAAAAACCCCGTTAGAGCATTTTTGACGATGTATGTAATTGCAAGTTCCACTGATAACTCAAAGAGATTTTGAATGATCGAGCACAGGTTCACAGGGATCACTTATCATAATTCGCCGCCTCCGGTTCATATAATTCTAACTCGCGGAATAGTACAACATAATTCTAACTAGAAATTGCGAGCAATATAAATCCATTTCGAAACGACGTGCAACAAAATTCTAACTCAAAATTCTATGCAGGATAATTCTAACTCGAGATTCCATGCGATATAATTCTAACTTGCATAACTCTAATAATTTAAATCTAATTCAAATAATCCTGGAGATGATTTCTTAAGAAAAAAAAATGCTATACTCGAGGACTTCTGATAACACGGAAGAGAATGAGTAGTACCTTATTTATCAATTAATCTGATGCTTTAGATATATTGATATTCATCTATAATCATGAAACGGAGGCATAAAAGCGAAAAAACACGATTGTTCACAGCGAATACGGGTTACAAATTGAACAAACTTTACTCGAACTTAAAGCGTTTTCCGAGATATATGTGTCTGTACGTCCGTATTTAAGGTTGTATTGGCCGTAAGGTCTCTGCCAAAAGTTAGTTTTTCACGTTAAAACTGCGATAAATAATTAATTTAATTATGTAAAGCAATTAATCAATTTTTAGTTTGCGATCAATGTATTAATGCAATCGGAATATTATAAGCTTTTAAAATAAAAAATCAAAGCAAAATTGTAAACTCGGCACTATTGCTTCCTCATAGAGAAAGCTTTGTGATAGTAAAAAAAAAAGTTTATGAGATATTCTATTTTTGTAAAATTTAATTTATTTTTTCGATTTTTTAAATATTTAGAACAAATATTGTTTATATATCATGAATTCTCTGTATGTAGGATAAAATTATCTACAATTTAAAAAAAAAAAGTCGGTAGCTATATTTCGTCATAAGTTATTGATGAAAACGTAATTTTTTGTAAATAGGTTATATTTCGAAATTAAAAAAGATATTAACATGAATATTTTTTTGGTTATAAAGGATATTAAGTACTATAACTTACTAAATTTTTAGGTTTTTTTATTCATTATTTTTTGAGAAAAAAAATAATTTATAAAAAAAAGTGATTTTTTTGTCGTTCAATAACTATAGTAAAATTGGCTTAATCACTTTGAAATTCTTTGTAGGGGTAGATTTTGTATACCAATCGAGTGAGTTCTTTGGGCAAAAGGATTGATCCATAATTTTCGAAGATATTTGAGGTTAAAATTTTTTCCAATTTTTTTTCAAATCGTAATTTCTCGAGAACGGCTCTATGTATCTAAATGGGGTGGGTGGTATTCAAAAGAGAATTAAATTACCTATATTTTCTAAAAAAAATTAATTCTCTAGCTATCACGGTTCTTTTGTTATTAACAAAAACGTAAAATTGAAAAATGAAAAAAAAATGAGTTTTATATGTTCAACTATTACAAGAGTAAAATTGTCTTATTCGCTTCAAAATTCATTGTAGAGGTATATTATTGATAGTTCTCGGATGAGTTCTTTTGGCAAAGTGATTGGTTCATAAATTTCAGAGATATTTGAGGTTAAAATTTTTCTAGACATTTTTAAAATCTATTTCTTGAGGATGGCTCTGTGTATCTGAATGGGATGGGTAGCATTTGAAAGAGAATTAAAATATTTATATTTTCTAAAAAAAAAAATTTTTTAGTTATCGCGGTTTTTTATTATTAACAAAAATGTAAAACTTGAAAAATTGAAAAATGAAAACAAAAATCTGTCTTTATCAAATTTTTTAAAATACATCCCCTCATATTATAACAGCCTTTCCACATAACGCATTCAATATAACACGTTCAATGTTCAACGTAAGACGAAAATAAATTTGTTGTCCGACATCTATCAATTTCATACTCAGTGGTAGTGGTGCAGAATGGGTACATTTCTACCACTGAATATGAATTGGCCATGAAAAAATTACAAGTTAATATTTTCCATAAAATTTTTCCAATTTTTTTCGTGAAAAATTTATTTTTCGAATTTTAATTTTATATGAAAATGTATAATTTCATCTATCTCTTACGAGATGAAAATTACGTAAAAAGTTGTGCATTAATGTGGAATGATCGTTTGACAAAATTTTCTAACTTTAAAGTAATTTTGACAATAACTTTATCGTCATTGATAGTCATAATTTACAATACATAAATATAAAAATTACCGACATTGCTTACATGACGGTCATTTTTACAACAATTTGACAATAACTAATAGATATAATTTACAATCCATGAATACAAAAATGACAGTCATTGAGCTTTGGTGATTGGTCAGAAATGATCATGGTGATTGGTCAGAATCTATATAATCTATAAAATTTGAATAAATTATGTTGGAGTTTTGTTATTTCTGTCTTTCTGAAGTATTAAATTTTAAATATTGGAATTAAAAATTAATTAAAGGAATCAGTAAATTAAGTTTGAGGAAGCTACGTGCCAATGAATTAGCAGCGGTTTTTTTTTCGCATCTGCTATTTGTACGACAGATTTATGTACACAAAGTATATATATATATATATATATATATATATATATATATATATATATATATATATATATATATATATATATATATATATATATATATAATGGGATATAATTTCTCTAGTCAGATATTAAAACAAAACAAACATGACAGCGAGGCGTTTTTGGACTTATACTCTGAATTAACGTACTATATTTCTGTCGTACAAATAGCATCAGCCATTTTTTTAAAATCGTTAAAATGCACTAATTTCAACGTGATGATTTAAAAAAAAATAGTGCTGAGTTTACAATTTTGGTTGGATGTTTTATTTTTAAAGCTTATAATATTTCAATTGAATTAATATATAATACATTGATCGCGAGAACTAAAAATTGATCAATTGCTTTACATAATTTTTGATCGCAGTTTTAACGTGAAAAACTATTAGCTCTTGGCAGGGACCTTGCGGCCAATACAATCTTAATAGTCTAGGTGCCGATAATACATTTCGTAACCAAATTTTGTCCCCGCCTGAACCAAAGTTTTCTAGGCGTAATTTGGCCTGCTGCATCCGAATTTCGAGGGTTCCCAGCCGAAAAAGTGGGAGAAAAAAGTTATTAACAATTTAATTGTTTAAAAGGCCATATCTCCAAAGTAAAATATCGCAGCGAGCTGAAATTTTTTTCAAAACGTTTGTTTTTTTATTTAGAAACTTTTTTGTTCTTATACTTTTTTAGCTATGTCTGATAGTTTTAAAGATATCAACAATAAACGCCTTTTGGTGCGCCTTTGCTATTTAGTATGCCACGCGCGGCCGCCATGCGCCGCCTCTCGTTTTTGCGCTTACTATTGATACTAGATAAAATGAGTAGATTTTATGATTTGAAGTGTATAAATATATACTCCATCGCATAATTGCCAAAACAATGATCCATTCAATCATCAAAAATAACCAATTTGTATATTGTATACAAGCTTTCAGGTGAATATTTTACTTTGTCTGCGTACAAATATTTAACGTTTTATTTCATTACTGATCCAAAAGGCGTTTATCATTGATATCTTTAAAACTATCAGACATAGCTAAAAAAGTATAAGAACAAAAAAGTTTCTAAATAAAAAAACAAACGTTTTGAAAAAAGTTTCAGCTCGCTACGATATTTCACTTCGGAGATATGGCCTTTTAAGCAATTAAATTGTTTATAACTTTTTTCTCCCACTTTTTCGGCCGGGAACCCTTGAAATTCGGATTCAGCAGGCTAAATTACGCCTAGAAAACTGTGATTCAGGCGGGGAAAAAATTTGGTCACGAAATGTATTGTCGTTTCAATCATGTCATGTGGTGGGGCGAGGCTAGGAGGGTCCCCTGTCACTTCGCGGCAGCTCCCCGCTCACCGCGCGAATGTAATTTCAAAATGTTTTTCGTACAAAAGTCCGCTTGTGAGTGTGATCATAGCATAGCATTCAAAAGTTGGAAGATTTAAATAACAGAAAAAAAATTATTCACGTAAGCGTAAATATTGTTCACCAAAGAAAATGTCATATAATTTCTTACCAATTTTTTATTTTTTATCCGATTTGCATAATCAAGGTATCATTTTGTTCCTCAAACGTTTACCTATAACTTTCACGATCAATATTATTGAAAAGTTTATTAAACGTTAAGTTAAAGCTAATTGTTTATATATAAATTATGAAAATTTATAAACAATCTCTAACTTGACGCATAATAAATTTGTTACTAATATTGATCGTCAACGTATATAGATAAACGTTTAAGGAACCAAATGATACCTTGATTATGAAAATGGGATAAAAAATAAAAAAATGGTAAAAAAATTATATGATATTTTCTTTGGTGAACAATATCTTTTTTTCGTATGTGTGTGTGTGTGTGTGTGTGTGTGTGTGTGTGTGGCGGGGGGTTGGCATGCGATAGCGCGCAGGGGGTGCGGCCTCCCTAGTTTCTATTGTAATTTTTTACCTACATAATTGCATCCTTGAAAGTGATATGCCAAAAACACCTGAATTTGCCAAAAAAGGCGCTTTTCCCACTTAACCCTTTGCGGCACAGCGGGGACGTCGAGCGTCTCTCCTGATGTTAATGTATTTTTCATTTATTTAAAGTATGGACGGTTTTATTGTTTTTTTTTTTTTTTTACTTTACCAAGATGTTTTTAAGTATACAAAAAATATGTGTTTTTGTTAAAATGTTTATAAATGTTTTTATATTAATGAACAAATGCTTAAAAAATGCGTATTTTTTATGAAAAATGTGTGCTTCAAAGGGTTAACTCATAAAGATTTACATGAAAACTTTAAATACAAAAGTTATAAATGAAAACTTTAAATACAAAATGTTTATATAATTATAGAAAGCCCTCTTTTTAAAATATATTTAAGTATTAAATTTTTTTATTTAGAAAATATCGCCAGTGATGAAGAATTTTTTAATATTAAGACTGAGAAACTTTGTCAATTTTTTAAGGGCGATATTAATCTTTTTTCTGTATTTTTACCGTTGTACAATCAAGAAAAAAATATTTTTACGCACCAACAAAGTATTTTAAAATCGTTTAATACCAATGATAATGCAAATATTGCATTGATGGATACTTGTGTGTACGAAAGTGATCCACAGCATGTATTAACTTACTTCTACATTCTTTATACAAATTATTTTTATTCAAATTATCTATTAATTGCTTAATATAAAAAAGAACGCATTCAATTCCCCAAACTCGCATAAGAGTAGCCGCTGTACTGAAAAAAAACAGCTTAGTACGCCGAGGACAAGGTGTAACTAGTGATCCGAGAAAAGGAGTAGCCAGTGCCCCAAACACAGAGAGTAGCTACTGCTCGTGTATAGTGTGCAACCGCTGCTCCTTTTCGGCGCATTGACTATGCCGAATGGCGAGTGTTGCTGTCACTCCGATTAGAGGTTACGTCCTGCGCCGAATTTTTCTCAGTGAAGGCACCTGTTTGTTCAAGACGTAAATTGCTATTCTTTTTTTATAATAATAATTTTTATATATTCGGCGGATAAAACAGTGTTAGTAAAGTACAGTGCGACACCCCCTTATATTTATTCTTTTTCACTTGTAAAAATCTTTATTTGATCTTTAAATAGTTATAGTTTGTTTAAAAAATGCGGGCAGTGTTTCCATCCACCACGTACAAGTTGGGTATGTTTTAGGTATAGAACAAAAATTAAAAATCACATACATGATTGAAAATTTTAATTTTCTTTATTTCATTTCATATTGCAACAAATGACTTTATAATCTAATGCATTAATAATTAACACTTTTTTCAAAAATCCCTATTTACCTTCACTCTTAATAAAATATAATAACCCAATAGTATAACGAATCATGTCTTCTTTAACTAATATCATAATGCACAATGCCAACACCTTCATCTCGTAGTATATTTATGTACATTATGAATACTTAAATAATTACGAATTAACGTTTAGAATATTTTGTAATATCAGGTTGAAATAATTATATTTATTCTCTTTAAGTAGAAATTTTCTAGTCGAAAATTCGTTTCATCTTCATGCGCACCGTAATCACATTTGTATATAAATGCCCGTATGGAAAAAAGGAAATGTATGAAACCGTATAAAACCGTACAAAACTGTATAAAAACGTATAAAACCGGATCTAAACATTGCTTTTTGGACAAATTTATACGTTTTAATACGTTTTGATACGTTTTAATACGGTTTCATACGGTTTTTAACATTTTAATACAGTTTTCTACGATTTGCAACGATTTTATACAATTTCATATGGTTTTTTACGTTTTATAGAATTTATAAATCGTAAAAAACGGAAAAACGTAATTACATTTTTATAAACATAAAAATATAATTTATTTATTTATTATTCTATTTTTTTTTTATTTTGTATGAAAATGTATTAAGCTGTATAAAAATGTATAAAACCGTATAAAATATGTCCAAAAACCAATAGAAAGGTTCATTTTTATACGTTTTTATACGTTTTCCTACGGTTTCATATATTTATTATTTCCATACGGGTGGTACTATAAAATAGGTCTACGCATTGTAAGTTTTTTTATCCATGATCAGTCTTGTGATGAAAGTTTGAGGATATTCATCTGCATATTCAAAATATTAATGGCAACAAGTTATTTTTAACTAAGGCAAGATATGTATTCTTAACTATTATGTTATAATTTTTATTTATAAAAATAAAATTTTTTAAAATATTATACTGATAGTCCAATAACAGGCAATTCGCCATATTTATTTTCTTAACAATTCATGGATTCTTGTTCAAATGTAAAGCTTAGTATGTATTTATTTTCCCATTGCAAATGTTTATCATGAAGAAAACTTTTTCTTAAAGAAATATCCATATAATGAAGTAAACTATATTTATACATAATAATAAACTTACGTAGTGGATATGTATGTAATATGCATAAGAGTATAAATATATTCAACAATAATAATTGATTTATTAGACACTATAATTGGAAAAAATCCGTCCTTACATATAAAATTATAAATTCTATAATGCACTAAATGCAATCTTCTTATCTTTTGATTGTCGCATTTTCATTTTAATGGCTCAATTAACGAATGAAAAGAATGAAACGTTAAACGTAGGAAGATGATCATAGATACAGCTTTATCGATGACTTCAATGAGACTTAACCACTACGCACCATTTTTCAGCTCATATATAGACAAAAACAGTAATAAAGCCAAACACGTTTTCACAAGTTATAGATAAAACTGAACAGTGTAATAGACGTTACGCTCGAACTATAATTCCCTAAATATATTAAATAACAACGCGTGAGAAACAATTTTTTCAACGTCAATAAACGCTAATTTCTAAATTTTTAGCGAGTGTAAACGAAAACATATTACCACTAAAATTAAGTTTTTGTAAACTGTTGAATCTTCGACAAATTCGTAAATTCATCCAATCAGTGCACTTGCAAAAGTCAACTATTCTTAAAAAATATATGGGTTGGTAGATTTCCAATTCGTAATTCTATTAAAATGTCTAAAAGGAAATTCGGCAAACAGAAATACCTATAAAAAAATTAATATTTTCTAAATAGCTTGTTATAGCAAAGTGCAACTGATCAAAATAATCTTATTTGCCAAAGATTCAATATTCTCGTAAAATTAACTAAAATATGGCAAATATAAAAATCATCTATCTAACAAGAATGTCCATGCCTGCCCATATATAAAATATTGATAGGGATCTTATAAAACTATTATAATCTTGAAGATTTCGTATAAAAATTTACGCATTGAAATAAAAATTTACTTATACATAATTAAAAAAGCGATCTTTTTCCATTTTTACAACAAAATGTCAGATCATGTCTTGACTTTTCTACTTATTTTTATCGAGTTTCACACTCATTTTTTTTTAACTTTCCGTGCATTTCCCGGGCTCATTATTTTCTAACTCCTTATTTTGACAAACTCTAAACAATGGCATTCGTTTCGTATTCTGTGACATCATGAACTGTCGGAACATTTTTCTAATTAATTATGACACTCGTAAAATTTCCAAAACAAATTCCACATTCTTAATTTCAAAAACGTTCCTATAGCCCAGACTGTATGCACGATACGTCTACCAAAGTTTACCAAATTGACACGTTTTCGTGGGCGTCCTCCTTTCACAATGCTTCGATACACCCTCGTCCTATTTACAACAGCAATACACATCGTCGATTCTTCCTCTAAGCTACTTGAGAGAAGGTAGTCTAAAATTCCTTTCGTAAAAGCCTAATGCTTACTTAAGTTATTTTCATTAACTTTATACTTTCGGCTTACTTTTCCAAAATAAATATTTAACCAATCTGCGATCCCAATAATCTGTGTACTCTCTTTCTCTCCCTCCCATCTCTCTCTCTCTCTCTCTCTCTCTCTCTCTCTCTCTCTCTCTCTCTCTCTCTCACACACACACACACACACACACACACACACACACACACACAAATACTTTATATATACACACTCACTCTGGCACACTCACAACCGTACAATATACGTATATAAAAAAACCGAGCAAAGTTCCTCTCTCTTTCTGCCTCATTCTCATTACGTGAAGATATCGGTCTTGGAGGTGATTTTCTTGATGGCCGGTAGAAGTCGTATGGCCGGGTACGGATAGCCGAGTGGTATTCTCGGGTCGGCGCTGTTGCGCCTCTCGATGTCTGCTGCCTCGGCGGCGCGCTGTTCCTCCTGCACGATGATGATGGTGCGCGCGAGCGACCAGCAAATGCAGCCGACACCACCGACGAGGAGGGCTATGCACACGACGATCTGAGTCACTGGAGCGATCTTCACGCCGAGCTTCAGCAACATCAACAAATCGTCCGGCAACGAGGGGATCACCTGCGGAAAGACAAATATATATATATATATATATATTTGAGTTGAGGGTGAGGTATGGATATAGTAATGTTGTAGTCGAGTGCGAAATAAGATGTCCTGTTCAGGAAAATTATTGTACTTTAATTATTTTCATTACTTTGCGATAATGTCTGATGAAAGGCATACAAATGTTGTATATTTGAAAAATGAGAAAAATAAATTTTTTATTTTGGATGACGTAAATGTAAATACGCCAGGCTCAAATAAAATGTGTTGACATATGCGTGAAATAAACCAACATCGAGCGAGAATATTTATCGATCCGAATATTTAATACGTACAAAGCTGCAGAGAGGGCCAAGTTGTTTAGAATATGTATAACCGGACCGAGGTCGAATGCAAATTTGACGTTTTCCTTTCGTGACTTTGATCCGTGGCTTGACTCTCAATTACGTTTATTTGCACATTATAAATCTATCAGAATGATGTCTTTAAATTTTTGGTTTTTTAAGGAATACATCATTCACGCGACATACATTCAAACATTGTCTGATTAAAAAATAGATCAAGCTAATCCCATAGTTAATCAAAGAACCGCGTTTCTTCAATCAGACAGAACTTGACATTCTTTGCACCTCCTATAACCATTAAAAAAGACACATGTCCTTTCGCACCAGCCGTATCATTAAACGAGTCCGAAAGGATGACGATTTCATAAACCGTATAAATACCCAGGCGCGTGACGGTTTCCTCGGCGCGGTTGCGCAAAAGTATGATGAAAATCAGCTACATGCATCACGTATATATATGTATGACGCATATAATATACTCACGAGATCAGTCCAGAAGAGCGGCACGGTGAGGCCGTTGAACGCCTTGATCTTGTCGTTGTAGTACGTCTCGCGCATGACGAGATTCGTCTGCAGCCTCGAGTGCACGTACATCGGGATGCCGATGTTCTGGGGAGAAACGCGAGGTTTATTATAATGCGGGCATAAAGTCAGTACGCGTAGTTTTATAATCGGGGGGATTTTTAATCGCCTCGTTATCGGGTGAAAATAAAGAACGTTAATGAAAATACTTACGGGCTGCAGGATAATGACGCTGCCGTGTTTCTCGACGTCGGGGTTCATGCCTTCGATGCCGTCGGATAACGACGGGTCGGCGTTCAGGAAGTGAGGCAGAGATGCGGCGGCCGGGATGTCTGGAAGAATTTAAAAATGGCTTTGTTATTTTTTAATTACCTTTTTTGGCATACATGTAAAATTATATATTTTTACTATCTAAGAAATATGATTTAATATTGGAATTTATAAGCAAATTAGTTATCAAATCTATATAAACTTGCAGTATACAAATAATTTGGACAATAAAAGTGGCATTCTGCATTATAAAAATCGTAAAAATTACACAAAAATCGTCTTAAAGTTAGCCTCTACTGTATGCTTATTTCGCCGGTACTATTAAACCCGTTCATATGCAAATTCCAATGAAGAAGGGTGAAAAAAGCGCTGGGGGAAGAATTCTTGCTCCCGCCGTAAAGTCGAAGGCGTGCGCCGGGGCATAAAGAATTCTCTTCGGTTAGGTCGTTTCTGCATACTTTAAATATATACGTACAAATATTACTCGCATGCATCGTTGCAATAATCAAATGTAAATAGCGAAATGTAATTGCGAAAACAGTTACGATTATAACGTAATGACGACAGATAATAAAATTGATACTGCGAGTTCTGTGCGAGAGTAAACATGTGGTTACTTGATGTAGAATAATCCTCAGGTGTAAAAAAAGAGAGAAAGACCGAAGGAGTTTGGAATGTGGCGCAACGCCTTCGCGTTGCAGGCATCCAGTTCAGTACGATATTATGGAGATGAGTGCGAGGAAAATTCTCACGCGTCTTTTACGACTATCTTAATTGCTATTCTCTCTTGTTCTGCTAAATTATAGCTCTTTAAGATAAAACTCAGATGTTATTTTTATCAGAATCACCTCTTTTTTCCATTAAGATTTGATTTATGGGTACGTTGACTGTGTTATATGGATGTTTTTACAGTCGGCAGAGCGCACAGAAGCAGAAAGGGGCAGAAAAGCGCAAGGCTCGAGTGATAGCGTCGCATGCTCTAGATATTACCACTACGTTTAAGTTCAAGTTCTTACGTTTCATTCTTAAACATTGTACTATCGTCATCTGGAGTTCTCGCTCTGTTTTTCATTAATAAAGGAGTTAGTCTAAGTCTACAGTATAACATTTCAGTCATTAGCTGACACAACTAGTTGACATTTTTATGAAAATTTTTATGAAAATCGAGTTAAGATCATTTTTTACTTTTTTGAGGTTCAATGCACTTTTTATTAAGGCTTTATTAAAAAAAGTTTTTATTCTTTAGTTACAATGTAGTTTAAAAAAGGAATACGTCCACTTTTGTATAGAAACTGCCTTTAACCTTTAGCATTTAAATCGCAATATCTCGAAAACTTTCTGAAGTGACTTGTTCCCTTCTTCCTTGGTACCACATATATACTGCATGTAACCCTTAATGTTCCCTCCTCCTCCTAAGAAAGCGCCAACACTCCAAAAACCACATATCATATACTACTTACTGTAATAACAGGGCGTGAGATCGAGGAGACCGCGCTTCAGGCAGTTACTCTTGTCGCGGCAGTAGCAGTCGTTCTCTGGGTTCTGCTCGGGCGGGTCGGCGTAGTTGTCCGGCAGGGTGTACTGGTAGCCGCGCAATCCATTTCGCTCCACCTCCTTCACGAACGCGATGGGTATGGGCCGACAGAAGGCCTTGCGGTACACGCGGAACACCGCGTTCGTGTCCATGTTCGGCGGGAACACCGTAGCCTCTGTTGCTCCCTGGATGCGGTTGCATTTCGTATTTCTGAGGAAGGAGTGAAGAGGGTTTTTCTTTTTATAGATTTTTTAATGAAGATTTTGGATTTTTTACTCTGAGATTTAAATTTTGTGTGAATTGAGATGTATAACAAAAACTTACTCGGGTCGCGGTTCGCCGCCTTCTGGTTCTTCGTAGCCCCAGTTTGTAAGTCCCGGACTGCCGTTTATCGATTCGAGGCTCAAATACCTGCCAACCTCGTCGACCATGTCTTCGTTCCCCTTTATGTTCATGTTAATAAGATTTTCGCCCTCGTCGTACATCTAGAAAGACAATATAAAAATTCTCTAATTGTTTGTATTTTCAATGATTTGTATACTTAGTTTTATTGCCTCTATCATTTCGTCGTCAGATTTCAATACATGAAATCATACTCTGAAGCAAGGTACTTTACATGCGATTTTCGTTAGAAGTAGCCTATTTTTATACGAATACTATTTCTTATCCGCGATTATTTGATTATTTATTATTCAACTTGATTTTATTCAAAATAATTACCAATCTAAACTTTGTAACTTTTTTATATCCATCTCTTTTATTGATAAAAATAATCTACAATATTGTGTTCTGCGCTGATTTCTTAGCTATATAATGCTATAATCTTTGAAAAATCCTTATACGAGTCTTTTATTTAACACTTTTTAAGTATGTGTTTATGTCGATTATATTATTCATCGTTCGAAACGACCAAAACAAGCGTGAACTTTCTGACAGAACGACTCATTTAGCACAAAAAAGGAGAAAGATAACGCACATAAATACCTACCACTTATCACCGATGTTTCGTACGGTTCCGACAAAACGGTAGAACCCGATCGATTCAGCAATAATATCATCGGCACCGATGAGACTTACCACGGTGTGAACAATGCCACATTACGTAACTCATCTTTATAATAACGTCTCTATATAAACACGTCTCCCTAATAACTATAACTCGATGTTGGTGATTTATCGTTGTCCGGCCGTGTTAAAACGTTTAGTATAATTTGCGAAATAATAATTTTTTGCCGCGTTTTTTACGCCTCATGGTCACGCTGCCACTGTATACTTATATAGTGTATAAAAATAATCTCGTGCTTAGTTTGGAATTCTCATTGTAAATATAATTCGAGTGTCGTAATGTGATAAATATTTTAAAAAATTTATAACTTGAAAAGACCTCGTGCATGAAAAGTACAAACAATTTAAAAATATCCGAATGTTAACTTTTAGATCCCAAGCGGGGATTTTTATATGAGTTGTGATCAATTCGTATAATGAAATCATGAAATCCCGGACACGAAATGAAATTTTTTCTATTTAAATTAATTAGTTCTGACAACCCCACATACGCAGAAGGCAAGTATGACAAGTCACAAATGCAGATCTTGCTTTCATCACACATCCTTCATGGCTGTGAACCTGGAAATACCGGCGCCTTTTCCCCTTTCTTGCGCCTACCTCAATCCATTTTTGCAACACGTTTTTCCCCGCACACTTACTTTTTTTTCTCTCCTCGATTTTTCTTATCAGTCAAAGCCGATAGTGAAAGGACCGCGCGCGCGCGCACGCATATAGCGTAGCTCTGCTTGGATTGAAAAACCCGCCTCGCGACGAATTCTCGGTTCGGCGACCCGAAGTTTTCCTTGAGCCTCGCGGATAATGTAACCACATGCGACGCGCGTATATATTATATGTAGTTTAATTAATGAGCGCACGAGTGTGCATTTATTACCCGACCGATGGCCTTTCTTCATTAACGTCGAGCGTTATTCGCGTCAGATCCGATTGGTTTTTTTCCCTATTTGACACGCGATATCGCAATAAGAAATCTATGCAATTTTTTACTTTTATCGTCAAACGTAAAAAGCACTCAGGGTAAAAACTATTTCTTTCAACGACACTTACCCTATCGAGCAGACCGAATTTCCGGAAGTTGATGTAGCTGGGGACGACGGTGCCGGCGAGCGTCACCAGCGAGTCTTCGTAGCCCCAGAGGTAGTCGTGCACGGTCATGTTCAGGATCGGCTGGCTGCCCAGTAGACCGGCTAGCTGGAGGAACGGATAATTGACGAGGAAGCCCGCGTCGTGCAGGGCTGACGAGATTCCCTGAAAAGTGAAGATGACATGGTTATGTGATTGCGTATATTGTAGAATTGTATTAGGGTAACTAAAGGCGATGTTCAAGTGGATAGGGATCGAGGTAATAATAAATTTTAGAAAGGATCGGCTGTGGGGATGAAATCATCGTAGTTATTTACATCAGAATCCTCGAACGTCTCCTCATGTGCTTCGATGCTTTTTCATTTATTTATAGTTTTTTTCGTACATTGGAATTCTCTAGTCAAAAAAAGTTAGATTTGAATTATATAAATAGCTTACAAAAATATCTCAGGTGAAAAACACGCATTGCTTTTTATCAATATTTTTTCCCTACAAAAGAAACTTACATATTTTATCGCATATTTTTTGCATAATAAGTTGTTTAGATACTATCTTCTTTTACGATAAATCATGTGAATTTTGAGTATCAAAATAATCGTTGTTTTTGGATTAACACTCATTTATTAAATATTTCACTTTTTTGGGCACATGTTTTGAAGAAAGTCTTAAATGACAAAAATTTGCGAAGAAATAAAAAACTTTTTTAACTTTTAAAACCATAAGATAAATATAATATAATATAACCTTAATATAAAAGACCCGTGGCTTCCTGAAACTTAATTTGGTGATTCCTTTAATTAATTTTTAATAACAAAATTTATAATTTTTTCAACAATTTATTACATAATTATAATTCAATTCATTTATGAAGATTAAAAAGTACTAATTTTTAAATTATGTATAAAATATGAATAAAGTAATATGTATTATTATTTCTTTCAATTATGTGTGAAAAATAAATAAAATAATTGATTGTAATATTAACGTTAAAACCTTTTAAAATTCCTAAATAACCTTTACTTCAAATTATATTTTCTTTGTGAGATTTCACACATAGGATACTTGTCCCTAGTAGTGTGCCTGTCCGGCATATTTGTGTGCTCTTTTTGGAATTTCCGATGTAAGAAAAAGGTTTTAACCTAAAAATAATAAATGGCTATTACAAAAAACAGTAAAAAGACGATTTATCACATAAATTACTCGGTTGGATGTATTATTTGTTAATAATCGTTAGTTAAAAAGTGTTACTAAGACACTAACACGGACTGTCGTCTGCTTTAAGAGCACACTAATACGGTCACTTACCCTATATTGCCTATACCATCCACAAAATTGTCTATAAATTTCATGTTTATACATAAAGCCGTTACCGAAAAATTATGATTTGAAAAGAGGACTAAAACAGTTTTAACTTCAAATATCTCTGAAATTCATAAAAGAATTCTTTTAAATAAACACGTATCTTTTTCAAACTAATTTATCAATTCCTTTTTTTATAATTTTTTTCTCAAAAACAAAACGAAAATTTATTGAACTTTTAACCAAATATAGTTTTTTAAGAAGTGTAATAAGTGGTTAAAATTTTGAGTCGATTTGTCAAACATTCCCTGAAAAACAAGTTTTCGAAAATATTTCGAAATAATTAGTTCTTTAAGAAATAACAAGCATCTGTATTATTTTAATAAATTTTTTATTTTCATCTTATCTCCTTTTATAACGTTTGAAAACTCGCTGTAAGACTGTGGGAAAAACGTATCTTGGAACGTTGTATCTCGCCGTATACTGGCCACGTATCCGCACGGCAAGATACGGCGTTCTTCGTCCGCGCGCCCAGATACGATCTTATTCCACTCAGCCGTCGAGATATCGCATACAAAATAATCTATAAATTTGGAGCTGATACATAAAGTCGTTCTCGAGAAATTACGATTTGAAAAAAAGGTTAAAATATTTTCAAATATCTCTGAAATTTATGGACCAATCATTTTGTCCAAAGAACTCGACCGAGAGCTATCCAAAAGCTACCTCTACAAGGAATTTTGAAGAGATTAAGTCAATTTTACTCCCGTAATCGTTGGACATACAAAACTCATTGTTTTCATTTTTCAAAATTTTTCTCAAAAACTAACCAACAGAATGAATTCAAATTTTTACAGATTATAGCTATTTATGTTCTGCATTATCATGATTTTTCTCAAAAAAATTGACCGTTTAGTTTGGGAGTTATAAAAGTTATAAGCTTAAAAAAAAAATACGTTTTTGTTAATAACAAAAGAACCGCGATAGCTAGAAATTTTTTTTTTATAAATATAGGTATTTTAATTCTCTTTTGAATGCTACCCATCCAATTAAAATATCTTGATGCTATCATTAAAAAAAGCAAGAATAAATTTTGAGAAAATCGAAAATTCGAAATAAAACGAAAACGCATCGGCCCAATCAAAAAACGGATTTTTGGACCACAATCACACAAAAAAAAGAACAAAAAAAAAATGAGACCTGTCCGGTTAAAATCGATTGAGTAGAAGCTGAGATCCAGGCGTTATACACATACACACACAAACACGCACACACACACACACACACACACACACACACACACATCCATACAGAGATTTTTCAAAAATCATGTATTTTGATTCCTAACACCTCGGAAAATAATTATAACATGTTTCTACAACAACTCAAAAAATTACTATCACAAAGCTTCCTCTAGGAGGAAGCAAAAAATTGCAGGAACGCAGTATTCAATAACAGAAAGAATTCAATACATCATTAATTTGACCTTCTGGCTTATAAAACAAACAAAACAAACAATATAAATTACATTACTTATATAAAATGTGTGGTCGATGAAACGCCATTTTTATTTATTTAGATTGACTATACATATATTGGTCTTGAAAGTCAGAGAGGATGACTTCACCAGTGAAGGAACGAATAAGGAAATTGTAACTTTTGTTATTTAATTAAGTGGTTTAAAAATGGATTAAAAGTAAAACTCTTTTGAAATTTAGATTTTAAAATATTCAAACTTTACGTCGGTGAGCAAATTTTGAATAAAGAATCAAAGTAAAAATTTTATTTAATGAAAATCTGTAAATATCTCCTAAAAACCAGTAAAGGAATACACAATCTTAGTATCTAAATACGTTTCACCAGTGAAGGAATACATCGCCAGTGAAGAAATACTTAATAGCGGCGATTTTATGATTTTATTCTTAACAAGATAATTTCTTTTATACAGAATCTTTATATAAAATGAAATAAAAATTTTCAAGGATTCGAAAATTATCGTCATGTTAGATAAACAATACATAGAAAGCTTGGCATTTTCATACATATAAAGAAATGTTAACTGGTGACTATTCCAATACTCGTGTAGTCACCCTATGACAGATAATTTTTTTTAATTAAAATAAAAGATTAACCTATCAAAGATTTCAGATGCTGAAACTCAACTATTTATTTTTCTGATATTTACTGAATCAGTTAGTTTATGTATCACCATTTTTTGGATCGGGAAATTATCATAACGTCAGGTTTCTCAATTTTTTGTTCGGCTTTTTTACTTTATTTATAAGGTAAATCGATTCTTGCTAACTGGAAATTTGATAATGAAAATTCACTTTGCCGCTAATTTAAATATTGAAATGATTTTACGGAATGTTGTCAGAAAAATGTAGTCATTTTGATACCCTTCAATCACGAAAAAACCTAAACTCGTTTAACTACATATCACGATTAGCAGCTGCTTAATTATGTATAAATCGAATTCTAATGTAGCCGCTTATTTTTTGCATCGAAATAAGTTTTTTCGCTCGCGGTGTCAAAGTTTGTTATCTGTAGGTAATATCTTTCATTCCAAGATCAGAAGCCAATATAATCTTTTTAACGGACACGCGATACTCTGTCTCGCTAATTTTACAAAACAAATTTAACTTTGTTGAACGGAAATAAAAATTTATTTACATATGTCAACATAACGAATCTTCAACTGTTTCCCTATTCTATGTTTACGCTACTTTACAATATTTCCTTATACTCTTGTCTCCAAAGACGTCGACGCACGTAAATAACTTTACCAAGCGCACCACTTACTTTTTTGCTTAAACCTATAGCATCTCGCTAATTCTTCGAAATATTCTCTCCTCCACTCCCCTCGTTTTATTATAATTTTCCCGCTATCGCGCTGCATACATTTTCCCTTGCCTCTTTATCTCAATCGCAAATCAGAGAACTATTTTTAAAACGAATTGAGCAATTATCGATTTTATCGACGCGCGCGCTGGAGTCACGCGAGCGCGGGAGCTCGACCACGTGTGATATTCCACAAATCCTCGTGACAAGCCGCCGTGTATTAACGGTAGTATATTAAAATATATAATTGAACAGTGCAGGCGGGTGTCGCGGGTATACCCGATGGTTTGCATAAATAATGCATTAGTGCCTAGCGTTTTAATGGATGCGAGGCGTTAATTGGCGTGTTTAATAGCGATACATTTTGTTTGCTTTTTTGTACGGGTATAATTGAGAAGCTTTTCAATGGCCAGCAACGTGATTGAGCTGGAAAAATTATACGTCTCTTAAAAAATCGCTAGTGGTGAAAAAGCTCATATTCGGCATTTGCATAAACGATTAACGTTTTACTAATAATATTTTATTAAATCGAAAATGTATATATATATAATAGCTGTATTATTTTTTTTTAATCAAAATATTTTTCATTAGAAATAATATTTGCGTTACGGGGGTATTTTATCAGAATGGTAAAATGTTAGATAGATATTTTCTCAGAAAAGTAAAAAAACAAATTAGAATATCTTATGATAGAAGGGGAAATTTTTATTAAATTATTTTTATATGATATGTGATATCAATTTTTCGAATGCCATTTCTGCCTAACGATTAAATTGTAGAAAATGCAGTGATTTAGAAAAGCTATAACGTCGAGAAATGAGCTAAAAACCATATAGGAATGAATGTTTTACATTTTTCGGAATTTTATTCTTCTAGTAAAAAGTATCTTTATAATTTTATGCAATCTGTTTACAATTTTTATAGACGCAAATTTTTCTGATTTTTTTTTTGGTTAGAAATCCCTTGTGTGTTCTGAATAGCTCATGTTCGAAATTTACAGTATCGGATTCGGAAAATATTTTAAATGATAGTATAGTCTATTTTCTGAGAAAATACCCATCTAACATTTTACCATTCTGATAAAATATCTTCCCCCTTTCGTTACCGATATTTTGGTATTCAAATGAGTCTAACCGCAGGTCAAAGCCCTCGAAGTATTCGCGTATAAATCAAGAAGTCTGCTGGATCATTCAACGTCAAGTATGTTTGGATTACAATCAATATCGCGATCTTCAACAACATTCGCGTGCGAAACCGCTAGCATCGCACTTCTAAATAAGGATAATCTCACAGACCAAAACATGATATTTACGCGCAAATGATGAATTGCAAGATCATTACTACAATAGGGAAAGATAATCTTTTCACACTTTTTTCATTTTCTCGCATCTCGATTTGATTAATATTGAGAGAGAAAAAAGCGAACGATTGAGATAACAAACAGGCAAATTAAAATGAATGTGCCCCTTCTCGTTTTTTGCGGGATACGTGCTGGGGAAAAAAGAATCGGCCCGTGTCCGAAATTGGTGTCATATTTTAGCGCGCGTCATTGATTAACATAATCTAACGCGAGAAACGCAAATATTCAAAAGTCTAATTTGTCCTACTTCCTAAAATCTTTTGGAGAACCCGAAAATTTTGAAACGTTTCTTTTTTGATAAATAATTCAATTGATTGATTCAAAACATTGCGATATGTAAATTGTTCTGTATACTTTGAACTAATATCATATTATCTTGTGTATCATATTTTTATTTATTCACATAAAATTTTGCAATGGTGCAAAAACAATATGAAATGTCATTAAACATTTGTTAGGATAAATGACTCAATCATAGTACTTTTTTTCAATCAATGATTAATTCAACTTATACGCATTTTCGATTAACTATACGTTTATAAAAAAAATAATTCATGTTAACGTAGCATTATATCTTTTTTCTCGTAATGACCGTTTGTAATGAATACATTACAGTTGATTTAATTTATATTTTTCTATGCTGAATTCGAAATAAGATGTACAGAAAAGGAAACATTCTAATTTTTTGTAAAATAATTTGTTTCAACATTAATGAAAAAATTTGACTGTACAGTTTACAATTCTTTAAAAAAAATTAATATTCTGATAATATTCGGATTTTAAAATACCTCTAAATTTTAATTTAGATTAACCCTGGATTGATGAAACAAAACTGAGGTCATATCTGGTTTAGCATCTCAAAATACATAACAATACTTAGATCTGCATCGGCTGACCAGACACTTTTCTTTGTTTGTGGGTCTGTGTTAAGTATATCGTGATAATTTAAATGAAAATCTAATTTAAGGAAGAATAAACCTGTACAAACATCCTTTCCTATTTTATTATATTTATTAACTTCTCTACTTATATTCAGACTTCACATACGTGTCCTTCTGATGAGACTCTTTTTAGTATTCACATTAATTTTTTTTTTTAATTCTTAGATTTCACGAATATCTAAAAAATCTATAAAACGAAGGAATATTCATTACATTTTTAGGTATTCATTATTATATTTATTTATTGTTACAAATTATTAATTATTGGTTATATGTCAAGTGAATCACTCATGAAAATACTTCCAATATTTCTCTCTGAAATCAATAAAGCAAATCAAACATATTTTTATCTGAGTAGTCATAAATCAGCGAAAAACCGTTGCAACTATATTTCATATAAAAATATTTCTACAATCAAGACCTCTATTCTTTGTCGCATATTTACAATGACTATTTTAAATTAAAACATCATCACATTATAAAAAATAACTTTCATTTTATATCACAAAAAAAAGCCGTTCATCACTTCCATCAATCGTATACCATCAACTCGAGCCCATCCTCGTTCCCCGCCTCAATTCGCACGGTTCGCCGCCCCGCGCTCTTGCAGGTGCTCAGCGAACCCCGGAATTCATAATACACCTTACAAGCGACGCGAATCCCAACGGACCTGGCCGCCTCTGTCATCGCGCGCTGTCTAAAAACCAGTTCCACGTCGAATCGCGCGACGGCGGGTACGAAAAAGCATCTCATGCTAATGTGATATAAGTAAGATGGGAGGAAGGTTCGAGATTCGCTGTTGTACTCACGAGCATCGGGATGTTAGCCACCGTCACGTAAGTTTCGTTCGTGCTGCCGACCGACATGTCCCGCCTGAAGATCACCGTACGCTTGGGGACGTACGATACCGTGCCATTCGCGTTCCACGTGATGTTCTGGTTCTCCAGTATCTCTCTGAAATCAGAAGGTGAGGTGTCAGTGAGCTTATAGAGTATTGCTTACTTTGAATATTTACCGACCATACTTAAATATATTAGCATGCCAATAGATAAAATTCAATTTTCAAAAAAATTGTTTTTATTTTGCAAAATTTAAATTGTATCTTTGATCGTATCTTTGAACTCGCTGTTAGGCTATAGCTCTAATCGGCAAATTTGAGTAAAAAAAAATGTCGACGTTTCCAATAAGAAATTTAAATATATATGTAGATCACTACAGATGAGTTATTAAATTTCAGAACAAATGCTTCGTTTTAAGCTTAAAAATGAACCAAACTATCGCACGATCAATAATATTAGCTTATCTTGATATAGTACACGTAAAAGTCCATTAAAATGTCTCCACACAGAGGAAGAGACACAACGTGATTAACCAGATTGATTTACTGCGCACCTTTATAACGGCCATATAAAATAAAACTAACGAAAATTAGCATACATCTTTCTTCTTCCCTAAACCTCGAAATTTTGGAAACTTTTTTACAACCGACACGCCCGATAGAACGAACCCGATTCACACTCACACGGGCGTTCGAGCACATCGGCATAAGTATAAAACGAGTTGCAGTACGCCGCGTAATCGACTTTCGTTTCGCGACAAATGCAATCGATGTTACATATATATCGAAAGCGTGCACAGCGCAGGCGAAAGAAAGGAAAAAGTCTCTCTCTCTCTCTCTCTCTCTCTCTCACTCACTTACTGATAGACGTAAGGACCGAGCTCATCGACCTTGAGGTTCTCCTCGCCTTTGAAGAAGGCCTCGCTGTTGGTGATGTTGAAGATGTAGACGTTGACGTAGACCTCGATCGGCGGCTTCCGCCACAGCGCGAAGATCAGCGAGTTCGGCGACATTTTCAGCTTCTACGGGCACAACGTACAGCCGTACATATAGGTATATATGTATGTGAAAAATTATGTCACACAATGTTTTAAAGGCTCGCGCAGCCGCGTCTGTGTTAGATAATCGATCGACGACCTACTAACGTTTCTCGCAGGTGATTAATCAAACGTCGTAGCGTGCGAGCGTTAGCTATATATAATTATAAAATGGACTTCTCTTGTCGATTAATAAGTTTTTCTATATTATACTGAGGATGGAACGGCGCGGGATGGGGTGTATATTGAAAAATCTTGTATAAAATCTCATTGAAACACGCCGCGCGGCCTCTTTTCGTCGAAATAAGTGTTACGCACACACTGAGAGAAATGTTGTAGTAAAATTTATTATAAACATAAGAAAAATTACTATATTTTGTAGGAACGGAGGGACAAATCGAAATTATAACAATTTTTGCTATGCAACATAGTAATTTTTATGAATGACCTTAAATTTCAAAAAATTAAATTTTTTCTCGTTCTTTCTGTTTTCAGAACTATTTTCAGACTCTAATCATACAATATTTAATGTGAAAATAAATTAAAATGAGAAATAAAAATATTTTTTTTACGAGCGTTGGGATCGAACCTGCAACCTTCACCGCGGCAATCGGACGCGCTAACCACTTACCCAAATAGGATTCTTGAGTGTAAAATTTTGGAACTTGTACATGTCAAACCATCGATTTCAAGAAAATTTCAGATAATATTAAATAATGACAATAAATAACTTTGATAACACAAAGAAACTTATCATTAATGTGTATAATATAAAAATAAAATAATTGAAGTAAGGTTTTGAATGTTTTGTAAACTTAAAAGCAAGACAAAGTGAAATTCCCGTAGAAACATAACCTCAATCAGACACGTGGGCGCCTTGATCTGCGCAGAAAGTACTAATGTTGTAGCAATTTTTACTATGTTGGATAGCAAACTTTCTTATGGCCTGTAGCAATTTTTGAATGTGGCACTTTTTACTATGTTTATAGTAATTTTTAATGCGCTACAAAATAAAATTTATACGCTACAAAATAAAATTTAAACGCTACAAAATAAAATTTATATTCTATTTTAATAAAAATTAAAAGCATATATTTTAAATTTTATTATATCACAGTTTTTGCTATGTGTATAGCAATTTTTGTTTTATTTCGTAATACTTTCTAATCAACAACTGTCATAAAAATTACAAGAAATTTTGTAATTATTCATACAATTATAATAAAAATGCAGCATAAAGTGTATTTGTCTCACCCTTCCTATACTTTATAGTAATTTTTATTACAGTTATAATAAAATTTACTACAACATTTTTCTCAGTGCAGGTTTGGGAAAATATATATATATATACACACACACACACACACACACACACACACACACACACACACACACACACACACACACACACACACACACACACACACACACACACACACACACACACACACACACACACACACACACACACACACACACACACACACATAATATTACATCATTTTTAATTGTAACTTACGTATTGTACGATCGCCGTTACTGGATCAATTATGTAAATGACGAAAGCCATGGCGGTGCAGATGACTCCCACCATAAACAAAACTATGCATTCTGAAACGGGAAAGTAAAAACGTTATAAAATTGCGAAGTAAACATTAAGGTATGGCATTACATTTTTATCGTATGTACTTTCAGTTCGGTATATGCACTCTTATTTCCTTTACGTAATTTTTTTCAATAAATCGATACGTTTTTTTTTTTTGCCAGAAAGTAACTTCAATAATTTTCCACGCTATACATTATATATGTGAAAACGTTTGTTATCAGAAAACTTTGCAAACTTTATAGACAAAATCTCGACCATTGAGCAACGTTTATGCAACGACCGTTTCCCCGATAAAGCTAGCGGCACACAAATGCATCCTATCTCCACGCATACCGTACTTTTCTCATTACGAATGCGCGCATGCACGCGACGGCCAATTGCTCAAGTCATTGCGCGGGAGAAAGAAAGACTCGGAGAGGGCTCTTCGAAAGGCGCGTGCGCGTGTCCGACTCTTCGCCGCGATCCAGTTCTCTCCTCCTCGTGTTTTTCTCCCTCTCTCTCCCTCTCTCTCTCTCTCTTTCTCCCTCTCTTCTCTGCGCTCACTTTTCCGCGCTCGCGCTAAATTACATAAGCGGCGCACGCCACACTATCTCGCTCTCTCGGTGCGTGTATGCAATATGCGTGCGCAGGCACATAGGCATCGCTATGCAAAGTTTCAATCGAGCGCTGTAATATATAGATGTCTCAGGGCTTTTTTTATGGCGCATACGAGAGAATTTTTTGCGCCTTCCGCTTTTTTCAGGCGAATAGGTACGCGCGAGGCGACGAATTCCTCGGCGTATATACACATATGACTTTTACGCGAGCGGAGAGTAATGATTATTCATATGTATGCGCGATAGGTTTCAGATAAATTGAATTTGTTGCAAGTTGTGGCGAAATTCGTCAAGTTTTATTCAGAGCGAATTGGAAGTATACGAAATGGGCTTAGGCATATTTTATGTCGTTTAATTGAGTTGGATTTATGCATATTCGACGAGGTGTAGAGGTATCTGGTAACAATTTTTACCATTACGTCGTGATTTATCGTTTCTCATTATTAATTATTCAATTACGTTATGAGTGATTAGCGATCAGACACGAACATTGGAATAATCTATAGGATGCTCGAAAATAAGACTTTTTTAAGAAATGAGAAGATCTATGTCCTAACCGTGTGTACTTTTAATTAAGGCAATTGATGATATTTTCATAATTTCCTGATAATTAAAAGATCGATCAAAGTGTCTAAAGAAGAATAAAAAAACGTAAAAAGCGGTGCAGGAAAACTCAATGATTAGAGTAATCAACATTGAATGGTATACAGTTTTTTGTTGTACGACACCTCATCAGCTATATATTTTTTTTTTTTCAATGGCGCATTGTTAATTTCACATTAATTATAGTTTCGAGTTTAATAAATGATTTGACAAGGCTCTTTTAGTAGCCCATCATAACGTTCTACTTAATATTGTTCTTTATTTAATGAGCAGCTATTTTTGCTACAGACTATATTGGTATGTACTATAAATTTAGCGTCGGTCAGAGATAATATTACATTAGTACACACATGGATGAATTATAAATATCATAATTAATAGTATTTGTGACAGATCGACTAATTATGATGATTTAATGATATCAAAAAAAGCTATCGAAGATGATTTTCGTTCATTGACTTTTTAATCCAATAATGTAATGTCGTTTTAGAAATTTTTCAATATGATAATAAAATTCACCGCAATAAGTTATTGTTTCTAAAAGCTCAAGTACTTTCTATAAGGATTTGTTGCTTCCTTATTGTGATTCATTTGCATACCTAAAGTGCCAATGCATCATCTTCGAAGGTGTAAAGTGCCATGATTTTTTTTTCTCATTATTTGCTAAAGTCTTATTGCACTATTTCTGTATAAGAAAGATTACATACTTGGCGTATAAAATGCTTATATAGTCAAAGCTGTGAAAATGAGAAAAGTAAACGAGTATACATATAGCATTTCATTCACAACTTTGATTGGCAAAGCCGTTTGTTTATGTAAAGACTAACATTGCAAATACGTCAGTTCCGTAGAAATTGTATAAAGTTTCAATGAAATAACGCCTACAAACGGCTCTTACGTCCTTTGATTTTTATACACGTCATATATAAATACCGCGAAACCATGGAGATGTTTATTATTCACTTCTTACTAAAAGTGTTGGCTAAGAAATAAAAGAAAAGGACGCATTTTTCATACTACACACAGCATTAAGCAATATTAAGCAAGCAAAATTTTAAAATGATAGTTTTTAGAATAATCATTTCTGTAACCTAGACACTGTTCATTTGTCACCTCAAGCTAGCTCATCTATCTCTATAGAGAACGTATTTCTCAAGGCCCTCGCCTATCAAAAACAAATGAGAACTCGTTTTCAGCGAAATTGCGCCGATGAGACCCACGTCAAATTATCGAACGCAGAAACCCTATGATGGCTATTGAATATTCACAAATCAAATGACGCGTATAGCCTTTGAAATTCGACACGCGGCTTAAAAAATATTTTCGTTAGATAATTTATTCGGTAGTTGATTAATTGAGTATTGACAATTTTAAATTATTTCGGACTCGTATATGAATACTCGGAAAGCGTAAATGGAAACTGGAAAGGTAGCTTCAAAATAAAATTATTTGATCTGATTTGAATATAAACGGCCTTCAAAAAGCTTTTTCCCCTCACTTAGTATTTTCACTGCGTAGATTTTCTGAGAGCTGTTAATTCATGTGGAAAGATATCATCGTGTAATAAATTTAGCAGCCTCATGAGTAACGCTATAATAATTTTAAAAAATTTCACATAATTAGGTGTATACTGTGTTTGTGATCTTTGATTTGACATTTTGATAAATATTCCTTATCTAACTTATACAAACAAGAAAAATATCGAAAATCCTAGAGATAATTTTTCAGCGTATTTAAAATATTTATAAATATTTATTATATACATTCTGACATCATTTTACTGCGACGTTACGTATTAGTATGGAATGTTTTCGAAGTACAGGAAATGAATTTTGCTCAAGCTTCGAGAGATATTTTATGTTACCCAAAAATGAAATCTAGTACTCTCTCAGTTTACTTTTATAATATCCCTTACTTTCAAGAATGTGAGTTAAAACGAATAAAAGTTGAGACGAAAGTACATTTAATTTTCTTTTTTTCGCTTATTAAAATGTTGATTTGTTCTACAGTTAGTAACAAATGCAATGAGAATTGATTTGTATTACTAATAAGACTTACAAATACTTCACATTTATGCATTTTATCTGCCAATTCTAAAGATAATACATATCCCAACCAAATTCATAATCTTTTGGTCTAGTATCATTTTCAATTTTTTTTTTTTTTTTGTTATTCTTCTAGTGCAGTTACAAAGTAACTAGAAGAGTCAGACCTCCGGATCACAGATTTTGCTCAAACTTTGGGATAGGTTTTTGGATATAGAAATATGAAAAAAGCCGCAATGTTAGACCCTAATGCTCAAAAACCCCCAGTTCTGGACATTTTTAGCTTTATTTTGAAAAAAAAACTTGAAAAAGGCTTTTTCTTGAAACGGTAACCATTTAATTTTGGAAAGTCTCAAAATTATTTCAAAAAGAGAAAATAAAACTAGAGATCATGAACTTTTTTTGCTTTTTTTTAATAAAAAATATTGATTTCTTCCAATTTTATGAAAGTTTAAAGTTGAGCAAAACAAAGCCCCAAAATATGCATAAAGTCAAACGACGAATATCCAGGTTATAACAGTGTATTTTTGTTGCTCAACTTTGAACTTTCATAAAATTGGAAGAAATCAATATTTTTCAATTCTAAAAAAGCAAATGGAAGCTCGTAATCTCTAGTTTTAAAATTAAATAGTTACCATTCCAAAAAGAAGCCTCATTCAAGTTTTTTTTTCAAAATAAAGCTTAAAATGTCCAGAACTTGAATTTTTTGAGCGATAGTGTCTAATATTTTGTCTTTCTTCATATTTCTACATCCAAAAACATATTTCAAAGTTTGAGCCGAATCCGTGTTCCAGAGGCCTGACACTCTTCTTGTAGGTAAGTATAGAGAACAGAAGCAATAACATGTTTTAATCACTAACTTTAAACATATAATAGC
Organism: Torymus aiolomorphi; assembly: GCA_036365515.1. Classification (NCBI taxonomy): domain Eukaryota; kingdom Metazoa; phylum Arthropoda; class Insecta; order Hymenoptera; family Torymidae; genus Torymus; species Torymus aiolomorphi. The sequence goes on along the minus strand of CM070874.1, from coordinate 122,407,910 downwards.
CCATTGCAGAATAATTGCCTATAAAAAAAAACTAAGGGTTTAACCGCTACTCTTAAATATAATAGCTCACTTTGGAATAATGGCCTACGAGATCAACAATCCTTCATTTTAGGGTACCAGACAAAACCTCCTACATCTACCAAAAATAATTTCTGCTTATAGGAAAAAAGGCACAATAAACATTGCCTTTCCACATATACCCCATAAAACATGCAAAGCTCAAACTCAAATATCCATCCGAACCTCGCATCCTTCTCTCACCCACGATAACGCAATCTTCAACACAACAACGTTTACACCGCGAAATTTACAACGACCTATAACATTTTACGACGCGACAGCTACATCTCTCTTCTACGGCGAGGTCAAAAAACACACAGGCGCGGTCGTCACCGTGCCTTGAACTTCCGGTGCGCGTTAGTAAATATATATGCCTTCGTATATGCAGCTTAGCGCGACATTGACCAGCTCCGATCGGAGGTACTATATCCGTGCACTACTAGCTCGCCTTGACTCAGATGCGCGCTGGTAAGTATAGTAGTTGGTTAGGTAGGTAGGTATGCACGAGGGCGCGATAAAGAAAACAAAATGCTGCGACGACATCTTCTGAAGAAACATTTTTTTTATGACATGCTAAACCATCGAGCGGGAAATCAATTTGAGCTGCAAGAGATGTAAATTTTGTCGCTGACATGCGCGCGCGTGCCTGTGACCTGATTTATGCCTCGGTGAGCAAGAATGAAGTGTTTTTTGGGGCGTATCGATCGAGGTAGTGTTACTGATAGTTGTAAGATTTCGAGTTTTATTCGCTGCGCGGAGAGAAACTTTGAGTTTTAGTTGAAGAAGTTGGCAGAATGGGATCGTTTTTTATTTTTAATTGAAATTACGTCACGCGGTTGAAATGGTAAAAGCGCGGAGGTGAAAATGTAGTCTGGGAAATTGAGCAAAGAAAATTGCTTCACGGAATGACATTTCACCAAGGTCACGTTCATGTCGCAGAAACGACATGGCGAGACTGTAAGTTTACAGGTACTATTCGATTCTATCTTTATGCAAACATTTTTTCTATTATACGTATAAAGATATTAATTAAATAATATTATTATAGGTAGATGTTTAAATAAGTGAATTAATATAATAAGCCACTTAAAATTTTGATTACAACAATTATTTATCAAAAACTGATTCTCGGACACCCTTGACCCACGTCATCTTAAAAGACTTTAAACAAAGTCGACTTAAGATCTGTCATTAAAATTTTATACAAAAGATCATGCCCATTGATAATAAAATAAAACGATAAAGTTTTTAGTACTTGAAGTATTGCAAACCTTTAAAATCTTCCACAGCGATGACTCGATCGGTTTTCGAAAACGGGATATATCGGTCATTGCCCAATACCCAAATTACCATATATATCAATAACCATCATATTCACCCTTGTCAAAACGATCAACTTATTAGCTCAAGGCTCACAATGAAAAGCCCTTTCCCCTTTATTTCCAATCCACACCATGTGACTTCAAAACACGTATAAGACATCGGGATTGACAGCTCAGCCTCGTTTTATATTCACTCGGGTGGTTCGCGCAAAATTTCCATTCGCGTGGGTCCTCGAGTGTATGTGTATAAACATCGCAATATCCCATCCAAGGAAGTTCGTACACCTCGACCGCATAATATCCTCATAAGTATCGGTCATATATGCACTACGAGAAAAAGGAAGACAGGATCTTGCGGCACATATAGCCGCCGAGGAAATTTCCCGTAGCTTGGAAGGACGCGCATAGACTTGCTGGACGCCCCTGAGATTTCCCCCCACCCCTCCCCCCATTTTCATTCGTGATTTACGCGCGAAGCGAATATTTTCTTTTTTATGGTGAGCGAGTGTAAAGTGTCATATAGGTTTATAGCGCGGTGGTGTAAGTATCATCGCGTCGTCGTCAGACGATGTGCAGAATAGAGGCGGCTTTTTGTCACGGACGATGCGCTCATCGCGTATTCCGGGAACCCGCGATTTGCGATGCAAAGTCCCGGTTGAAGAGAGCTGATTTATAGTAGTCAATGGAAGAAGAGGTGATAAAAACGTACACGGAGAGAAATTTTAGAGTAAAAATTACCAAGGTGCCTTGGCAGCGTATGGATAGACTGTCAAAAGCCGTGATATTCCCAGGTTTCTAATACAATTTATAAGTTTCCCAGGAAAAACTACCATAACCACTTAAAAAAAAAACCAAATTATCTGAATAAAAATTACCAGACACACTAGTAAAAATTGAGGTCTAGTCATTTTTACAAGGTAACCTAAGAATTTTTACTAAGAAAACTGATAAATTTTACCAAATAACCTGGTATTTGTGTACTCGCGCATGCGCACTGCGCATTATTGTGTTTCAGAAGATTGATACTAGAGGCGTGCGCGACGTTAAAATGAAAACAATACACATATTTTCAGTAAGTAATAACGGCGATTCAAATGACTGTTGGTAACAGCTTCCATGGCGCAGTCGGTAGAACATCGGACTCTCAACCCAAAGATCGTCGGATCGAATCCCGCTTCCGTAAAAATTTTTTTCAGTTTAATGTTTTTTCATTCTTGTTTCTGTTTCTATTTCTATATTAAAATGCTATATATCCATCAATATGGATAAAAAAAGTTAATTTTTTTAATTTAAATTAACTAAAAAAATTTTACCAAGGCACTTTGGTAAAAAGTTTGAAATTGTCAGTCTGTCCATCCATTACCATAGAAACTGGTAATTTTGTCTCGAATATTTGTAATTTTCACTACAAAATTTCTCTCCGTGTAGACGCGAATGCAGAATGCTGCAGAGCGCGCAGCGTAATAGTCTACGAGTGCTGAGGCAACCGGCAACCGTAAACATATCATAGTTTTTAAAGATCTAGTAAGTTACCGATCTGGGAAAGCCTACGAGTGGCAATAGATTTGACCTTTTGAGTTTGCAATTACCGTAAGTAATGTTACGAAATTCTAGGTACGTTTTTGAAATTTATGGTACAAATTTAATCCCGATATAAATTCAAATAAAAACTTCGGAATGCATTTCTTCTCTCATTATGCATATGTAATGTGTAACATAAACTTGATAGCACATACTTAGTTGTGTATTGCGAAATGTCACGAGTGTCAGAAAAAAAAAAAAAACAGGAGAAATTATCCTGTTTTGACTGCATTTGTCATATATCCTGCCATCTTTGCATCTTTTATTGATGGTACACGTAAATCCAAGCTTGAAAACATGATAATCTCATACATTATTCAATAATATGAAGTAATATAATTGTAATCACTCCACATACGTTGGGAAAATATTATTGACTTCAAATTTTGCAATTGATTTTCGCAAAATCTACTGATAAATATTTTTGTTCTTCGCGAAGATATGTTTAGAGAAAAGTTGCATAAATTCGCCGATGTATTTAGCGTGTAATGTAAATCTAGGAAATCGTCTGCCTGACTGATGTTATAGGAATATCTGGTCAAATTACTTCAGCTTTAACTTTACTCAACTTGATTTGATTCTTATGTTGTAAATTTTTGATTAACAGTTAGGTGAAAGTTAACGAAATGATGTAAACCAAACTATATAAAGTTTGTAATAGTTCTTCAGGACACGTTTGCAACTAACCACTTTTATGCAATGAAAATATATTGTCTTCGAAAGTAATGAATATTTATGAGTTTCAAGGTATCTTGTTCATTGTCGCAAAACGCTATATCGTGAACGTCTCATAAATTGAAAATATTTTTCAATCTCTACATTTTATACTAAGATCAAATTATAGGAGCCATTTATGCTACTAGTAACTGGTTAATAATATTGTAATATATTAATATCAATAACAAATTTTATCCAAAGATACTGTGAAAACACGCTCGTCGCATATTTTTTTCACTTTACTTCATTTATTTCTCACATACGTAACAATTATACGTAACAAAAATATCGATAAAATTAAGCAAACATCAACAATCGAAATCCTTCTTCCGATTTCCATGATCTAATCAAAGCCTTGTTACTATCGCTCTCCTTATCACCACGTTTTTTTCGCGTCACAGCAGTAACACGTGTATACACGCGCAGAGATGAATCGATCGGAATTCGTCCACATTTTTCCTTTATTATTCGGGGTTATCGAACATTCGAGTTAATGAGAAAAAACGAGCAACTGGACGGCGCAAATGCATCATATATAGCTTCCAACAAATTTCCGATGACGTTTCTGACAAAATAAGTTGCAGCTGCAATATTCTGCGCAAACGCGACAAAGCGAAGTGCCGAGCGCAAATAAAGTCATACACAAAGTTGTACGCTTTACATAACTGTCCGCGAGAGAACATTTTAATAATAAAATATTTTTATCCTCGAATTTGTATATATATATATTTTGACTGTCCTAGTCACAGCAATCATTACTTAACGATCAAAAAAAGGCCTAGCCGAGCGGCGCCGCACGCTCGAAATGATAAATGCTTCGTTTATTGTGTAAGTGATTAACAGTCACAGCTCTTCGACTGCAGCACACGCACACGCACCGACACGCGCGAGAGTATATGAAGTTATCAGGCTCATTAAGTGTGCCCGTGTGTGCGCGCGTCGTTAACCAGCGACGGTTTTCTCTATTTTATTGTAATAATCGTAAAAGTTCGCCGGCACGCGCGCGCACGCGAACTCATTGATTATTTAACTTTATAACGCGCTTCTAACGCGCTGCTGCGCGGCACGCGCATTGCGCAACACGCGAGAGCTCAAGTAATTCGTACAACGAGAGAAGGAGACACACTGCATACACACACGCATATCGTCGGGATTTTTTGCCGTGTTTTCAAGCGCGATTACATGTCGCCACGCGCGCGCGCGTGCGTGCACTGCGAGCACCCAGAGAGCATTGAACTCGAAATGAAAATGAGCTTTTCAAACTGCAGTTCATCAATATTACGTTGCGAAAATGTTAAGGTTGATGTCGTATGTACGATTAATTTTAATTATATTGGGTTTTTTATGAGCGATCGTTAAGAGCAGGTGTGACGATCTTTATCGAATTTAATTGACGAGATCCGTTCTTGATTCATGGATTATTAGAAGAAGGATGAATTTATTCCTTTAAATATACGAAGATTACGAATTTTAATAAGTTTAAGAGACTGAGTGACAGGTTGACAACCGGACATGTTTTGAAATAGTTTTTCCATCAATTAAAAATAGAGTAAATTATAAAAAATATTAAACATTCGTGTATGTAAATAAAAACTCGTGATAAGTAAAACGAGATAAAACCACTGTTTATAAACTCACATGGCTATAGTGTACAACGAAATCTTGAGACACGACAGGCTAACCTTCAATCATTTTTTTTCTGTCCGAGACTATTCGGCAAGTCTGTGGTATTGTATCTATGCGGTCATCGATCGTCGTTACGGTGCGTATACTATAAGAACACTGTCAAAAAAAATTCCATATATGTAGGTATACCATGTGTACATTTGGAAACGCAAAATGTAAACACATCATATATTTATATAATACACCTTATATAACCAGTATAGCATAAACATTGAAATTAATTCAGTTACATTGTAATAATATTATTTAATATTATTATTATTAATAGTCGGTAAATACCTATTACAGGGGATGCGACTGCAAATAAATGAAATATATATATTGAAGTTTTCTAACAGTGAAGCTGTACTACGCGATTAATCATCGGCCGCCTCGAATCGCGCAGGCGGTGGAATTTTGGCATTGTTACATTCATTATGCGAATCTCGCATATGGAAGTTCAAGATACCGGAGATCAGGCGTCAATTAAAGTTTTACACCGCTCGGCTTCGATAAATGCCGATTTCGATAAATTAATAATAATTCGCTCATTTTTCTTTCTTCTTCCACTGAAACGCGCATTTTTAATTAGGCAAATACTATATATTACTTCGATCGTTTAAATATATCTTTCGGTATTCCGAATTTCAACATCACGGTGATACAAACTGTCAATTTTTCATCAAACAAAAATACTATGCATGTAGATAATACCGTATTGATAAATAAAAAGGAAAATGCGAATTGATCAGACATACCAGTTTACGAAATTGTGCTCGCTATACGTACACGTATTTGTAAACATTCTGCTCTATCAACATTTTTACCGACGCAGAACATCGATTTTCCTCATAAACATAATCATCGTAAGATATTAAGTTCCCGATGTCTATTCTCTCTAAAAATTCTCGATCATGGTCAACGCGCACGCGTGCATCAGATCCGCTTTTTTCCCCAATCCAATAGAATCTCACATTCCAAATTAAATTAGCTCTTTTTCCGGCTTTTTCGCGCCAGCACTTTGGCGTCATTGCAGATTCACGATTGCAAATCTCAGTTCTCTGGTTAATAATTGCATCTTATGAATTTTCTGGCGCGGCGACTTTGCATATCGCCGCTGAATTTGCGCACAGATATTCTGGAAAACAGGGAAGCGATCAAGGGGCGCAAAAAAGTGGCGCGTACTGCATTTTATAAAATAATACGAAAAAATACATTAATTATGTTGCAGCGTCAGTGCCGAGGTGCCAGGGATATCACTCGTAACTGGAATAATTGAATTTTACGCGATTTTTCATGCTTTTTGCCGAGTGTAATAAGCGAATTTCTTCCTTACGTAACAAAAAGTACGCTCTACGGTAGTTCGAAGCGAAATTAAAATGTTTTAAGTATTTGAATACTGACAATTCAAGTGTAAGTGCCTTATAGTGAAATACATTTATTAGGTAAAAAATTATTTTATACCACTCTAACCTCAAAATCACAACTTTGATATGATTTTTCGGCGCTCGTGGTATAAAATACCGTTCGAAACTAGTGCGTAAGTCGATTATTTAGCTGGTGTGACTTTTTCGCACTCGCTTCGCTTGTGCAAAAAGTCACACCAGCTAAATAATCGACTTCCCCACCCGTGTCGAAATGTACTATTAAAAACGTGCACATTATGTTCACGAGTTAGAAGAGCTAATTTGTGTTATATTGTGAAGCATATTAAAATAAAATACATTTAAGTTTAAATGAATTAATAATAACTAAATCTATTTTTTTAGTTTATCAAAATAAAAATAAAATTAAAAATAAAGTTTAACGATGTGTTAGGTAAAAAACATAATTCTATCAAAAGAAATTTCAACTAAAAAAACCGCTGCCAATATATTGGCACGTAGCTTCCTCCAAATGAATTTATCACTCCTATATGTATAGTATGTATAGTATATAGTTCAAATATAAAATATGTATATTCATTCTACATGTTTTTTCAATAATTTACAACTTCATTAGTATTTACAAAAATTACACATTATTTCTTATTCTTGAAATCCTTTATAAGCTGCCACTGATAATATGTCGACACAAAAGTACTATGTTAAGATATTAATAATACAAAATAACCTATCTACCTGGAGCGCAACTAACACACATGCACTGCACCATCTATAAGAACCCTTTTTCTACATTTCTATTACCTCCAAATTATTGTACTTCAATATTCTGTATAATAGATAATGTTTCTTGATGAAATTTGACAAATATATTGCTTATACCACACACAAAATTGTCTATAAATTTCATGTTTCCATTTATAAAAAAGTGAACGCAATTAATATCGAAGTGCAACCAAAAGTATTGTTAAACGTATTTCTCGGCCTCTAATTCGTCAGCGTATCTATCTAATTTCATGCATGTATCGATGAAGCGCGCTGTAAATTAACCTCAATAAAAAACAAAAGCAAGTAAGTAGTATATATAAAGCCGTTCCCGAAAAATTACGATTTGAAAAGAGGGCTAAAACAGTTTTAACCTTAAATATCTTTGAAATTCATAAACGAATTTTTTATCTTAAGAGAACACATAATAAATAACATACAAACTCTGCATCTCCACCAAATTTCAAAGAAATTATAACCATTTTTCTCTAGTTATCATGCAACAACGAAAATAATTTTGTAAAATACGAAAATTTTGAATATCAAATATTTCAAAAAGTAATCGTACGATCTTGATAAAAAAAAAAATTCACATACATAATATCTATATCGCGCACAAAATTGTCTATAAATCTGTAGCCGATTCATCAAGCCGTTCTCGAGAAATTACGATTTGGAAAAAAATTTTTTAAAATCTTAACCTCAAATATCTCTGAAATTTATGGACCAATCATTTTGCCCAAAGAACTCAGCCGAAAACTATCCAAAATCTACCTCTACAAGGAATTTTGAAGCAATTAAGTCAATTTTACTCCAGTAATCGTTGGACATACAAAACTCATTTTTTCATTTTTCAAATTTGGAATAAAAAAATTAAAAAATAAGATCCACCCGGTTAAAATCGATCGCGTAGATCCAGAGATAAAGACACACACACACACATACACGCACACACACACACACACACACACACATTTTCTAAAATCATGTGATTCAAACTTCTAACATCTCTAATCATGTTTCTAGAGAGATTAAACGAAACTTAAAATTTTACTATTACAAAGCTTCCTCTAGGAGGAAGCAATAAAGAAATTCGTCCAGACAAAATCGAAAAAAATACACGATAGGCATGTCTACATCTGATAATAAACAATGGTAATAGAAAATTCAAAAATGCTGCTCAAATGTATCTATCGAGAAAAAAAGTGCGGGTTTACAAGGAGCGAAAGAAAGAAAGAAAGAAAGAAATATAAAGAAAGAAAGAAAGAGAACGAGAGAGAAAGAGAGAGAGAGGGAGAGGGAGAGGGAAACTAGCAATGTAAAAAAGGGGAGCACTTGATATTATAATGTAAGCACTTGATAAATCTAACGTGAAGGCAGATCGAGGATCAAAAAAGTGTAAAAAGCGTTATTACGTGCGCCAAAGACATAGAAAGCAGGATGCAGTGTGAGGCAATTGACAGACGGACAAAGAAATGTCGGAAATAACTAATCAATGCCGATTCAAATATCTATTAGTAACGTTCATTAGTTTAATTTGCCAAAAAACTGAAGCTATGTAGACGAGTAAACTAAGAATATACGAATATGATCGTGCAATCATAAAAGTAATATTATCAGAGGAAAATTCTTTTTTTTTTGCATATTGCTGAATTGCTTATTGTATTTTAAAAAGATTTTTGGAACTCATTGCAATCGTTTATGATTTTGGGGTCACAGATTCTGCTTAAACGTTTCAAAAAACTTGCATGGACGTTTTTACTTTTACCTAAAGAGCATACTGAAAAAGCCGTTGTTTGAAATAGTAATTGAAATAGAAAATTAAACTAGAGAATAAGAGTTTTTATTGACCCTTTTAGAATAAATATATAAATTTCTTTCAAACTCAAATTAATTGAAAGATATATACTGATAAATTGTTATAACTCTGAGCTTGACATCGTGCATATAAAAATTCAGCAAACAAAAAGTTTTACGAAAAATACCATACAGTTGCAAAGCTAACACAAACTACAAAAACCCAAAAAATTACTATACTTCACAGGATATTTCGTAATACAGTATCATAAATTTGTTTGTATATCTATCAAAATTTTCTATAAAGTGGTGAAGTTTTACAGTCTGTATAGCTTTATAAGACCGTATAGTAAAATTTGAAAAACTTTTTGTACTCTTTACTAAACTGTCTTCTCAAAGAATACAACGAGTTTTTTTAGCGTTAGATTTTAGCGTTATTTTATCTAATGATTACAATTATAATAATAATTAATATAAGTGATATTTACCTTCTATAATAACAAATAGTAATTTAAAAAGTACTTCGTAACTCCGATATAGGCTTAACCTAAGTATACTCCAACATTTACTATGCAGAACAACTTAATATAATTATTTATTGCCAGTTTATCAAAACAATTAAAACTATTTATCAATGGTTCGCTTTTAACTCCTACAAGACACTGAAACCTTTAAATAAAAATAAAAATATTCAACGTTTACATTTACATTTATCAAGCAGAAAACCGCGCAAAAGTTTGTTCAACTTTTTCATTTCCATCCATTTCTGACATTTCCTACGCGTTTCTTACATATCTGACAGTTTTCGACAGGTGTATGTCAGAAACCTCCATTCCGTGTCGTTTACCAACCACTGATACTTTTGCGAGTTCTTCCATATTTTTTCAGTCAGCAACTTTTTCTATAGGTACAGATGTATTCCAAACGTTGCAGAACACACGGGACATTTGCGAAAGCCCACGACCGGGCAATTAATCGCCAATGATTGACGCCGATACGCGAGCGATGTTTCTTCGCCGCGCGAGCTTTTTTCCATTCCGGCATTATGTACAGTCAGCGCGTGTGCTCGCAAAAAAGGCCATTTAAATACAATTAACCTAAATGTCGACGCGAGGCGCTTTTTCGCCCTTGCGCGTTTCTCAATAACGCGCCCATGAGTCCACGCGTGTAAGTATAGGTACATGTAATGCGACTTTAATTGCCATCTTCGAGGGAGAAAAAAGTGCGTGTTGAGACAGTGCTTTTTTCTTCCCCTGAAAATTTGTGGACAAATATATATGTGCGCTGCTATAGGTATATAGTGCGGGTGTGAGAATACTCACTTCGGTATTGTTGGAGCTCGATGAGAGACTTCATGGTGGCTCGGTTCGGCTATCGGGTTCGTGGAATCTACCTCGGCCACCTGGAACAGAAAAGCGACCGAATTTACATTTTCGTCGTTGATATGCATATTTGTGTATGCCAACTATGTTGGTTGCATTTCAAAAAGATTTTGAATAATCATAGAATTTAGAGAACTAGTTTTCCAGACTACGTCAGTGAGAACTTATCTCTGCAGATATGCGTTACATTCTGTGCTTTTTTCCTGTATAAAAGCCAATTATAGTTAGTGCTATTTTGACTTAAGTAGATCAATCGGATTTTCAATTCTTGATAATCAATAAATTTAAATACAAATCAGCAATTCAGCTCATGAACTATAACGATTCTTTTAACGTTAATCAGTTTTCGTCTGATTTTCCGTGACTATAAAATGAGTGTGTGACAAAAAGCGCGCAAAGTGTGAATCTATCATATAGCGCTACTCATTAATAATTAAAAATTGAAATAAAAGCGTATCATGCACATTTTCAATAACACTCGAAATGTTTTTGCAATCAGATTGTAATAGGTGTGAATTACTAATGTCATTACAATAATTATTATCCAACGGCAAAAAAGTCATGAAATTAAATTTATGGCTTTTGTCTTTATAGTGTGAGTAATTTTTTTAAACGACTTCAATATATTCGATAATAATATCAAATTCTTTGTACATGTAAAATAATAAGACTAAATAAGAAAATGTCCAAGAGATCTTAAGAAGAATAGCCTATTGTAAAATATTCAAATGGAATAAATGAAAATATCTACAAGGAAGAATCTTATTGCCTTGTATTCCCTTGGCATTCGTCAGATTAACTTCTGATATGCGAGCTACTTCGATGCCACTGAACTTGCGCATCTTTAAATAAAGTTAGCATTAGAGTTATCGCATTAGCAATGAGAGATTAGATTGTAATTGCTTATAATGCCATTAAAGATTAGTTAAGAGGAGTTAGTCATTTTGAAAAATGCAGTTTCACTTGAGACCATTACAACTTGTCTGAATCGCGTAACAGTCATCTTTCATTGTCGCGAATACTGAAGTATTCGCTCGCTCTCTGATGAAAGTTTATCTATTGCGTATGCCAGATAAATTATGTTTGTATAGTGTTCAACTTCAAGTACACCTTTTGTATTAATGCCATTCAGAGTTCTTTTTCAGTTCATTTAATTCATAACACAACGTTGTATCGTCTGTTATTGATACACCGATCAATCATGATTCACGAAAAAAGGCAAAAATAAAAAATACTGTAGTGAAAGACCGTAATTGTATATGATATTAAACTCTACGAATCGCGATAAATTGTGAGAATATAAAAATTATAATATCGGTGGAGAACTTTAAACTGTGAAATGCTCGAATTCAATAAACATTTCGCGACTGTTCATGGTAACTTACTGATATATACCTAATCAAATGCAATTATGTAATTCTAATTAGCATTGTGTAATTTATGTTATTTGGAGTTTAGCAATGAAAGTTATGTTGTATTATTAACGTAACGTCAGTAGACAGATCACTTGGGGAAATAACTTATCTACGCACAGTTCATACTTGAAATGTGATAATGTTTAATTCTTAGCACGACGATGTCCTATGAATGAAATATTATTTCTTATAAAGGTCGAAAATTATTAATATATTAATTTCAATTAAAAGAAAAAAAATTAATATATTAAGATAAGAAATTAAATAAAGATATGAATAGGTATATGTATACTTACTACATTCATGACTGGTGTGTTATACTTTGATTAATAAGTGAACTAACTAGGAGAGTGTACTACCTATGCGGATCAGAGATTTTGTTCAAATTTTACGAAATGTTTTCGGAAGTGAAAATATGAAGAAAGCCACAATAGTAGACCGTAAAACTTAAAAAAAACTCAAGTTATGGACATTTCGAGTCTTGTTTTCAAAAAATGTTGAAAAACAGAGTCTTCTTGAAAAACAATAATCAAACAATCTAAAAAAATCGTATATACAATTTTAAAAATAGCAAATAAAACTAAAAAACGAGAGCTTTTATGCACTTTTTTCAGAATTTTCAGAATTAAAAAATATTAATTTTTGCAAAAGCTATAGTAGTTTGAAGTTGACCAAAGAAAATGCACTAAAAATTCGTGCATCGAAGAAAGTGGATCAAATCTCTCAGTTTTTAGTTTTATTTTCTATTTTTAAAATTGTATATACAATTTTTTTAGATTGTTTGATTATTGTTTGAAGAAGAGTCTGTTTTCAACATTTACAAGACTCGAAATATCCATAATTTTAGTTTTTTCAGAACTTTACGATCTGCCGTTGTGGCTTTCTTCATGTTTTCACTTCCGTAAACATGTCCTAAAATTTGAACAAAATTCCTGACCCGCAAGTAATACACTCTCCTAGTAAGACAAATTTGATGTTAACTCTGGCTCAGTTTTATGAAAATGATAAGGATAAAAAAATTCAGCAAAGGAATAATGATTCTATTTACAAATGAAATTTGTACTCAATTCACGAACCATCAACAGTAGAGATTAAAAAAAAAATTAAGTAAATAATAATAAATAAATTAGGATTCTGATATCACGCGCGCGTAATAAAAAAATTAAGTTAAATTCAGCTCGTGTCTACCATGCGAAACTCCCGGGGCACTTTTGTCCTCGTCCTGTGACATCGAATCAGGGTTCGGCAAGTGTCACTCCCTTTTTGCCCTTGCGCGAAATGGTCGTCCGCACTGAGCGAGTCCCTGACGAAAGTCTGGCGTGCTCTGCTCGAGGAGCAAGAGGTCTCTTACAAAAAGGCTTTCGGAGCAGGTGAGGGCGCTTTAAAATTTTTTGAGGGCGAGTTTTCCGCGTCCCTGATTGCTCGCGGGCAGCGTCAAAAGAAAAAGAAAACAACTAACGGGTTTACAGTATTTTGGAGCGTATTTTCCCCCTCTCCCTCGCCTGGTCTACAAAAAAAAAGAAAGAAAAGGAAGGTTCCCGGAACCAATCGAAATGAACCGTCGACTCGCGCTTCTGAGGAAAAAGTCGGCCGGGTAAAATTCTCGTTTGTTTTCCCTTTTTTTTAATTTGCTCGACTGACGCGCAATTATTAGCGGATGTCAATTGTGTTATTAGAAAACATGTATAACGCAATACGCATTAAGATGCACTTTAAACATTTAAAAAAATTTTAAATTCAAAACTCATTACATCCCTATTATTCAATAAAAATAATAACCGCAATCATTGCTAGTAATTTGCAATTAATTTACGAACGCCACGCCATCACATCTCTTATGTCAAAGAAGATCTCCATCAGGATTTACTGCACGCTGTCAGTCAAATCTTTTACGACGTCTCATGACAAACGCAAAAAGGCTCATAACCCGATCCACGCAACAGTCTAGATATGCGAGTAGGTATAATAGATATTTGCGAGAAGACGTCGCCGCACAACAGTGAGCGCAAAAACAAAAAGCTCAATCATCTCGGCCTTGCATATTATATACGCTTCTCTCCAGAAACAATCGATACGAGTGCACGCAGCAAATTGCCTTATAAGCGTGCGCGTATAAAAATACAGATTAATTGCCGCTCGGTGCCCCCCGTAAAAATGGAAATAGGGGGGAGGAGAAGTGATAGCGGGTGCAACAGAAGCAGCACGAAGGTGCAAGGTCACGATTGCGGCGCCGCGCTTTTTATTGTGCCCCCCCCCCCCCTTGCGCGAGCGGAGATAAGTGTATAGTAAGTATAATATGTGTATATATGAGTGGCTGGCGATAACTATTTATCGCTTTTCGGGCGACGCTGGGTTGTAAGTACGCAGATGCGAGAGGTTATTACTTGTACGAGTTCTGGAAACGTCGTTACGCCGCGTTGTCAATGTGATTCTTTCGGCGGCGTTTTTACGTCACCATGGCTTATCGGATCTTTCGTATGGGCCTTTTCAATTATATCATTTTTTTTACCGTTAGGATGGTAGGGTTCATGGGCAATGAGAAACCGTTTCGTTCTTGGCGCTTTTATCGGTTCGGATATAATACGGAAGAGTTAAATTTATTGTCGTTTTTGTATATGGGGTGAAGATTAGGATGTCGTAATGGGCCGTACACGAAAAAAGGAACAGATAAAAAGAAGAAGAATTACATGGGTTTCTATATCTATATATACGAGGAACAACGAAATACAGAAGGAACAAGAGGTATACATAGATGTACTAATACATACTATTCTTGTTCTTTATATCCTGTTCCTTTTTTCGTGTACGATCCTTAAGTTTACAAGCTCCGTTTTTGATAAGCACAACTGCATCGGTTTAATTTAGTCTATTTTATCGCGAAAATTGGAAGAATGCGGAGCATAACAAAAGCCAATTATTATTTGACTTCCAAGAAATGTTTGCATCGCAATCAGTCGAATTCATTTATGAATTTGTAGAATAAAGCTGTTTTAAATGACTGGTCGCACTGCCCATTTATTATAAGGAAGGTGGCAGAAAATAAATCTGGGAAGATAAAATGGTTTACGAAAATACATTGCATGACTTGATGCCAGTCAAGTGAAGTTAGTTTATAGAATAAAGTTTAAAAATTTTGAACGGATCTAAAATTACTGTGAAAAATCAATTAACAACTTATTTATAAGGAAATGTATTCTAAAAAAATAAAAATCATTCATTAGTTGCAGAAGAAAGATACTGGCTTAATGGATTCAACCGATAAACTTCAAATTTTTACAATTCAAAGACGCCTCGTTCATTCACGTTGATTCAAGAATGCTGATGTTGGCAACTTGTCCAATAATATTAAATTGATTGCGGGGTAAAGATAGTGGCAAAAATGATGACTTAATTAAAAATGCGGTAATAAATTTATTAAAGGCATCTTTAATGCTCGACATGCACAAGGAAATGTTTGATTGATTTCTGCACGCACAGACCGCATAACTCAACCGGCGCTATCGCCGCACGGCTCTTCACAATCGCCTATCGGGATAAACCGAATACAATATTTTCAAGCACCTGCCCAACACGCCACCCTCACGTAACATCCAAGAAAACTAGAGATCCCACCGAAATAAGGTCAAGGCGAGGTCCAATTCGCGCACCGCGTAACTCGCGCTCGTTTTTGGTTAAAATATTATCTCCATCACTGCAGGCGTGCATGCATTCTCCGGAGGGCAGAGCAGGGCGATGGCTTCTTGAAAAATTACGTAAGTAATTACGAGGGGTAATTGCGCAAGCGCGCGCTCGCTCGCATAACGCTTCGAGGTGCCATCGAACCGGTCCCGCATGTGCGCGAGCGCGCGCCGAAACAAACATGAGGTGAAGTGAAGGTATGCATATGTATACCTTACCCGAAGCGTAATCGAAATCGAAGATTGGTCTGAAGTGAAAAGAGAAAGAGCGAGAGAGGAAGAGAGACAGAGGAGAGAGAGAGAGTTATACCCATAAGCGTGTCTCGAGAGGTTCATTGGGAGTTCGAGTATGGAGTTGGATCATGGGAGAGGCTTTTTGCTGGATTCATTCATTGGGCTGGTAATTTTTGGTAGGATAATTAAGATAGCTTGTTGGGAGTTTGTTTCTTATGTTGGGTTTGGTGTTACGCGACGTTACGATTGTTACTTAAGAAGGTGTAGTGCCTAAACCATTTAGAATTCATAGAAATCAGATCGTTTGACCAACAAAAAAATTACGTATTTTCATTTATTCATTGCAACGGTGGTGCTATACCAATATTTCACATTTCTTGTATGAGACTAATGCACTTTTAAAAGCGCTTGGTCGAATCATCGAACTCCACTTCACGCTCATGAATGGGTTATCGAATTATCGAAACGATTATAAGTTAAGAGTAATTCACAATTATACAATCGCGGATTGAGCAAAAAATTGCCTGGAAATTATTAGACAATAAAACACGACAAAAAGATCATAGAGCGTCATGACTCGCGACACAGCTACATCGGCTGCACTTAATTATAATTGTTCGAAAAACTGCTTGAAAAGTCGTAAAGCCTGCAACGACCTTTTCTATATATGTACTTGATAATCCTACCCCCGCGGCGCGAATTTTCAGAGAGAGAGAGATTTTCCGCGATCAAGCGAGGTCTCCGCACGAAATCATTTCCAGTCTCGTCACGAGCTCATCAGAGCCGTCGATCTGGCATTAAACTCACCTTCGTTTCATAGTGCGCGGGATTCACGCTCGTCGCGAGGCGGCAAGGTGTACGATGTGCAATTGACATTGAGCGTGATGGGTAAAAATATATCGGTTTGTGAATGGGAATGGAGACGAGGTATGACAATTGACATTGTGTGTGATGGGTAAAAATATATCGGTTTGTGAATGGGAATGGAGACGAGGTGTGATGATGTGGTGTGACGAACTATTGTCGTCGTGAATTATCAAGAGTTGAGATTTTCCGATGGCATTCTTTGAATTTATGTTCAATAAATTTTTACCAAGAAGATTAAACGATTGTCCGGTTGGAAGACAAACGGGGAAAATTAAATAATTTTGAAATGATAGAGTAGTTCGTTTTTGGTCTGAAGTTTAAAAATCAAGGAAGTTGAGGTAAGCACTAATGAGATTAGCACTAATTATTGAATGTATTAACGTCTCCTTTAGTTGAAATTCCTCCACACCTAAGATTATATTTGCAAATTTGAGTGATTAAATTTTTTAATTCGAAAAATGGAATCTGAACTTTTCAATAAATAGAGATGCTTCATGTCTATTCAGATAAAATTAAATGATTGTTTATCTGAATAAGTGCTTATTATATGATAAGATGGTGAAACTAAAGTAAAAATAGAAAAAAATATTGATTAGATATACTACAAAACTTATGAATGTATTCGTCCGAGGAAATACTATAGTGAAATAACTCATAAGTTTAGTCTCATAGGTCATTAACGATAGTTGTATTCGGAAACAATAACTCAAATGATATACTTTTTCTGCTACATTTGATAGAAAGTATAAAATGAAAGGAAAATAAAATAATTATAAATACACTGTCAAAAGAACTTCCATATATATATATATAGGTATATCATGTGTACATTTGGAAACGCAAAATGTAAACACATCATATATCTATATAATAAACCTTATATAACCAGTATAGCATAAACATTGTAATTAATTCAGTTATATTGTAATAATATTATTTAATATTATTATTAAATATTTTAATATGTAAAAATGTGTATATATGTATGTATTTATCTGAGTCGGTAAATACCTATTACAGGGGATGCGACTGCAAATAAATGTGTGTGTGTGTGTGTGTGTGTGTGTGTGTGTGTGTGTGTGTGTGTGTGTGTGTGTGTGTGTATTGAAGTTTTCTAACAGTGTACGCTTCTAGTGCTATAACATTGTCCTATCAAATCTAGTATCTACATATCTATTTGCAAATATACTTGAATAAATATTTTGCAAACTGCATGCACATGTTATTCAGCTTTTCTGTTAATAATACATTTTCCTCAAAATTATTGAGCCACGAGACGGGTTTTGTATCAGACTGAAAATAAAACATTTACTTCACAAATTATACTTAGAGTATTGAAAATCACATAATCCCATAACTTTATTATAGTGTACGTTTCCGATTGACGTGAGTAATTCATGTGAATTATTTTACTTCCCAAGCAATAATCGCAATAATTACACGTGTTTCGATAACGGTGTCACGTGTAAAGTCCAAACGTGAAATGAATCCGTAAGCAGGCGATGCCAATCGTGCATTGCGTTGACTCGATGCATTTGCGAAATTCATTCAGTTTACAAGCGTATCTGATAGAAAAATGGTAATTGCGATTAAAATATCCGAATGACAGGATTTATTAAAACTGAGATGTGTGTGAGAAAAACTTGAAAAATCTGTTTGATGCAAATATATATTTAATGTGGTGAATTTTATTAACTACTGACAAAAAAATAATCTAAATGAGATAAATTATTCATTTTATTAAATTAATATAAGAATACTTTAAGTGCATTACACTTTAATCTTACTAATACATGTGCGCGAAACTTTGAGATGATATAAAGTTTCAGCAACTCACTCAGAAAAGCGTTATACTAATAGCTAATATGCGCGGACGAATATTACCTGTAAGGGATACGAGTAGATTTTAATCAAACAGCTTCGTTCATATAAGTATGCCGATACTAGCATATAAATACGAACATCAGATCAATTACAAAATGAAAAAAAAAAAAAAAAAATGCGTATAGAAATAAAAGCAATAAAAATAAAATGTTTGTTACTTGAATTTTAAATAAATAAATAAAAAAAATAACGATAAAAACTTGAGATTAATTTTATTTTTCAATTGGAAAAAAATTTAATGAAAATTTAAAACGATCCGCTTCGATTATGCGGTTATACAATATTATATATTTTCAACTTAGTCATTCTAAAATATATTAAAACTTTTCATTTTTAGTGTTTTAGTAAAGAAAACTCTCGCGTGGTGGCTTTTTAACTAACTGATTTTCAGTATTTCTAAAGTAGACGAAAAAATCGCGTACATTATTAATATTAAGTAATACAAAATACCGATAAACATAGTCTTTTACAACCTTTCAATGACATAACAAATAATATTACCTCACCACGTTAACTAAGCTCGAGTGAAAATCGCTGCATGCTCGAGAAAATCTTACGGGTTATAAACTTAGCTTGTACACTCCAATTCACTTCAGCCACGATTATAATTTACTGAACTTTATGAATAAAACTATACAATTTAAACCAAAAAATACAGAATTAATTTCTTCCATCGTTGACCAATAATTGTAATCATAAACAACCATATTTTTCGATATTCTCGCACACTCCAGGCAACCGCAACGAAATTCGCTCAACTAACCTGTGCTCCTTCCGAGCCGACCGCAAACTCCTCAGCTTCAGGCCTCCGATCTCTTCCTTATTCTCCACCAAAGTCCTCAAAAAAGTCGTCCTTCGTCCAACCTCAAACCTCTCTCTCTTTCTCTCTCTGTCCCTCTGGCAAATTTCACTGCACTCGCTGACAATAGCCAAACAACCAACACTTGTATACTCTGTCTCTCCACTCTTTAGCTGCGTGTCCCCGGCGATTTCGCGCGGTTGTATATGTATACAAGTACCTATCGGCCGGCCGACTCTCTCGCGCGCAATGATCGAAAAATAGTCGCGCGCCGCTGGCTTATATACACTTGTCTCTGTCTCCTCGCAGCCTGTGCCGCAGCTCCTGCTCTCTCGCTCCCTCTCTTTCTCAGCTCTCTGCGATATGTAAGAGCGCCGGCGAACAGCGCGAGTCCGAGAGTCGTCTCGGACGTTCGTTCTCTTATACTTATCGGCTCGTCTATCTCGCTCCCGCGCGCTCCGACCCTTTCCTCTCTCGCGAGCGCGGTAAGTAAGCATATGAGTATGTATATAGCGGCCGGTTAGTCGTGCGCTTGACTTCCCCCGCGGTGGGTCCTGATGGCTGCAGTGTTGGGGATCCCCCACCTGCAGCGGAGCGGAGTATAAGTGGCGAATGCATAGATGCGAATGATGGTGGCTGGTGGGTTTAAGGGGCATAATGGAAAGATTTTTCACGGCGAACGACATGCGTGCGAGAGCGGATGATATAGGATGGGTTTTCATTGCTTTAATTGCCGCGACGAGGCGAGAGGATTAATGAGACGTACTTGTGGGATATGGAATGGGTGTTAATTGGAAAAACAATTTTTTTAATACGTAGGGGAAAAACTGTGTTGTTTGTCTTGGAGTTAGATGTAATTTTAAGATTAGAATGCTACCATTTTTTTTTCTTTAAGAGATATGGATACGAGAATTATAGAGGGTATTAGATTTTCGCGAATATCTAGTGTCCAAAAGATCGACCTTACCCAATTTGACATATATAGATAAAAGCAGTCGAATAATCACATCAAAAGACGATACGTCGAACATTATAGTCTTAGAGTATTCATGATAAGTGCTATTAGAAATGTATTTTATAATGTACTTATTGTCGTTACATTCACACAAAAAAAAAATTTTATTCTAAATAGGTGACAAATAATGAATGACGAGCAATGAATCTTATAAGTATAATGCAGCATAGAATTTCCGATCAATACTTAAATATTTTGGAAGATATTTTAACATAATTGGTATTTCCTGTATAAAAAATTAGGTTTTCTCGCGGTAAACAAGGAGTTGTTGATTACAAACATTTTTAGAGTTTAAGTGAAAACTGAAAATAAATCAAATTTTTATAGTGTTATCATGGTTTTGTATCGCAAATCAGCATCGCGAAATGTCCATGGATCATAGCTCATTGTGCATGAGTAATGTTTATGAGAAAATTTTCTTTGCGAAAATTATGTCAGTTTAAACAGATTAAAATACACGGCGTCATATGAATATTCAATTGAAAAGTTCAATATAAATAACAATTTAAAATTTTAAAAGAATCTACTTTTGTCATTTCTGTGCCACTTTTAGCGAACCTATAAGAGTACTTTTAATAAGCGGGTACATAAAGTTTTCAAAAAATTATGCAAAATTATGCTCATTGCGCCGGAAATAAGATTGAAAAATACATAAAACCTTTACATAAAAATAAATAAAAGAAAAAAGAAGAATCGATAACATGTGACGATTTTTCTCAGAATCGTACTGGACTTATCAAAAAGCAAGGTAAGTATATTCGTCAGAAATTTCCACTTGCTTCATTCAAAATTCTTCGGCGATCGTCCAGAACGTGAAGATTGACACTAAAACGTTCATTACAATATTTTTATAGGCGAATTATGAAGTAAAAACTGTTTTTCAGTACTACAAAATGTTTTATTTTTAATTATTTTATGTAAAACTGTATATTAAAGCGGTACTTACATACCTTGCATCTTATAGAATAAAAATGATCGTTTTTTTATTTAACAATTGCATCGTTTATGTTTACATGTTTATGTTACATCTTGGTAACAATATTTCTTTCTTTGTCGCTTTTATCTTGTCGCATATAATACAGAGATTCGAATGCTATACACTGCAATGGACGAATTTTCATGGTCAAAGATCTCTAACCGCATGGTTTCAAAATTTACTTGTTTTATCACGTTACTTCACGGCTTAACTTTTCAATCCTTAACCTTTTAAGCAAAATTTAATTGTTTGACAAGGCTATACTATACTTACAGTGCAAAAAACTTATATTTCATTATTTTAAATAGTATGTATATATTTCGAAAATGCGCACTTCAACTATCAAAAATTCATATTTCTTATATCAAAAGATAACAGACATATATAAGAAGAACTATTCAAGTACAAACTTTCACGCATTAGCGTTAGTTTTGAAATGATAAATTTCAACGATATGAATTATCTATTCTGGATAACTAACTGTAATTCGTATCATTAGAATTTCCTATTTGAAAACTAGCGCCACTTAAGTAAATGTAGCAACAACAAATACCTATATGGCTACTTCCTTTGAATGACAATAATTCTTTATAATTCGACCAGATTTCACTTTTATCCACGACTCGACGTTAATACCATCGACTTTCGGGACAACCAAAAAGACAACATCGCAGACAAAAGCATTCTCATATAAGTACCTGCACCTTGGACACGGTAAAAACCCGTCAACGAGTGACCCAATTAATCTCGCGCCTCCGCGTGCAAAAACAAATTCATCGATTCACACCCTTTCTGATAAAACACCGCGACCGTGAGAAGGCCCACAACTGCTTATCTCCCGGAAAAATGGACCTACACTCGTAATCGTCAAGGTCGCAAATGTACGATTTTTTTTCGAAGGCGGAAATTCTCTTTACCCGTAAAAGTATGCACCTCTTTTCAAAGATACATAAAAGTATGATGGGAAATACCGCTTCTCACGTGTAGCTGTACCTATCTTATGTATATATATATATATATATATGTAGTTCCTTCTGCCGAGGACGCGCAATCGGGCTCTACCGTGTCACATATTATGCGATGCGCGCGAGAGTGAATTTATGCGCCGGCCAAATAAGTGAAACCGACAGTGCCGTCGTCGTCGCGGCGGCAGGAGCACGTGAATGAGCTACTTATATATACTTATACTTGCGAAGGTGGCGTGAATATAGGAGAAAAGAGGAGATAAAGAAGGAGAAAGTAATCGGGTAATTGGGATCGATGAGACGTCGATGAATTTTAAATTTAAATACTCCTGAAATTTGAATATTGGGATTTGTTGGAAATAAGGAGGTAGCTTGTTTAGATGTTAGAAATTGACGAGGTTATTTATAATTAATTTAGATGAAACTCAAAATTAAAGTCAAACTTTGGTTGCTGTACGTATACTAATTATTTTGGCAAGAACGTGTGGAATGTTACATTACAACTGCTGTTAAAAAATGTATAAAATAAAATTTCAGGGACTCTGTTTTTCGAAATAAGTTAACTACAAGTTTTTCTACATCCATGTGCGGGATGATCCAATGTAATGAACGAGCTCTTTTGTAGTTTAATACTGGTTATCAAACAAAGTTATACTTCATTTTCAATCCGTGGCAATACTTATTATTAACTGTATTGGTGAAAAAATTAAGGAATATAAATCATAACGTGATCATTCGAATGTCTCGAATTCCTTTCAATTTAAAAGTAAATTATGATATTTAAAAACGCGTATTGCGAAACTTATTAACATTGGCCTAGGGCATTTAAAAGTTGATCAACATATGTAAATTTATAAGCTTTATGCATCTAAATTGATAATAAATTTTTAATAAAAAGATGTATCTTGTTAAATTATTATTACCAACAAAGTCTGTTAAAAAATTTTAATAATATAAATGTAAACTTATCGTCATTTATATGATAAAGTATACTTCTATGGTCGAAGTACCTTTAATATAAAAGCGCGCTAAAGCAATTTTGTAGTGCAGTCAAAAACACATCGGCGAAATAGCCCATAGTTATGTCTTGATTACTCGAGCTGCATTTGCCTTGGTTCTACCCTTGGTACAATTTTCATGTGCCCGTTTGGGATCTGCATTTGTAAGGTTATACAGGATAAAGCCAGTTGACAGGCGATGATTTAAGCGAGTAGTTTAAAAGTAGTCGAAGAGGTGTTTAAATGCGTTTGTTATCATCCTTGACAGAAATGAGTAATTGTTTTGAGAAATTTCTATGTCAAATTTTGAAAGATACGATGCTTAGATGAGAAATCAGATATTTAAGAGATGCCAACTGTAGTGATTAATCTGCAAAATATGTCTCAACTTTCGATACAGAATTTAGTTTTATTTTGTAATTCAAATTCGACATCAACATTCAAGGTAAGCAAAAATAAAATTATTCAAAATAAAAACTTTTTTTAATAATAAAATAATTTGCATTTTTGGTGGTGCCGTTTCTGTTAAAAAAAACATTACTTGTTGAAAATAATTAAAAAAATTAATACCTATTGATCAATTCAATCAACTTACAAAACAAAATTTATAAATTAATAATTGCCACGACATACCATTATTACGCACTTCACCTAACTGTAAATCTTCTCCAAAAAAACAAGATCCAGTGTCTGCTCCCTTTTTCGGCCACGTAATGCAAAGGTCGTTTGCGTGCGCGGCGTGAATCGGCGCATGAATCCGATGATCGATGTGTCGAGTCAGCGAAAATAAGCGCGATCAACACGGACCCAAGGGCACTTGGGTCCACAGCGTGAACGCTAATGGCTTCTCCGGCACACAAAAAACCCATTGCAAAAGGCTCATCTCGGTTTTCGTACTCATTTTTGATGAGCGTCGCGGTGATTGCATGTCTTTGGTGACGGCGTGGGTACAGTCTGGAACAAAGTTTGATCAAGTATTGGGTAAGTGGTGTTATTTTAGAGAAATGAGGTTGGTTTGTGATGGAATTTCGAGAATAAATGGAAAAAATGTGATTTTGTGAAATTTAAGTAATGTTACGTTGCGTTGTTTTTTTAACAAAAAGTTTGTTAGCGCGATATGAATGAGTATTAGATAATACAACTTGAATAAAAACATGCAGAATGTTTTTAATAGAAAAAGTGTAACCTTTTTATAGAATGAAAATTTCATGGTAGAATTTTACAAAAATAATTTTTAATAGAATGATATTCATTGATTAACTTTAGTTATAAGCTATAAGTAAAGGCATTACTGATTTTTCATCCATGCTCATCAAGTTTTTGCACTTTCCATCCATGCATAGTTTTCAGTTTATCGAGCAAAAGTTTTTGCATGTCTGTACGATTTCCTCATTTTTATTGACACTATATAATTGGTAATAATTGTACACTAAATACATAATGGATGCAATCTAAATATAAGTCTATTCAATTTTGCTCATAAAATCAATGCTATAGAACTAAGTTAATGGCTTTTATTGATTCATATTGACCTACTAAATTGATCGCATATTTTCAAAATCGAACGAAAACAATTATTAAAAGTGATTTATAAGTGCAAAAATCATTTAACGGAAGTAATTAGGTATGCATTTTCTTTTATATAAGCCAATAAATGAGGAATAAGATCCTTTGAAAATATCATTTTCCTCGTCTAATAAAAAAGACATTGTTAATATTTCTCAACTATTATTACTTTAGGAACATTTGTAGATTTCAACTTACTATACGGGATTTTAACAAAATAAATTAAAAAACTTGTACAAAAATTTATTGTATTAAATATACATTAATTCACGGGAAGAGATATTGTCAACGTTTTGTTCAATGTAACAAGCTTTTATTCCTTTACTATTTATGTCAATCACTTCAGGGTTAACAATATAAAAGCATTTTAAAACTGGTTTAATGCGTTTATTGCGTTATCCACAAATACACCATTCCACATTATTATCGTTCATAAGATTTTAGTGAAAATTATTAACTTTTTATTCTTTGACATAAACTTTTTTAACTCAAATAAAATGTTTTTCAAAGGCTTATAAAAATTTTGCTGATGCATCATGAATTTTCAACAATCACGTGAAACTAGACCAGCAGTAGATTTAAAGTTTCAAAAGTAGAAAAAACAGTTATCACGCTATTCCATAACTCATCAACTCTTTCGGAGCATTAGAATATATTGTTATGACTTCTTTCTTTCTTAATCTAAAACCACATTTCAAAAATTTATGAGGTGAATCTGTACAGTGTATGGAACTATTATACTGGCTATTATTTAAAAATATAATCTATTATTTATTTATTACTTTAAAAGTAGATAAATGTTCTTTATTTGAATTCGTTTACTTTACATGTCATGATAGGGCGAATCAAATATTCCTGCTATTAGTCATGTCTTTAGAAAAGTATTAATGGAAAACATAAAGTTTAAGAAAAAGTAAATTTAGATGAAAAATTACAATTTTGACAAGTTGTACGAAAATTCGAGATATTTAAATGAGTTTTTTGTCTTTTCTTGACAAAACAATTATAAACTGGAGAAATGTACAAAATGCCCGTTACAAAATCACATTTCAGACATATAATAAGTAATTTTTCATTTAAACTCATGATTTCTTTATGTATTCCATATTTCTCCAGTTTATTGTGATGTGCCTAGGAAATATTTGTCTGCATATATAGAAGCGATTGAACGACGCTGCGCTGAAAATTGAAAAGGAAGTCGGAGCTATCGTACGAGGACCGTAAACACATCTCGTCGCTTGAGCGTCATGACACGTGCGGGGTCAGCGGCAGTTAATTGAACTGTTCATGCACCTCGCCACTGATAAGAACCTATAGAAATTGGAGATAGCACAAAAGCTACACGGGCACAGACTAGTGCACTGAGTGGAAAAGTTCCTATATTGAAAAAGTCCATGTGGGATACGTGTGGGTCGCACGTGGGACTTCCTGTGGTATTTTGCTGCGGATCCCCATAAAGACCCTCGTGATAGATTCCATGGGGACCCCTTGTGACTATGATAAAAAATTTTAAATACCTTTTTATTTCAATTATTTACATGTTGGTAGTGAATTCAATTTATGAGACATGTCTTGTTTTTGATATGGCGATTTAGCGACAAATTAAATTGAATCGCATGTAAAAAAATTACGTTTGGAAGAAGTTTGTTGGAAAAAGTTTTGTTTGACTCAAGTTTGGCAAAACTTATGCAATGAGACAATGCCGAACTTCGATATAATGT
The DNA here is from genome assembly GCA_036365515.1 of Torymus aiolomorphi. Lineage (NCBI taxonomy): Eukaryota > Metazoa > Arthropoda > Insecta > Hymenoptera > Torymidae > Torymus > Torymus aiolomorphi. The sequence continues at coordinate 122,381,122 of CM070874.1, read as the reverse complement.
TGTAAAAAGTTTGGCTAAAGTTTGAAAAATTTTTGTAAATAAATTGTGTAAGTGCTGGCGACTATCAACAGTTGGCGTATGACAATACTTGAGTAAAAATGTCCGGTCCGGGCTATTACTCAAAGTGCGGGAGTAAGGGAGAGTGGGTGAGAAAATACTCAAACTTTCTTTTGAATTCAATAATTGTTCTTAACTTTTAGAAAATTTGGCCAACGTTTTGGTAAACATTTCTTAAACTTCATCACTTAGAAAATTAATTGGCGAAAAGTTTAGGGAAAAGTTCGCTAAACTTTTAAAAAAAGTTCTATCACGAATTGAGAAGTTTGGCATTGTCTCATTGCATAAGTTTTCCCAAACTTAAGCCAAACAAAACTTTTTCCAAACTTCTTCCAAACGTAATTTTTTTACGTGGGTCCACTACAGGTATGCAAATAATGTTATAATTTTAAATAATTAAAATAAAAAAATATTTAAAATTTGTTTTTTTCAGTCACGAGGGACCCACATGGGGCCTACGTTACATATGCAGGAGCCACGAGGATCCTTAGGGGATCCCGCAGCAAAATCACACGTGGGTCTGGGTCCCAATGCGTATTTCTTTAAGGGTCCCATATGTTTCCCATATGGGTCCCATGTGTTTCCCTTATGTGTCCCAATGGGTTCCACGTGAGCTTTTTTATCTTTGGAGCTACCGAGAAAAGCTTAGTTATTCTGGAGCTTCAGGGCAGGATCTCCCTCAATGGAAAAGGACTTCAGAATTATCGCGGGAATCCCCTCATAGTCGAAGCTTTATGCGCAAAGTTCCACCAATTTTTTGAGATTCGCTAATTTTATTAAAAAACATTTTAATCTTTCTTTAATAAAATTAATTTTTGTCATAAATTTGAGTTACTGGTATATTAAATTTCATATAATTTCATTAGATATGTGCTTGAAGTTCACTTCATTACATTCGCATCATCAAGACCAGATATTGTAAAATTAAAAATATGATTATATAATTTTTTGGTTTGAGTGTACATTTATTTTGACAAAGAATAGGGTGACTTCCCCAGTGAAGGAACGAATAAGGAAATTGTAACTTTTGTTATTTAATTAAGTGGTTTAAAAATGGATTAAAAGTAAAACCCTTTTGAAATTTATATTCTAAAATGTTCAAACTTTACGTCGGTGAGCAAATTTTGAATAAAGAATCAAAGTAAACATTTTATTTAATAAAAATCTGTAAATATCTCCTAAAAACCAGTAAAGGAACACGCAATCTTAGTATCTAAATACGTTTCACCAGTGAAGGAATACATCTCAGTGAAGAAACACTTAATAGCGGCGATTTTAGGATTTTATTCTTAACAAGATAATTTCTTTTATGCAGAATCTTTATATAAAATGAAATAAAAATTTTCAAGGATTCGAAAATTATCGCCATGTTAGATAAACAATACATAGAAAGCTTGATATTTTCATATATATAAAGAAAATGTTCGTTAACTGGTTACTGTTCCAATACTGGTGTAGTCAGCCTACCAATAATTTTAAAATTTTAGTATCTGAACTTCTTTAAAACTCGATACTAAAATTCAAGATATGCTCATAAAATCGAGCCCAACTTTTGATCAGATAACCATTAGACAGAAGAAAATAAATTTCTGAAATGTAATACTACTTTCCCACGAATTAACCCAGCTCTAATTTTCATAAGGCACATAAACTACCAACGCACTCTCCCAGCATCACCCATACACACACATCTCGGACGAAAGCAAAAGTACCGTTCTCTATGCACTCCCGTGTATATATATATGTGAAACGTCACCGACCGTTTAACTCTCTCAAATCACCATAAAGTCGAGCTCCGGCAGCATACCCACATACCCCCGTGAACAATACTTAAATCTTACATAAACTCTCTGAGCGATCGAGCCCCGGAGAGAAAAAAAAAAGAATTTTAATCCGACAAAAAAGTGCGGCGAATGCACCGCGAGCCCAAGAATGCAATGCGCGCGCAGGCGTAATCTTACGCATTATGCCAGAGAGCGTATGTATCAAGGAAAACCCATTACGTGGATGCCGTGAGCGTGTGTGTGAGCAAGCATTACGCGATAAATGGCCGCGCGTGTGTATGTATGTATATATAAGAGAGGTGCAGGTCTACGCGCTGTCTCTCGCGATTATGTCAGTGGGTCAGACTCCTGCGGCGCGAGAGTGTAGATTGGTATAGGCTAATCCCGATAGACTGTACACGAGCGTGCCTTCAGCCTTCCTGAGATCGACGCGTCGCTTTTCTTTCGCGTTTGCATGCGGGTGATGGTTTTGTTTGCTTTCGGTAGTAATCGGTACTTTCCGATGATGGAGAGAGAACTTTTCATGGAATTTTGAGGCAAACTGTATTGTGGTTTGTTTTGTTTTTAGCTTAATAGAAATAGTAATAGTATAAATAGTGATTTATTGTAAAAATATAAGTTTTATAAACATCTGTGAAAACATGTATAAATATTCGTATATATTGATAAACTTTTTAAAACAGCGATTTTAGGTTTTTCGTTTTGAAAATGAAATAGATACTCTCTGAAAATGAATATGTGAAAAGTCGTTCACTGATGCGAATAAGTGAAAAATTCATTGATTCTTCAGTGAATATTCACTTATTGAAGAAGTGGAATAAAATTTTCAGCGTAATAAGTGAATATTCACTAACTAGGAGGGGCCGCGAACTCCGGATCACGGATTCGGCTCAAACTTTGCAATATGTTTTCGGATGTAGAAATATAAAGAAAGCTGCAATATTAGACCCTAACGCTAAAAAAAACTGAAGTTCTGCGCCTTTTTAGCTTTATTTTGAAAAAAGGCTTGAAAAAACCTCTTCTTGAAACGGTAACCATTTAACTCCGGGGAGTCTTAAATATAATTTCAAAAATAGAAAATAAAACTAGAGAAAACGAGCTTTCATTTGCTTTTTTAAGAATTAAAAAATGTTGATTCCTTCCAAAGTTATAAAAGTTTAAAATAGAGCATCGAAAATGCACTTTTTAATCCCTAAAATTAAACTGTTCGACTGCCGGCATATTTTGATGCACTTTCGATGCTCAATTTTAAACTTACATAGCTTTTGAAGGAATCAACATTTTTTAATTCTTAAAAAAGCCAATGAAAGCTCACTATCTCTAGTTTTGTTTTCTATTTTTGAAATTATATTTAAGACTCCCCGGAGTTAAATGGTTACCGTTTCAAGAAGAGGTTTTTTTCAAGCCTTTTTTCAAAATAAAGCTAAAAAGGCGCAGAACTTCAGTTTTTTTGAGCGTTAGGGTCTAATATTGCAGCTTTCTTTATATTTCTACATCCAAAAACATATCGCAAAGTTTGAGCCGAATCCGTGATCCGGAGTTCGCGGCCTCTACTAGTAAGTTGTTTTCCATATTAATTTTCAATATCACAGTCACCCTTAAGAACAAAATAATACGATACGCATTAGGGGTATTGTTAATTCTTTAATTTCGACTCTAGTTGTGGATCTGGATACATATCTGGAGAAGAAACTCTCAAGATAGTCCGGAGTATGCAGAATACGCATGATTTTATACATCAGTATTGCCATAAAGTAGTGTCTCCTCGAATCAGTGCGTAGCCAGCCCAGAGCTGCTCTATGAGACGAAATATGATCACCTCGATCTATACCTAACACATACCTCACATATGCATTCGGCAGTCTTTGTAATCTGTTTCTCAACTCTTGAGATGCATCAAAAAGAACTATCGAGCAGTACTCCAGATGAGGGAACAACAGTCCGGCCGAAAGCTCTTTAGGCAAGGTCTCAATATAGTCGACGAAAAAAACGTAAAGCAAACAACACACGATTAAATTTAATTCTTTGTAATATGATTCACATAATATATGGGCATTCCACGAAAGCTTAGCGTCTAGTACTTCACTAAGATTGACGACGCTATCGGAGGCAGTGCGTTGATATGCCACGGAACTGTGGCACAACCAGTGCCCATTGGATGGTATAGAATAGCGCTCGAGTACCGTCGTATATCGACGCACTGGTCGGAGATTGATCGTCCTCGACTCAGAACTTAGATAAAAATTATTAACAAAATGATTTTTGCCGAAAACGATTGCTTTTGTTTTGTGAGGCGCTCTCAGCCCACGCCGACACATCAGTCATCAGCTGCCGCCTGCTGCAGTGTTTGAATGCCCGCATCTAGACTATCTTTGCGTACTTTTGCGTAAACTTGGAAATCATTTGTGGACAGTATATGCTTGATGCATCTCGAGTCAAGGACGTCACGTATGTCGTTTATGTATAGGCAAAACAACAGGGATCCCAGAACGGATCCCTGTGGTAATCCGAGATTCGTGTTTAACCACGAAGATAAACCTTGAGATTGTGTACATACACATTATTGCCTACCAAACACATATATGAGCGTATCCACTGAAGAGCAGTTCTGGAGAAACCCATCAATTTCAGCCTTTCGAGAAGTCGAAAGGGAGAGATGGTGTCGAATGCATTGCTAAAGTCAATACAAACAGTAGCAGTAACATAATGTATTTCTTGTCGATGCCACGGCGTATATCTTCTGATAACTTAAGTATTGCCGTCTCAGTGGAGTTTTTTGAAACCTGTCAGCAGAGGATTAAGGATTTTCTTTTGTACACACGGAGAGAAATTTCGTACGACTTTCGTATGAATTGCTCGCTTATACCGCACCAGATTTTGTATGCGATATTTGTATACAATCGATGACACAAAGGCAACCAAAGCGAGCTTTATTCGCATGAAATTCTTCGATACCAAATTAGATCAACATCCTTACTCTATTCGCTATAAGACGATACGTTTTTGTCTTGCACTTGATACTAGAAAAACATCTCGACAGCTACGCCTTATTCGCAAGAGAGCGGTTGCGATTTTGGTAACCACTGTATGCGAATACGCGCGGCGGTAGGCGGCACGAACGGGCGTTTTGCTGCTGTTCGCGTTCTTCGATCCGTTATTCGCAACGAAAGCGTTTACCAAAATGGTATACAACGTATGCGAAAAGGGTATGGGGGCGCTGTTGCGATTTTTTCATAAGCTCGACAGGAAAATAGTATAAATTTCACACGCAGATGGCATCAATGTCATACCATTTTGCCATGAACTCGAAACATGCGTTTATTATAGTCATTGTTTGGTTTATTGGTATCCGAATGTAACGCGAAATGTGCATGATTCAAATCCATGCGATTATTGCAAGGAATTTCTTTCCCTATGTGAGGAGCTCTTGCATCTGATCCAGGGGTATTTTTTCCAAGACCTTTGAGAGAAAGCACAGGATCGAAATGGGCCTAAATTCTGATGGGCTTTTAGGCGCTGTGCACTTTTTTAGAGGTGTTATGCGCGCCTTCTTCTAGAGATCCGGAAAAACACCCCTTGCAAAGGAGCAATTGAACAGCCGTACAAGATGTTCCCCAATTAAGGGGAGCTCTTTATTTATATAGCTATATCTAATCTTCTTGGAAAACCAAAATGTTTCTCTTGAAGTTCATCGCGATCACGTAATTTCTGCTTTTCAATTTTAGAAGTAAGAAAATATCAATTATGCAGGTTTGTGTATTAAGAGGGTGTAATAGTCCTACTTTACCACTAATCCTGGTAAATCGGCGGAACATGTCGAAATAATTGACATAAATAAAAGAATAACGATTTGCGTATTAAACAAATTCAGCTGCCTTGCGTAATCCTCTAATACATCGTTCTACAAAGTTTTGGACAAAAAACGATGACACCTTTGTTTATTCTTGGAACGAAAATTAACCAAATTTTGTTCCAAGAAGCTGAATTTGTTTAATACGCAAATCGTTATTCTTATTTATTTATGTCAATTATTTTGACATGTTCCGTCGATAAAACTGGGTTAGTGGTAAGATAGGACTATTACGCCCTCTTAAATTAGATTACAAAAATTAAATTTCAAGGAGAGTGCAGACCTTCCGGGAAACAGATTTTAACGGGGCTTTGAAAATCGATTTCTGATATCTCAAAATGAAGCCCATGTAGTGTTCCTAATTCCGTCTCATAGGCCCTTTTTCTTGATATATGGGCAATCTAATCTCACATATACTCTATTTCCTTAAAAAATGGTGCAGGTATTTATGATACGAAAACGAATAAAAAGATTATAAAAGTAGACTGTAAAAGCTAAAATTTAAGCTCTGATTCGTTTAAAAATATTAATTTTTCAGGAAATTATAAGCAATCAAAGATAGCGTAAGAAAATGGATAAAAATACAACCGATTAAATCGTTTAAAAAGATGAAAAATTTTTTATCTATTTTCTTACGCTATTTTTGATTATGTTTATAATTTCCTAAAAGTTAATATTTTTTAACGAAACAAAACTCAAATTTTAGTTTTTCGTATCTACTTTTATAATCGTGTTAGCTCATCTTCGTATCAGAAGTACTTGCAAAGTGGCAGTTACTAGAAGAGACATTAGTTTTTAACGAAATAGAGCATATTTGAGATTAGATTGCCCATCATATCTCAAGAAAAAGGACATATGAAATGGAATTCGGAACATTGGGCGATGAGCACTCTCCTTGTTAGATATTTGTAGAGCGACGCATATGTATTACCTTGATTAAAATAATTTTCCCGCATACAATTCAATGGTACCGTTGAAAATATGAGAAGACTAAAAAGTAATGTTGGAAATCAGGATTTTTGTTGAATCATATTCAAAAGCTAGCATTCTAAAACCGTCACGTACGAATTTATGTGTACTTTATTTTTTATGCAAGGAAAATTTTTGAATTACATGTAAGATGGACCAAGGAATATTACCATAAAATATTCATTGCGACAAAAATTTTTCAAAAAATTGAGATGTTCATGAGAAAGTTTCATCTAAAACAAATTTAATGATGACCGAAGATTTGCGAAAAATTATAGAACGATCGGTTACCTTGTAACAGTGATCTCATCGAATGAATCAATAGTTTTTATTTTACAAAAAAAATGGTGAAATTTATACGACTTCTTTGAAAATGATGTTAAAGGTTGACCACTAGCAACGTTATCACCGGGTTCATTGAATCGAATGACGAAGTTTAAAATCTTCGTTTGCAATTCACTCTTTCTCAAGCTTATGTGAATTTCATATTATATAATAATTTGCATACATATTTGTACATTTATATTTCTATCTATCTCATAGTTTTTGATACTGGAAATTATAAGCATTTTTGGAGACTAATTAACTGATGTTCATATAAATTCATATATAGTCTCCTTTTATGACTTAATTGCCACGAGCATTATTGAATTTTAAATTTTTGGAACTTTATTGCTTTGTGAACTTCGACGCTTTCACACCCATTAAAAAAAAAGTAGAATCCTTCCTGATGCGTGTCTATATAAAAAAAAGCAAGAACTTAAAACTGGGCCAAGGTGAACATTCGATACATTTTGTATCAGAAGTGGTGTTATGCAAAAAGAAACATAAAGTATTTCCTCTCTCAGACGCCCCGACGTACATGCATGAGTTCCCCGAAAAAAGAGTACCAAAATAAAATCGGTTCATGTAGGCTTTTACGCGAATAAACAAATAAAGGAGTCATTAAATTTTGCGCCGGTCGGGTATTATGATTGCACCGATAATGCGTTGTGTACAATAATTTATGACACAATAAAGGTGAATTTTAAAAGGAAAAACTGTCCGACCGCCGCAACTGTACACACATATGCCACCTTTGAACGCGCTCCTGTCAAACGTGATTTATAACCCTATTGCATAACACTATTTTATTTTACTACTCTGTTTATTTTTGAGCCGATCCTGCAGAATTTCTTACGCGAAAACCCATAAAACTTGTCTGGAATCAATGGACACTTTCGACAATTTCATCACTCCTCTTCGTCTCGAAAAAGTCATTACATTCGGTTAATCGCGTGTTTTTTGAACAATGAAGTTATTCTGTTGCTTCGAGACGCCATTTTTTATAGCTGTAAATCATTAATCACCACGAGATATAACGCATCGTGCACAGATAGATGGTCTTTCATAAAATCCTTAATGTTTTATTCAAATATATTGATAAAAAGTTACGTTGTTATTTCATTTGACAGTGTATGTGACGTTCATAGAAATATATCGAATTATCTCTTATCGAACATGTGATATGTGATTTTTTCTCTTCAACACATCCTCTATTATATAAAGGTATTAATTTCTTCCCACTTTTGCCATTTGATTGAACGATCCTCCTACTGTATCTGTATATGCGTCATATGGGAAGCTTATTTAATATATATTTTTTGTACGTTCCAGGATATACTATTTCATGCCATTATAAAATGCTAATTTATTTATAATACTTGAATAATTTATAAATAATACTTGAATTATATCAAGTTATCAAATGTTTCTGTGCGTACTAAGAAGTAATGTTTCAAACTTAGATGGGAGTTTGTCTACGAGTGAAATGTATATATTTCGTAAAAATACTATGAACAATATTATTTGTTATTATCAATACTTACGTGTGTACGTGGTTCATTTTTCTCTGGTGGAATATTTGTGATTTATCAATTATTATAATCAATACACTGAGAAAAAAGTTTTGTAAAAATTACTATACTGTCTGAGCAAGCCACCACAAACTGTAAACAACTAAAAAAATTACCATACTTTGTAAATTTTCCTATCTTTCTAGCAAAATTTCTTATAAAGTATGGTAATCTTTTGAGTTTTTACAGTTTGTGGTGACTTTCCCAGAAAGTATAGTAATTTTTACAAAATTATTAATAATTTTTAGTAAACTTTTTTCTCAGTGTACGAACGAGCGTTAGCGAGCAATGAATTTTTTGTTAGTTTACATTAATCTGTAATAAATTTTTCACTTTAATTGAATGAATTTGATTAATGGCGAACGAGTGTTTGTATAAAAACTGATATGAATGGATATGCTTCTGGCTAATTTTAATGATTCTTCAGAGACATTTATAACGCAACTCATTGCCACGAATGAGATTCTTTTAAGGCATATAATAAAAAATCAATTATTTATTTTCACACACAATATGAGCAACATACTCGCTTCTGAAGTCAATGTCGTACAATCTTAATAATAATATAATTCATTATTTGCTCTTTCTTGTAAAGGCAACAATGCTGGAGATAAAGTCAATTTGTTCATTTTAACCATAAGTACAAACTACTTTTGTATTTCTTATCGTACATGTAAGAGATTTACCAAGCGTTTATTGTGAAACTTTTAATAACAACACTTATGATATACAGTAATGACATACTACATTCGTCTTAAAACTTGTTATTGGACAAATTGCATGCACTCCATAAATGATACCTACACAAACATATAAAATCATAACACGAAACCGCCGACAAATAAACAAAAGTAAGCACAATTCCTGTGATATTTCTAAATCCATATTGGTACAAAATAATGAAACTTTCCTTATCCCCACGAATCTTTCCTCCTACAGCAAAAACGCTTTTATTTTCATTTGTCCCTTCCATAAATAAGTCTGTATAATAAACACGAGATCCGAGAACAGTGAAAAAATCGCGCTCCATCATGCGCGCACATCAGGCGACTTTCCGAAGTCGCACCTTCTTACGCGCGGGCTTCCCCAGCTGCTACAACCGCAAATAAAACACTCGTTCGAGGATCAACGCACGTGAGTATTCCGAGAATAATATCGTTCACACCTGGGGATAACGGACGAGCGAAGCCAGAGGCGCAAGAGAGCGCGCAGTTGAAAGCCTTTGGCGTGCACGCTACTTTTTTTTTCTTTTAGGCTGTTGGGAGTGGTGCGAAGGGCGGGAGATAAGAGGGAGAGAGATAAGTTCGAGGAAGTAAGTATACTCGCTCGATGCCGATGTTGTGCGGGAATAAGTGTACGTTTATTAATGGAAAAGGAGGACTGAAATAGTACATTACGCTACCAGTGCGGGAAAGCAGATTTTCGTCTCGTGTGACGTTTACATCCGAGCGAAGCGAGGGTGGAAAGGCACACGAGACGAGAATCTCTTTCCCAAACATGTAGCGTAGAGTATTTTTTTATACGACGTGTGTAAAGCTAGATTTTGAGTACACGTTTTTTGCCAAGCATATGCAAAATTGAGCTTTGCGTAAGAGTATCGAAAAAGCATATATTTTTAGGTATAAGTACGAATGATGGAAATTAAGGGGTTTCCCGCGATTGTAGAATGATTGTTTTTTTATTTTTTTTTTTATTTTCTATTTTTTCCAGTTTGTGCTGGAACATCTACAAAGAAGAAGAAAAAATAATCAATTTATAAATAGACCAAAAACGCGTGATTACTGAGGGGCTAACTCAGACCTGCGTTAATCACATCCCAAAAGTTTTCGTTATATGCATAATAAATTGACGATAAACATTACACATAAATAGCCAAAATAATCTACCTTATAGTCTCCCAATCTATTTAACGACAACAATCTCAAAATTCATAATTCCCGCTTTTTTGGCAATTTGAAGTATATTATTATCACGCGAACCGGTGATTTATCAAAATTACGAGTTTTTTTTCTCCCAGTATCGAGTTCGGGCTCCACTCGCGTCAGCAGTCATGCAGACATTGTCTCCAGTGCATCAATATTTATGACGGCGATGACGATAAAGACTGGGTCACGTAGAGGGCTACTTTTTACTTTTAACGATCAATTAATGTTGAATTCGATCTTGCGAAGCGCATAATAGCACACGCGTAGACGAACGCCGTACGTAGATTCATACGACTATGTCTGACAAGAAAGGATTTGACAATAGGTTGGCAGAAAAAGAATGAACTTCGTGTGGGTAGTAAACACACAGATGCAATGTGATGACAGTTTTAGACTGATAATTTATTTAGAAGGCTTTTGATGTAGATGCAGTGATTATGAACATTAAATTTGGTTTAATATAATTGTTAAATATTGAATAATGGGGACCTTTTCTTTTGGAAATAATAATTTATCACATTGAAAGGTACGCAAATATTTTTCAACCCTATAATTATAGAACTTGTAGCTAATGGCCGTACTACCAAGGTTTTGTTAATAAATAAAACAAAGAATTACAACGTTTCGGACATTTTAATACGTCCCTCTTCAGGTTCTAGATACACAAAAATATACAAAATTTATATAAAAATGTTTTTTACAATTCACAATTTTACAAATTAACTTCGCAATAGTAATTAAAACTTACAATTGAAACGTATGGTCAATTAAATCTATTACGGAAAGTGATCTGTTCGTCACTGCTTACAAAATTGAAAATTTCGTCGTTTTTATACAGAATGTTACGCATATGTGTGTGTGTATAAGAGACGCGTAAAAAAACATTCTGTATAAAAACGACGAATTTTTCAATTTTGTAAGCAGTGACGAACGGATCACTTTCCGTAATAGATTTAATTGACCATACGTTTCAATTGTAAGTTTTAATTACTATTGCGAAGTTAATTTGTAAAATTGTGAATTGTAAAAAACATTTTTATATAAATTTTGTATATTTTTGTGTATCTAGAACCTGAAGAGGGACGTATTAAAATGTCCGAAACGTTGTAATTCTTTGTTTTATTTATTAACAAAACCTTGGTAGTACGGCCATTAGCTACAAGTTCTATAATTATATCAAAACCTGCCATTGGCTACATCTAACCAATTTTTCAAACCTACTGCAGCCAACACGTAGTACACAAATTGTGACGCACGCTCTGGTGTTAAACACATATCAAACGATCACAATGACTCGTCCATCCAAACCAAAATAAAAACATCGACACTTGCTATATGATGAATTCTATAGATTAGAGGGTCCAAAAAATAAAATAAAAATTTAGAGACACACCACTGCAATAAATTTTTTCTCATTTTTCAGGTCATACGATAGACGCGAAAATTTTCCCACACTCGAAAATGGTCTTGTACACGGGTTGTAAACGCAAATCCATTTTTCTTCAGGAAATTTAATATGGAAAAAATGGACGAAAGTGGTGACTGATGATTAGTCAATAGCAATCTCTTAAAGGTGTCAACATAAATATTCTCCAAAAAAGCGATTAAAGTAGAAGAAAAGAGCTTTAATTGAAGCTAAAGATCGTTAAAATCGGTCGGTTCAATTCGCGAAAAATGACAAAAAAATGAGCGATTTTTCCCGAATTAAGGTAATTTTTAAAGTTTTGATCATTTTTTGTCATTTTTCGCGATTTTTAAATGCATGTAACTTTGCACAGAATCGACCGCTTTTAACTATTTTTAACTTAAATTAAAGCTCCTTTCTTCTACTTTAATCGCTTTTTTGTGGAATATTTGTTGGCACCTATTATAATTTTTAGTATAAACAAACCAAAATAATGGCGTGATATAACGTGTTGATCCAATGAATAATTTATACTTTTATTATATTTTTATTTATTTATTTTTTATCTTAATAAGCTTCCAGTGTTATTATTACATTTTTTATTTATAGAAAATCTACTGGAATTATCTCTCAAAACAGTTCCTCTCCTCCCAAACACATACCACTCTCCCCAGAAAAACAAATGTAAAAAAACAAACAGAACTCTCTAAGTATACGAATTAAAATTCACCGCGCAAAACAACACGAATACAGACGTCCTATCGAATCAAGCGCAAGGCGCAAAAACCTCGCGCGTCTTTAACGAAGTAATCAGTCACTCGGATCAAACATCACCTGCGGCAGCGGTCGTCGAGAATTTCGCGAGATAGGCGGCTATTAAACGCGCGATTTTTTTTGCGCATTAGATGACCGAGACGCGGAAAAAATGTTCGCATAATACGAAAGACCTCTGCCGCAGAAACAATGAGTTTGCTATCTGCTATGGGAGGTCTAGATGATGGCTTGCGATGCGGATGATTTCACGGTTGACGCGACAAAAAGCAGGAAAATTTCTCTACTACGGGTTTACACGGTGCTAAGGATACATGATGCGCGTGCGCTTCTCCATTAGCGCAGTTTCAAGTGCGCGTGTCTATTAATATACTCCTGTTTAAAAAGATTGCGCTGGATGGTGATGGTTGCTCGGTAGGTTTTGCGAATATGTCTTTGAGTTAATTTTATTTGCTATAAACGTTTGCTCTAATAACAACCTATGACGAAAGTTTTATTCTTAGCTAAAACTTGAGTAAAAATTTGGAAGTTTGTCATTGATATTTATAAAATGTTGCCAATATAAATCTTATACTTATTAAAACCTTTCCGACCGCATGATTTGTTTCTAAAATGAGACAAACAATTTTTTCGGTTCGCAAAGTCCAAAGGAATATATTAAGCAAAATTCAAGCTAATCGATCAGATTGGTGTGAATGCAAATCACTCTACCGCCAGGATCAAAAACAGCATTACTTTGGACGTGATATTATCATCTGTAAATTAAAACTTTACGATTTCGACTCACAATTTTTTACTCGGTTAATATATTCACGAGTATGTCATGTTAATTACATCATTTATTAATTGTTATTACCTTGTTTTGTAGTATAATTTTGATATTCTTACCGCATTCCACGAGATATGATTTTTGTACTACATTATAGTGTACAAGAGAGTTTATTGAGCCCTAATAAGGTACATATCGGCTATTTAATACACGTTCATTTTCGAGAAAATCAAGTTGAAATATTTGTATATTTAATATCACAACCTTTAACCCTTTTTTAAAACATGCAAAAATTTTCTATTTTTCAAAGTCCTGCTTTCCACTACCGATTTTTATTGACCAATGCATAAACACCTCTTCAATGACTATAACATGTTCCCATTAAAGCGATGTAAACCTGCACCCTTCCTCCCGTAAAATATACACGACGTCACGGCACATCACGTCAGGAAAGCAAGAAACGGGAGCTTATTGTACATCGCTTTCTTACAAACTTGTCGAGACACTTAAAAATCACAGTATCATGCACATACGATTCGGTCGCGCTGTTGTAATAAATGATGCGAAAAATTTCTCGCGTGGACCACGAATCCATACGTAGAGCGATAAGAAATTTATCTCTTAATCCATCGTTTAATCGAACGCGCATGTATAGTATCCAACGTCACTGGGAATAAAAAAGGCCGCAATACCGAGACGCTCCTATCGCGACGACGACTATGATGGTTTAGCCTATCCTAGGCGCGTCTAAACGTATATACGTATATATTATTCAATTTTCCTTCGGTTTTATGAAGTGTCGGAAAAAGCTGCATAATTGATACGTACCGATGACGCCGTTGACGAGCAGAAATTTCAATTACGCGAGATATTGGGCTAGATTGTGCGTAGATTGAGCTGCGGTACGTTTTTTATGGGATAGAAATGAGTTGTGAGGAATGTTGACACACGCGTCCCATTATTCTTCAACTGGATCCTAATTGAAAAAAACACCAATAAATAACTTAAAATTCGTAATTTCAGTAGGTAAGGTAAAAGTACCAATACTTGGCCTTCAAAAATCGTTTACCAAAAAGTGGCCGCATGCACTAAATAGTATGTATTTCAAGTTACATTAATACAAATATATTATTTTCTTGTTCAAATATAATCTAGACATATAGATTCTAGTAACTAAGAACGGGTTGCGTTGTCTGATTTATATTTCATGAAGATAAATCAAAATTTGTGATGACATCTGTGCCTCTGCGACTACCTACCAGTACTTTCACGTAAGATTCAAGATAATTCCAGCCCAAATAATGAAGATAGGTTAGCAACTATATATTCAAGTAATATATATTTTGGTGTATTCTAAGTAACATTGTTGCATTGCATGTTTAAATAGACATTACAAACAACATATATGTAAGTTGGCGCAGTTAAAAATTTATCACACATTTTAGATTAATAAAGATTATGCAAAACTTTACAGAATGTAATTGCATTACGGAGGGCAAGCGAATTTGGATAAGTCGTTAATCGTAGTAATAATCGAGTTATAACGAATTACTGTTGTCCGGCCGGTATGGTAGATCGCATAATAGAGTTCGATATTCCACGCCATAGCCGTATCATTACCAACTGAGCAATTGGCACAGTTTCAAGCATATTAAAAATAAAATACGTAAAATCACAAAAAATTAAGAGAACACTTCGCTGTGGTTTTGAACGTTCTATCATCCAGTAAAAGTTTGAAGTCGAAATATTAAGTGGTTTTTGCAAAAACTTTGAACAAAACAAAATTCGTTTTCGTTCAAAGTTTTTGCAAAAACAATAACGTAGACGTGCAACAGTAAGCAAGACAATTATTTAAACAATTTTTAAACCCAAGTAGGCGGGGGATACGAGGTCCACGCTATTAGGGAGTCATGAAGATATGGAACAATAAGCAAAACGATTATTTCAATAATTTTTAAACCCAAGTAGCCAGGGGACGAGAGGTCTACGCATATAAGGGAGGCATGTAGTCATGAAAAAATAAGCAAAAAATTCTTAACCTCTATAACTCCACTCCCTTATATGCGTGGACCTGCTTTGTGCTTTTGTACCAAGCGAAAAAAACTAGTTGTCCGATATCTAGCATACTCATGATCCATGGCAGAATTTCAATATGTTAATCTTTAGCAATGGATAACGAGTATGCTAGATGTCGGACAACTATTTTTTTTCGCTTGGCACAAAAGCACAAAAGCACAGGCCTGTGCCTTTTATGTGGACTCGCTCTTAATGTAACGTTTGGATCATAGACTACAAAGTATAAATAGAGAACGTCAAGAATCAGCTATAGACTCGTGCTCGTGATACACACATGCACACGCACACGCACACACATGCACATACACACACGCACGCACACAGACATTTTCTAAAACAAGCATATTTCGACTCTGGATGCCGCACATACACACACGTACTCGATTCTAAATCGATTTTTCGATTCTTTTTCAAAAGAATCGATTCTATGGAATCGAATACCCTGTGCGATTCGATTCTGAGGAATCGATTCTTTTTTGCAGAATCGCCCATCCCTACCTCCATCGCCGCTCTCCCTAGTTGGGAGTGGGGAAAGGCTTCTGCCATACTGCCTCCCACTACCAACCTGAAGCTGCCGACCAATAGCGTTACTCCTAGGATCCTCGTCAACGGCCTGAGGTCCGCTTAAGGGAGAATGTACACCCAAGGGCCTTTGATTCTTTCCGAACGTGCCCCGTTAGTGACCGTCACACATAACCTTTTGAATGTTCACGATTGACAGGCAGTTTCTCATCTAGGTCGATAGCGCTCTCGTTTCATTCTATGGTCTTCGAACGAAGAATTTTGCATTTTCGAAATATAATACAACGTATTTCCATTCTATAATACGACGTAAGACGAGTATTATTATAATAAAAAAGTATTGTTACACTTAATAGTTTACTCGCACAACCCTGGTAACACACATTTTGCAATTCTGGTGCACTTCTAATTCAATTTCTCTGCTCTGCATGGAAATTGCGTCAGACCATACGTAACATGCTGTATACTTAACCTATATTTCTGCACAAAACGACTTGCACGAGGCTTTGAGCAGCAGAATTGCAGTAAACTTGCAAACTGACAATTACGCACTTGGATAACCCATCACCTGCACTTGCGCTTTCAGCAGAATTGCATGGGCAATAAGGAAGTTCATGTGCGCCAGGTACTGCGCAACAGAAATGAGCAGTCTTGTGCAATCGTTCGGGCAACCATATGGACCGACCCATCACGCGCGCGTCCACAAGAATTGCAACAGAATTACGCGTTGCGTCTGCTGCAGATGTGATGCAGCAAAAATTGCGTCAGAATTACAATAGCCGAAGTGCACTCTGACACAGACATCTGTTTGCACTTGCGCTTTCAGCAGAATTGGGTAGGAGATAAGCAAGTTCACGTGCGACAGACACTGTACAGCAGAAACGAGCAGTCTTGTGCAATCGTTCGGGCAACCATATGGACCGTCCCATCACGCGCGCGTCCACAAGAATTGCAACAGAATTACGCGTAGCGTCTGCTGTACATGAGATGCAGCGAAAATTGCGCCAAACTTACAATAGCTGAAGTGCACTTTGATATGAACAATGTTTTGTACTTGCGCTTTCAGCAGAATTGCACGGGAGATTAGTAAGTTCAAGTGCGTCAGATACTGTACAGCAGAAACGAGCAGTCTTATGCAATCAGTCGGGCAACCATATGGACCGTCCCATCACGCGCGCGTCCACGAAAATTGCAACATAATTACGCGTAGCATCTGTTGCAGATGTGGTGCAGCGAAAATTGCATCAGAATTACAATAGTTGAAGTGCACTCTGACATGGACAGTAGCTTCTACTTGCGCTTTCAGCAGAATTGCATGGCAGATAAGCAAGTTCACATGCGTCAGATACTGTACAGCAAAAACGAGCAGTTTTGCGCAATCGCCCGAACAAGAATATGGACGGTTCCATCAGGTGCGCGTCCACAAGAATTGCAGCAGAATTATGCGTAGCCTCTGCTGCAGATGTGCGAGTTCCACGCGTATACAAGAGCGTGTAAGACGTGTGTACATGGCAAAATAATTATTCAAACAATTCTTAACCCCAAGCAGGCGGGGATGCCAGTTTCACGGCTATCCGGGAGCGCGTCAGATGTTCATACATGGCAAAATAATTATTTACATAATTCTTAACCCCAAGCAGGCGGGGATGCAAGTTCCGCGCTTATACGGGAGTGCGTCAGAGGTGTATACAAGGCAAAATACCTATTTATAGAATTCCTAACCCCAAGAAGGCGGGGGAAGGCGTATATGGGAGCGCGTCAGACGTGTATACAAGGCAAAATAATTATTTATATAATTCCTAACCCCAAGAAGGCGGGCGATGCGAGTTCCACGCGTATACGGGAGCGCGACAGACGTGTATACATGACCAACTAATTATTTATATAATTCCTAACCCCAAGAAGGCGGGGGTGCGAGTTCCACGCGTATAAGGATGCGCGTTAGACGTGTATACATGGAAAAATAATTATTCAAATAATTCTTAACCCCAAGTAGGCGGGGGATGCGAGTTCCACGCGTATAAGGGAGCGTGTCAGAGGTGTATACAAGGAAAAATAATTATTTATATAATTCCTAACCCCAAGTAGACGGGGGATGTGACTTCCACGCGTATACGGGTGCGCGTGAGACGTATATACATGACAAAATAATTATTTATATAATTCCTAACCCCAAGAAGGCGGGGGATGCGAGTTCCACGCGTATACGGGAGCGCGACAGACATGTATACATGGCAAACTAATTATTTATATAATTCCTAACCCCAAGAAGGCGGGGGATGCGAGTTCCACGCGTATAAGGATGCGCGTTAGACGTGTATACATGGAAAAATAATTATTCAAATAATTCCTAACCCCAAGAAGGCGGGGGATGCGAGTTCCACGCGTATACGGGAGCGCGTCAGACGTGTATAGAAGGCAAAATAATTCTTTATAGAATTCCTAAACCCAAGTGAGCGGAGGATGCGAGTCCACGCGTATACGGGTGCGCGTTAGACGTGTATACATGGAATAATTCAAATAATTCTTATCCTCTTGTAGGTTGGGGATGCTCCCGTATTCGCGTGGAATGCGCACCTTGGAGTTAAGAATTATTTAAATAATTATTTTGCCATATATACACGTCTAGCGCGCTCCTGTATACGCGTGGAACTCGCATCCACCGCTTAGTTGGGTTTAGGAATTCTATAAATAATTCTTTTGCCTTCTATACACGTCTGGCGTGCTCCCGCCCGGTTGCAAATATTCACCTGGTTTTCACCTGAATTTCCACCTGAATTATCTCCTGAATTTCTATACCTAAATTTTACGTGAAATTCATGTAAAATATAGACGAAACCCACCTCAATTTTATGTGATATATACCTGTATTTCACGTATCGAAATTCTAAAAACGTCAGGTGCATATCACGTGATTTTCACCCGAACTTCACGTCAAATTCACCAGAGATAAATTAAAGCATTGTTCTCGTGTAACCGTTTTCTCAGGTGGAATCCACACGATTTTCACAAGATATTCGTATGAACTTCATGTAGATTTCAGGTTTATTTGACTATAATATGTCGTAGCATTTCCGGTCGAATTTAACCTGAAATTCACGTGATTTTCGCTCGTTATTCACGTGAACTTCACTTAAGATAAATTCAAGCCTCGTTAGCATGTTATCGTTTTTAGGTGAAAATCTCATGAATTTCAGGTTAAATTCACCCAAAAATTCTACGAAATATAGATAAAATATACCTGAAACCTACATGAAGTTCATACGAAAATCTTCTGAAAATCTCGTGAGATTCACCTGGGAAACGAAAACACGAGAACAAAGCTTCAATTTATCTCTGGTGAAAAAATCACGTGATAAGTGAAAAAATGGTTTAAAAACGAATAATTCATGATTAATGTTTCTTCTACTGAAGTATATTTATCCTCGGCCTACTTGGGGTTAAGAATTATTTGAATCATTATTTTGCCATGTATACATATCTAAGGCGCTCCCGTACACGTGTGAAACTCGGATCCCCCACCTGCTGGGGGTTAAGAATTATTTAAATAATTATTTTGCCATGAATACACGTCTAACGCACACCCGTATACGCGTGGAAGTCACATTGTCCCCGTCTACTTGTGATTAGGGATTATATAAATAATTATTTTCTCTTGTATGCACGTCTAACGTGCTGCTGTATACGTGTGAAACTCGTATCGCCCGCCTTCTTGGGGTTAGGAATTATATAAATAAGTATTTTGCCTTGTATACACCTCTGACGCGCTCCCATATACGCGTGGAACTCGCATCCCCCGCCTACTTGGGGTTAAGAATTATTAAAATAATTATTTTGCCATGTATACACGTCTAACGCGCACCCGTATACGCGTGGAAGTCACATCCCCCGCCAACTTGGGGTTAAGAATTATGTGTATAATTATTTTGCCATGTATACATATCTGACGCGCTCCCGTACACGTGTGAAACTCAGATCCCCCACCTGCTGGGGGTTAAGAATTAATTAAATAATTATTTTCTCTTGTAAGCATGTCTAACGTGCTGCTGTATACGCGTGAAACTCGTCACCCCCGCCTTCTTGGGGTTACGAATTATATAAATAAGTATTTTGCCTTGTATACAACGCTGACGCGCTCCCGTATACGCGTGGAACTCGCATCCCCCGCCTACTTGGGGTTAAGAATTATTTAAATATTATTTTGCCATGTACACACGTCTATCGCGCTCCCGTATACGCGTGGAACTTGCATCCACCGCTTACTTGGATTTAGAAATTCTATAAATAATTATTTTGCCTTCTATACACGTCTAACGCGTTCCCGTATACGCGTGGAACTCGCATCCCCCGGCTACTTGGGGTTAAGAATTATATAAATAATTATTTTGCCATGTATACACGTCTGACGCGCTCCCGTATACGCGTGGAACTTGTATTCCCAGCCTGCTTGGTGTTAAGAATTGTTTTAATAATTATTGCGCCATTTGTGCACGTCTGACGCGCTCTCGTATACGCGTGGAACTCGCACATCTGCAGCAAATGCTACGCGTAAGTCTGTTGCAATTCTTGCGGACGCGCGCGTGATGGGACGTTTCATATGGTGGCCCGAACGATTGCATAAGACTGCTCATTTCTGCTGCACAGTATCTGACGCACGTGAGCTTGCTTATCTCCCATGCAATTCTGCTGAAAGCGCAAGTACATGCTGTCGCCTTCGGCGAGAGCATAGTCTGCGCTCACCGCTAGGTGTCGCACTCTGCGCGGCTCCCGCTGTCAACCCGGCAGCGTGCGGGTATTATAAGCCCGCGCGGCCTACGCGTTCGTCGGGCTTCGTTCTCCTATATACATCCCGCCTTGCGCAGATGGTCTTGGCATTACGCTAAAGTTTAATTGGAGAATAAAGTTATTTTTTTTTGTAGACAAAACACTCGTTGTTATTGACTACAACCACGAGGTGCAAGGTCTCCTATCCTTGCCTCACCTCGTTTTTGCAAATGGGATCACTCCTGATCCCCGGACTCCTCTTCCTTCCCCCTTAGCACCTTCCTCTAGATGAGCCTGCGTGTTTTGAATACCGAGCTCTATACTCGTAAGAGTATTCAGGTTTGCACCGAAATTCTTAAGCAATTCTGCTGCACGCGGACGTCTATCACGAGCGTCTTAAGAGGCCGACTCTGTCACAAGTCTGCACCGTTTCTGCCGTAAAGTTTCTGCCGCGCACACCCATCGAAATTCTTACGCAATTCTGGTGCACGCGGGCGTCCATCACGAGCCTCTTGAGATCGCACTCCATCTGTCACAAGTCTGTACCGTTTTTGCCGTAAAGTTTCTGTCGCAAGCAACTAACGAAATTCTTACGCAATTCTGGTGCACGCGGGCATCCATCACGAGCCTCTTGAGATTGCACTCCATCTGTCGCAAATCTGCACTGTTTCTGCCGTAAAGTTTCTGTCGTAAGTAACTAACGAAATTTTTACGCAATTCTGCAGCATACGGGCGTCCATCACGCGTCTTTTGAGATCGCACTCCATCTGTCGCAATTCTGCAGCATTTCTGTTGTAAGTTTTCGGTCGCGTGCAACCGTCTGAATTCTTACGCAATTCTGCTGCACGCGGGCGTCCATTATGAGCTTCTTCAGATCGCACTCCATGTGTCACAAGTCTGCAGCATTTCTGTTGTAAGTTTGCTGTCACGTGCCACCGTCTGAATTCTTACACAATTCTGCTGCAAGCGGGCGTCCATCATGAGCCCCTTCAGATCGCACTCTATCTGTCGTAAGTCTGCAGCACTTCTGCTGTAAGGTTCTGGCTGCAGGTTCTGCCCGCAGAACTATGCGAAAATGCTAAGGTATGTTATGCATGATCTGCGCACTCGCGCGTGCGTCAGAGTGTGTTACCAGGGAATGTATAAGACTCCTCGAATCTCAACTGCGCGCGCTACCTTTATAAAGATCTTAGGAGAATATAAGATCGGTAGCAGTGTCATGCCAGAATATTTACGCATCGAAAAGCGCACAAGCTTCGACGTCTTTATTAGCGAAAAATTGCCGATATTCCGAAACTTTCATCTGCGCCGCTACCGTGTGCTTATATTTTTATGCGCCGGAAGCTCGCTTCATTTCAACGCACGATTTAACGTCATAAATCTTTCGCAGGGAGTTTTATAACTTTATGCAGTGCGCATGCGCGAGTACACAAATACCAAGTTATTTGGTAAAATTTATCGGTTTTCTTAGTAAAAATTCTTAGGTTACCTTGTAAAAATAACTAGATCTCAATTTTTACCAGTGTTTCTGGTAATTTTTATTCAGATAATTTGGTATTTTTTTTAAGTGGTTATGGTAGTTTTTCTTGGGAAACTTATAAATTGTATTAGAAACCTAGGAATAATGTGCGCGCTCTCGTTTTTCCGCTGTAGATGATTAAGGAGTGACTCCGGGAGGGGAAGAGCATGGAGAGGCGCAACAATAAAGTTGAAGCAACACGTAGCAAAACACTTGTAGTTTTATTTAATCCTAATAACACGCTGTACAACCCGGGCGAATTGCTCGCGCCAGGGCATGAGGTAAGTTGGGTGCGCACGACTGTAAACATGCCGTCGCCAGAGCTGAGGCGTAGTCCGCACGAGGTACTTGGCTGATGGTGAGGAGAGCGTGGTACGTCGAAGGCTGCTGCGGGCGGAAAGACCGGTGCCTCGCGCTCCTCTAGCGCGAACACCTCGCGAGGCTCAAGGCGCTGCTTGCGCGGATGGCGCTGTCTGTCGCCAGCCATGGCTGGTGTGTGCGCAGGCGCAGGTGCCACAATAACACGGCTTTTGACAGTCTGTCCATGCGCTACCAAGGCATCTTGGTAATTTTTACTCTAAAATTTCTCTCCGTGTACATTTATTGTCCATCTTCATCTGGAAAATATCGAGGTTCGCCATTCACTCGGCTTATGAAAGGAGCCAAGAAAGCTAAGTGGCGAATAGACCATTTGCCAATAAAATTTAGGTCACGTCTTCGTACTAGCCCTCTCACAATGCTTCTGGTTATTGAAACATATTTTGCACGCAGTATTCTCCATGACTTTTTTAGGTATGCAACTGAAAAAGAAAACAAAGGTTAATCGCTTACTAATTAAACGTCTGATTATGATTTTTTGATTGCGAGTTTAATTACTTACTAGATCTGTTTCTATTGTAGATTCGGCGAAGATAGATTTGTAATTCTCGGTAAGCAGCATTTCTTTTCCTCTTGCAGCGATATAGCACGTGCGTCGAGTTGTAGAGAAACTTCCTACGACGAATAAATCTAACTATTGCTAGTTCCTCGATCTCCAGCTCAAATGGATCCATTTTCCTTACAGCTTCAAATACGCTTGACTCTTTACTTTTGTTAATTGCTCTAACCTGTTAGCTGCTTCATCAAAACAACAAAAACAAAAAAACAACGCATCTAATTTGAATTCCCATTTAATGCTTTTCACATTTACAGGTTAAACAAAAACCGTTCTGTTGTTTGTTCTGATAGAGAAGGTTAGCAGCTGATAAGTTAAATCGACAGGAAATTATTTTTTTTTTAAATTCGATTGGAAATGGCTTTTAGACTGACCAGAGAAAATCTCGTACGAATGAGGATTTATCTTCAAGAAGGTTTTGAACCATTGGACATTGCAGAACAGTTGCATTATTGTTATATTCGCACGGTAATTAATTGGAGAAAGAGGTTCGAAGATGAATTAGAAAACGAAGTCCCTGCCATTGATTTAAGAGCGAGTAAGCCCACTTCTTTTAATTTTTATAACGATGAAAACTCTTCTCACTTCGCCTGCGAAAACTAGTATCTAATCTCGTTATTAACTAAATCTTAGAGCAACAAATTCACATTACTTTTAATAAATAGTTTACAGAAGTAGCTATTTTATTTAATATTAAGATTAATTAATAATTAGTTTTTATTAATATATTATCTATATTCTTGCGATAATTTTGCTGTATTACATTTTTTAACTCACTCTTTTGAAAAACCTGTATAGTAAATGCTAGTTTTCGCCGCAGACATGTCACAAGCTCTTATTACATCATTATTCCTTTATTAGATAATGGAAAGGTAGATAAATTGAACGACGAAGATTTGGAAATGATAGTTGCAGAAATGGAGAGAGATCCATTCCAGCCCGTATCAAAGTTACCAGCTTCTTTGAATTTAGATGTGAAACCGAGAGCGCTGAGGAAAGCTCTTAAGACGCGAACGAATCTGAAGTACCGGAAAGCTGCGAAGAAGGTTGAATTAAGAGAACCTCATGTTGTGGCCAGAATGCAATTCGCAAATAATTATGGAGCACGTACTGAAGAGGAATGGAAAAACACGGTGTATCTAGACGAAAAGGTATTTTCGACAGATAAAGATGGAAGATACGGGGTATGGCGGCTAGATGGTACGCGTTATGACGTTCGCTACGTATTGCAAAAAACGCATAGTGGGCGGCACACAAGATCGTATTGGGCGTGGGTGAGTGGGCATGGTCCTGGCGAAATTATTGACGTCGGCCGCAGGATGAACGCAGAACAATACGTTAGAATTCTGCAGACAGTATTGCTACCGTCTGTAGAACTAGCTCTTCCAGACCAACGCACAATATATGTTGTTGAAGACAATAGCGCAGTGCACACTGCGGGCGTTGTCCGAGAATGGTACCGACAACATCCTCGGTTACAACGTCTCATATGGCCACCACGTTCCCCTGATTTAAACATAATCGAAAATGTATCGGCGGAAATGGTGCGTGAGTGGAAACCAAACATGGCTACTACCGAAGATGAACTGCACGAGTGTGTAATTGATTTATGGAGAGATCTTCAAGGAAAACCAGAATATTTTCAATCCCTTACTGATTCCATGCCGCGACGAATTCAGAAATTGATTGATGCAAATGGTGGCCCAGTAAATTATTAAATGGTATTTTATATCCACGAATAAAATAAATAATATATATACATATATAAACTCATAATTAAAAAAATTACAATAGACTCTTAATTAGTAAGTATTTAAATATTTTCTTATTTCCAGGTATATTTCTGAAAAGCCGGTCCCGGACATCTCGAGCCAAGCAGCAGCAGCGGCAGCGTCTACTAGTAGCAGATGAGTCACCCCAGCCACCGCTCCTGCCGCCCACCAGCAGTCCAGAGGATAATAGAAATATATGTTAATTTATATATATGTTAACGTATTTATAAGAATAAATAAAAAAAATATCACGCTATTTCTCTGTCCTTTTCTGTTTCGTTATTGCGTGTACCGACCCACGCACCCATGCGCGCACACACACAGAGGCAGATACACACAGTTGTGTGAAATATTTCTACAAATTATATTTTATACATTCTTCGTCCCGCGGCTATCGGGACCCATAACCATAACCATAACCTGTTGTTCTGGAGCACGCAAAATTGCAGAGGTGTATGACCACCAAAAGACGCACCACATGAAGGAAAGTCCCCACAGCTTTAGGCTTATAGGCAAGCTCGCTGACTGTATCCCCTCCACTGCGAGAGAGCACGCCGACCCTGGCCCGCACAGTGGCTGTTAGCTCTCGGCGCCGAGCTTTCGATCACTCCGTTTTTCGGTGATCGCAAGCTCGGCGCAGAAAGCTGACAGCCACTGCGCGGGCCAGGGTCGGCGCGCTCTCTCGCAGTGGAGGGGACACAGATAGCGAGCTTACCTATAAGTACGGCCTAGAGCAGTGGGGACTTTTCTCCGTGTAAAGTTATAAAACTCCCTGCGAAAGATTTATGATGTAAATCGTGCGTTGAAATGAAGCGAGCTTCCGGCGCATAAAAATATAAGCACACGGTAGCGGCGCAGATGAAAGTTTCGGAATATCGGCAATTTTTCGCTAATAAAGACGTCGCAGCTTGTGCGCTTTTCGATGCGTAAATATTCTGGCATGACACTGCTACCGATCTTATATTCTCCTAAGATCTTTATAAAGGTAGCGCGCGCAGTTGAGATTCGAGGAGTCTTATACATTGTGCGAGTAAACTATTAAGTGTAACAATACTTTTTTATTATAATAATACTCGTCTTACGTCGTATTATAGAATGGAAATACGTTGTATTATATTTCGAAAATGCAAAATTCTTCGTTCGAAGACCATAGAATGAAACGAAAGCGCTATCGACCTAGATGAGAAACTGCCTGTCAATCGTGAACATTCAAAAGGTTATGTGTGACGGTCACTAACGGGGCACGTTCGGAAAGAATCAAAGGCCCTTGGGTGTACATAAGCGCTGCGCTACGCTGAGCTACGTTACGCTACGCTACGCTGCGCTGCGCTGCGCTACGCTGTCGCATTGATTACTTGTAGACCACGTCGCTGATTGGCTAACATTTAAATATTACCCAATCAGCGACGACGTCTACAAGTAATCAATGCGACAGCGTAGCGCAGCGCAGCGTAGCGTAGCGTAGCTCAGCGTAGCGCAGCGCTTATGTACATTCTCCCTTAGGGGTATTTAAGGAAGAGCCCCGGACCCTTCATAGTCAGTCGCTACTGAGTACATGAGACGCTTCGTAGCTTTGACCTGGGTCGTTATCAATATTTTTGGTACTCTGTTGCACATTGTGCATGTTGCGCCCAGAAGCTTTAAATAATCGATTGAGTTATATAGAATCACAAACGCATTAATCAATTAATTGTGAAAGACATTAGTTCAAGTGATATTTAATTCAATAAATTCCAAATTAACTTTAATCTCTCGAGTTCGTGTTTTATTTAATTTCTCCTGCAACCTATGCGCTTTAGCGCTTAATTGAGCAAACGAATTCCACGTTCCGATTGGTCAACTTGGCGACCATTGCAGAAGCGCCTTTCTGCTCTCCGAGCCTGACAGCGAATCCACATTGCATGAGCTATACTCGATGCGCGATGCGCGATGCCGTCCGAAAATGCCCTGTCTACAACCACCGATTTTTTTTTTGCGCATGCGCAAAAATCACCAGAGAGGGTTAGTGATGTAAGAAGAGCCAATCGTAAAAAAATTAACCCTAAATATTGAGTTTGCGTTGAACACACCTAAAAATCAAAGAATACGAGTTTCTGCTTTCTAAACTGAAACCTAGTCTGGAATGATTTGGTGAATAGTTGAAACATCAATTGCATAAAACAATGCATTTTTTTGTACACAATCGCCATGTGCTAAATAGCTGTAAAAATATATGTAAATTAACATTCAATCTAAACTTGCATTTATTATATTTACTTACTTTAGCGTTATACACAGTCTTAACTCTGGAGAGGTATTGGTACTCTCCGACTATATTTTGTTATTCTATCTTTAACTAAATTACATAAATACATAAATGCTTGTACATTCATTCTAGTAAAATTCATGAACTCTTCTTCGTCATTCATCTTAAAATACGTAAAAACTCTCTCATAAGCACCATATCCTGTTAAGTAATTATTTCTAATTAATGGTTTGCACCACCATCTTCTGAATTTTTTTTTCGATTTCTTAGTAATTGTATTAATCGAAGGTAATTAATGCTTATTTCCAGTACTTCAACAACCAGATTATGATCATCCATTTTACATTAATTGAAAAATCTTCTTATAATAAAATCTCTAAATCACTAATCTTCTTCCAACACTTGACTCTTTGTTAATGTTAGAAAGCAGAAACTCATGTAGTCATGTTTTGATCTTTTTAGGTGTGTTCAGCGAAAACAATATTTAGGGTTAATTTTTTACAGTTGGCTCTTCAGCTTCATACATCCCTAACCCCCTCTAGTGATTTTTACGCATGCGCCAAAAAAAAATCGGTGGTTGTAGACAGGGCAAAAAAAAGTTGTCCGAAATCTACAAGATTTATAACTCTATGGTTATAAATCCTATAATAATTTTAAACATAGAGTTATAAATCTTATAGATTTCGGACAACTTTTTTTCGGAAGGCATCGCACATCACGCATCGAGCATAGCTCATGCAATGTGGATTTGCTGTCGGGTCGTATAACAGAACAGTTGCTTGCTCGTTGCGTCGCAGTCAGTGGCGTCAGTGCACCATGGAAAGCGACAACACAAGAGTTCTATCTATACAAAGACAAAATAGTACTGATTCTGACCTGAGTCCTCCAAGATCAAGTAAGAAAGATAAATCATGTGAAAAGCGATAACACAAGAGTTCTATACGAAGACGGAATAGTACTGATTCAGACTCAAGTCCTCCAAGATCTAAGAAAAGAGACAAGATAAGTATTCTGAAAGAATGTTTAGAAAAAGTACGGATTCAGACTTAAGCCCTCTAAGGTCTCATAAACAAAATACGTTATTTAATGAAAGAAAGCAAAAGAATTACATTGATCAAGATCAAACAAAGAGAGTAGACTCTGATTTCAATCTGCCAAGACAAAGTATATGGGATCAATTTTATGGAAAAGAAGAAAATAGATATTTTGATAAAAACAGAAAAAGGAGAAATGCAGATTCAGAATTTAGTCCTCTAAGACAAAGTAAAACAGATAAATCATATAAAAATAGACAAAATAAATATAGTGAAAAAAAACAAAGACAAAATACTGATTCAGATTTTAGTTCTCCGAGACAAAATAAGAAAACTGAATTGCATAATAAGAGAGAAGGTAAATCTTCTAAGGAAAATAAAAGAGATTCTGACTCTGATATAAGCCCTCCAAGGCATAATAGAAAAGAATATATGCAAAATAGGTACAATGAATTTGATATCTCATCATGCAAAAATTCAAAGCATGAGAAAAATAATGACAAAAATACAAACAATACTAAAATGAAGAAAACACTAGATGGTACATCAGCAGGACTTCAAAATTTAAAGTCGTTAAGAGAGGAAGAAGAAGCACACAAAAGACATGAGGTTGAAATGATGAAAAAAGTAAGTAATTATAGTATTTTTAACGTAAATGAAAATTAATTATATGGCATTAGTATATGTACGACAGATTTGTCTACCGCGACAAAAATACTCATCGTTTCAGTAACGAGAATTTTGATATAACAGGCAAAAAAATAGTTTCCACACAAGAAAGAATATTATTTCTTTAGTCAATTATCAAAAATTGTCAAAATTTCCAAGTGTCCTTTCATGTTTTAATATGTATATCGTACATTTTGAGGTTTGGAAATCTGTCGTACAAATAACGTTTTTAACACATCCATCGTAAAGTTCGTACTTTACTATCGTGTACTTTTCACAAGAAAATAGTTTCCACACAAGAAGGAATATTATTTCTTTAGTCAATTACCAAATCCTAATTGTCAAAAGGACCCCGCACACAATGTATGGGAAAAAATCATTCGGTCAAATTGAACGAAATTGAAAAAAGATAGATTTCTTCAGGACCTCAAGATCTATTTTTTTCTAAAGTTTCGTTCAATTTGACCGGATGATTTTTTCCCATACATTGTGTGTGGGGTCCTTTATGTAATTTTAAAAATTTTCAAGTATCCTTTCATCTATTAATACATGTTGTACATTTTTTGAGGTTAGGAAATCTGTCGTACATATAACAACGGCCTTAATTATATAGATACATAATTATATTTTTTTATATATTTTATTTAAACTTATTTATAGATGAGTAAGGAAATTAGCGGTCATGGACAAACAGTCATACTACGAGACCGAAAAACTGGAAGAAAAAGGGATCTTCAAAAGGAAGCAGCTGACAAATTTGAAAAACAAAAAGTTCAAAAGGAAGTAGATGCTATATATGCTAAGTGGGGTAAAGGGTAAGTTAAAGTTCAATTTCTACTGAACATTAATAATAGTAGTTTTCAGTCCTAAACCGTAAAGTTGCATTATTTTTTGTCATGAGTGTCCGTAAAATTTGAAAGAATTTTGCATTCTTTACTGTAATTTTTCTCTTATTTTTTCTCTTATTTTTCTGTTTTCTCTCTCCAATTTTGCTATCCTTTCCACCCATGCATATTATCAACACATGAGGAATGTTTTTTAATCTACACTCAAAAAAATTTATTTCACTTGATATTTTGAAATATTCAACTTATATTTTTAATTCTAGGTTAAAGCAGATGGAAGATCAAGAAGATAAAATGAAGAGTGATTTACGAGAAATGAGTAAACCTCTAGCTAGATATGCAAATGATCACGATCTAGAATGTGAACGTCGTGCACGTGACAGAGACAGGATGGATGATCCAATATTGGCATACATTAGAGAGAAAGAAATCAAAGAAAGCAAAAGAAGACCAGGTATAATTATTATTCATTATTATTTTAATTCAATGTATAATTCATTGAAAACATACAATTTTTGTATTAACCTTATATATTTTACCAATTAAATTTCATTCTAGGAAAACCAAAATATGAAGGTTCCTTTATCCCAAACCAATATGGTATAAAGCCTGGATATCGGTGGGATGGCGTTGATCGTAGCAATGGCTATGAGAAAAAGTGGTTTGAGGCCCAAAACATAAAAAAAGCGGTCGAAGAAGAAGCTTTCAAATGGAGCACAGCAGATATGTAAATTCATGATTGCAGTCTTCTAGATTTTTCTAAATTCTCCTCGGGAATGTATTTCTTGTATAAAGTAATTTTGTGAAATAATTTATTGTACAGTTTGTATATATGTATATATATTGTTTTTAATCTTTTATATAACTAAAATAAGAATATCTTCCTTATTATCATATTTCGTTTTCTCAATTTTTTATCACAACAATCATACCTAATCAAATCCCAACTCTAGACATTTACTCATTGTGAAACTTTGTTAAGCCCACACTTCCTTACCAACCGCGGTGGCTCCACGCCTCCACACCACCTACTTTACCATCACTCGCTATCAATTTTATCTCATGATCAACTACCGATCCACCAGATACCGCCACCTCCCCGCATCCTGGCTCCACCTGCCGTCGCGTGTGCATCTTCCTTCCGCACTTCGGGATCAGCGTCGCCAAAAGTGACTCCCTCCAAAGCGCGATATTTGAAAATGCTGTTTTGGGCATTAAAAAAGTTGCCCCAAATAATTATTTTAAACGTTGCATAAATTAAAGTAGGTCACAAAAAGAAAAGTTACTGTGAAAAAAATAATTTATTTGGCATTGTTTATTTATTTTTGATTATTGAAAATTTTCGCATAGTGACTATTACATTTGACAAAAACGCGTGAAAAACTCATGAAATGCATGAAATCCAATGCATTTAAGATTCCTGCATAACTATAGATTATTATAGTATTAAATAACAATTATTTACAAGAAAATAACAATAAACAAATAAACGAAAGTATTCGTTGTGGGCGCGGTAACGCCTGGGGAGAAGCGCTCTAAGTTACCGACTCAGAGGATAAGGAAGAGCTGTATCCCGTATCATGCGACGACGGCGTCGGGCGTTGAAATGCAAATAAAATCGGGAGGAGAACAAACCTATTGCACGTTAGCGCAATTTGATAATGAGCAATTGTTAATGAATGTAGTAAATATGTTCTATATTTTTATAAGTCTATCCTTGTATGTATGTAAATTCACATATGTTTATTTGCACATATGAACATACAAGTAAAATATATAATCACACTTGTTGATTTTGATACTTGATTTTTCATTAGCTGTTAGTTTATAACAATTGATCAATGTTACATTTATATACTGCAATAATATCAATCTTGCCGATTAGATATATATCTACTTGTCAAAATTTATCGAATTCCTCCTTTTTATTCAGTTCTTTCAAAAACCCTTTTTTTTATAATTTAACAATATATATCGATCAAGTTTAGACACTTTCAAAATGGGAGTCGCGTAAAATAATGATTTTATTAACCAATAACAAATATTGACATTATAATTTTTATTTAGATAACTTATATGTTACCAAACGAATGTGTATATACCTATACAACGATTTAATAATAATAATATATATAAATATAAGATGTTTATAAATGTTTTCTACATGGTGAGAAGCATACGGAACCCAATTATTATACAATTATTTCTTTTAATAGCTGCCAAATTCGCTTTTAGTATTAATGCGCGATTACTCTTATTTGTAAATGAAAATTCTTTTTACTGTCTTCTTTTCCCAAGCACGCGTGCGAAGCTTAATTAATTGTTATTAACCTTTAGAGGACGGGGATTTGGGTTTACTGTTTTCTCTCACTTTTCTATAGAAATCGAGTTTTTGTGATGTCTCACATCTCAAAACTAACACATGTAAAGGGTCGATCATGGGCATGGCCCGTATAGGGGCCATCCCGTCCTCTAAAGGTTAATAAGCCGCTGCGCATTTGGCTCCTGTGCTAAGGAAAGGTAAAAGAGTATAGAACATTTTCACTTAAGGACGTTCACCAGCTCAAATTCGTCAATATAGCAAAAATTTTGAATTAAAAATATTATTTGCGATGGAAATTCTTCATAAGTCTCTATACACTACTCCAAAAATAAAAAAAAAATGTCGGTTTAAGATAAAAGCTGTCAATGCGATATTTAAATAAATAGCACTGAAATGGTGTGACTATATATATATATACACAAATAACATGGAGTTTTTCTTTATCTTGCTATGTCTCTAAAATTAATAACGCTCCCCATATTGAAAATTATTTTTCCTTTATTATTATTCCATATTATTCCTCTTGATTTCTAGTTTTATCCCTTACGGTTGAAAAAAAAAACACAAAGAAAACTTTTTTTGCAGTAAACCAAAATGTATTTTTCAAACGAGCTTAGATAGGGATCCCGTGTTAACGCTGAAACTTTGAATTCAAATATTTCTTTTTTGAATGCCGCTATGGACGTGGGGCTTTGAAGCATGTACTAAGGACACTAAATAAAACATTTTCTGCAAGTTTCAGGAAAATCACAAGAAAATCGTTTTCTCTTACAGCGAGCGCACGCGAAGTCGATCTCTTGGAGACGATCTTCGCGCTTGTGCATTCTTTGGAATGTAAGAAGATAAGAGTTAAAAATTTGATTAGATAGGGTTTACGAGGAGTGCAGTTCCAAAGGCAAGTTTTGTGCGCGTGCTTTTCACTAGCTTCAGAAAATCAACGATATAAATTAACCAAAACAGAGCGCACGCGGAGTCAAGCTGTCGAAAACGAGCTTTCTGTACGTACTCTAAAAATATTACTTTCCGATCGCTTAATTCAGGCGTGGATCAAAGGGGGGGATAGGAGCGAATAAAATTTTTAGATACGATAACTTCCTAAAACCGCAATTGGCGAAGCCGCGAGTTTGTAGTATCAACATGCGTACGGATGAAAAAAAAAACATTTCAATGAAACAATAGAAAATTCAAAAACCAAAACCCTACTACACTCTCGAGCATATAAAGGAAATACGTAGATGTGTTACATGACAATTTAAAAACTTTTAAAACGAAAGTAGCCGAAGGATGCGAGGTCCACTTATATAAGGGAGTAACGCAGACTTGCGGCACAATTATTTAAACAATTTTTAACCTAAATGACAGGGGAATACAAGATCCACGCATATAAGGGGGTAACGCATACGTGCGGTACGATTATTTAAATAATTTTTAAAGTCGGGGGATGAAAGGTTCACGTATATAAGGGAGTAGCACAGACGTGCGGCACGATTATTGAAATAATTTTTAAACCCAAGTAGCCTGGCGATGCGAGGTCCCCGGATATAAGGAAATTACAAAGAAGTGCCACACTATTATTTCAATAATTTTTAAACACAAATAGCAGGGGAAACAAGGCCAAGGCCCGCGCAATATATGGGACTTACGCAGACGTGCGGCATGATTATTTAAATAATTTTTAAACCTAAGTAGCCGGAGGATGCGAGGTCCACGCATATAAGGGTGTAACGCAGACGTGCGGTACGATTATTTAAATAATTTTCGAAGTCGGGGGACGGAAGGTTCACGCATATATAAGGGCGTAACGCAGACGTGCGGCACGATTATTTAAATAATTTTTAAACTAAATGGCAGGGGGATACAAGGTTCAGGCATACAAGGAAGTTACGTAGACGTGCAGCACGATTCTTTAAATAATTATGAAGTCTGGGGATAGAAAATTCACGCATATAAAAGAATTACGTAGACGTGCAGCAGTAAGCAAGACAATTATTTAAATAATTTTTATACCCAAGTAGCAGGGGGATACAAGGTTTACGCATATAAGGGAGTTACGTAGATGTGCAGCACGATTATTTAAATAATTTTTAAACCCAAAAAGCAGGGGGATAGCAGATCCCCGCATATGAGAGAGTAACGCAGACGTGCGGCACGATTATTGGAATAATTTTTAAACCCAAATAGCAGCGGGATACAAAGTCCATGCATATAAGAGAATAACGTAGACGTGCAGCAGTGAGCAAGATAATTATTTAAATTACCTTTAAACTTAAATAGTAGGAGGATAAAAGACCCACGCATGTAAGGGAGTTACGCAGACGTGCGTCACGATTACTTAAATAATTTTTAAACCCAAGTAGCCGGAGGATGCGAGATCCACGCATATAAGTGAGTTACGCAGACGTGCGGCAAGATTATTTAAACAATTGTGAACCTAAATAGCAGCGGGATACAAGAACTACGCATATGAGGGTGTTATATACGTAGACGTACAGCAGTATGTTGGACAGTTATTTAAATAATTTTTAAACCCAAGTCGCTGGGGGATGCGACGTCCACTCATATAAGGGAGTTACGTAGACGTGAAAATCTATTATTTAAATAATGTTAAAACCCATGCAGCCGGGGAATAGGAGGTCAACGTATATAAGTGAGTTACGTAGACGTACGGCACGATTATTGAAATGATTTTTAAACCCAAGTAGCCTGGGAATGCGAGGTCCCCGGATATAAGGAAATTACGAAGACTTGCCACACTATTATTATTTCAATAATTTTTAAACCCAAATAGTAGAGGGATGCATAGTCCACTCATATAAAGGAATTACGTAGACGTGCAGCAGTAAGCAACACAATTATTTAAATAACACTAAAACCCAAATAGACGGGGGATGCAAGGTCCACCCTGGCGAAAGTAAAAACTGCACATATCTGCACATCTCTGCACATCTCTGCACATTTTTGCACATTTTTACACATTTTTGCACATTTTGTCCACTTATTAGACTTTTGTAAAAAAATGTGCAAAAATGTGCAGAAATGTGCAGAAGTGTGCGGTTATGTGCGGGAATGTACAGAAATGTACAGAAATGTACTCTAATATGTACAAATGAATGTTTATTTATCATACTAAACGAAACAAGAATTTAATTTTCTTCAATTCAAAAAATATTTTCTTAAAGTAAGAAAATATTTACAGAACGAAAATTTGAAAAATATAAACTTCTTTTTTGATAGCGATCTAGAATAAAGCTAATACCAAAGAAGAAACTTTAGAGAATATATTTTCAGTACTGGCCTGATTTCTACTTTACCGGCACTAAATTTTTTAAGTAAATCGAATTTAATTAATTAATGTCTTATCATTAAGTTATTCATTTTCTTAAAATATTGTGTAAATATAAAAAATTATTAAAAATCATTAATATATTAGATGAATAATCAAAATGTAATATCAATTAAATAAATACGGATAATGCACCTTATGTAGATGAAAATGCCCAAATTCTTTAATGCGAGCGATAGCGTAACGGTTTGCGTGCGTGCGTAGTTACCCAAGGGTCGTGGGTTCGATTCTCGGTCAGGGAGAAAATTTTATGAAAGTTTTTTTCAGCGATAATTAAAGTGCAATTTAATTGATAATAAACAATTTCTAATGAACATGCGAAATATTTATACTAATGATTAACAAAGTTTTTATACATTTATGAAGCTCATTAATTTTTCATCTGATAATTATATTGAATTGTACCTACATCTTTGTATATTTTTGCACATTTCTGCACATTTTCGTACATTTCTGTACATTTCTGCACGTTTCTGCACATTTCTGCACATTTCTGCACATTTTTGCATATTTTTGTACAAAAGTCTAATAAGTGGACAAAATGTGCAAAAATGTGCAGAAATGTGCAGAAATGTGCAGAAATATGCAAAAATGTTCAGAAATTTACCAAAATGTGCAGAAATCTACATAATTGTACATATATGTGCAAATATGTGCAGATATGTGCAGTTTTTACTTCCGGCAGGGCACGCATATAAGGGAGACAAGTCGTCGTGCAGCCCGATTAGTTAAACAATTTTTAACCTAAATGGCCGGGAGATACAAGATCCGCACGCATATAAGTGTGTAACGCCGAAGTGCGGTACTGTTATTTAAATAATTTTTAAAGTCGGGGGATGGAATGTCCACGTATATAAGGGAGTTACGTAGTGCCGCACGATTATTTATACAATTTTTAACCTAAATGGCAGGGGGATACAAGATCCACGCTTATAAGGGTGTAACGCAGACGAGCGGGACGATTATTGGAATAATTTTTAAACCCAAGTAGCCTGGGGATGCAAGGTCCCCGGATATAAGGAAATAACGAAGAGGTGCCACACTATTATTATTTCAATAATATTTAAACGCAAATAGCAGGAAGATACAAGGTCCACGCATATAAGGGAGTGACGTAGACGTGCGGCACGATTAGTTAAACAATTATTATCCTAAATGGCAGGGGGATACAAGATCCACGCATATAAGGGTGTAACGCAGACGTGCGGTACGATTATTTAAATAATTTTTAAACCCAAGTAACCGGGGGATGCGAGGTCCCCGGATATAAGGAAATTACGAAGACGTGCCCCACTATTATTTCAATAATTTTTAAACACAAATAGCAGGGGGATACAAGGCCCGCGCATATATGGGAGTTACGCAGACGTGCGGCAGGATTATTTAAATCATTTTTAAACCTAAGTAGCCGGGGAATGCGAGGTCCACGCATATAAGGGTTTATCGCAGACGTGCGGTACGATTATTTAAATAATTTTCAAAGTCGGGGCTTAGAAGGTTCACGCATATAAGAGAATTACGTAGACGTACCACGCACGATTATTTAAATAATTCTTAAATCCAAAGTGCCGGAGGTTGCCAGGTCCACGCATATAAGGGTGTAACGCAGATGCGCGGTACGATTATTTAAATAATTTTCGAAGTTTGGGGACAGAAGGTTCACGCATATAAGAGAATTACGTAGACGTGCGGCACGATGATTTAAATAATTTTGAAACCCAAAGTGCCGGGGGTTTCCAGGTCCACGCATATAAGGGTGTAACGCAGACGTGCGGTACGATTATTTAAATAATTTTCGAACTCGGGGGATAGAAGGTTCACGCATATAAGACAATTACGTAGACGTGCGGTACGATGATTTAAATAATTTTTAAACCCAAGTAGCCGGGGGATGCGAGGTCCACGCATATAAGGGTTTATCGCAGACGTGCGGTACGATTATTTAAATAATTTTTAACCTAAATGGCGGGGGGATACGAGGTTCAGGCATATAAGGAAGTTACGTAGACGTGCAGCACGATTATTAAAATAATTTTTAAACCCAAATAGCAGGGGGATACAAGGTCCGCAAATATAAGGGAGTTACGTAGACTTGCGGCACGATTATTTAAATAATTTTCCAAGTCGGGGGATAGAAGGCTCACGCATATAAGAGAATTACGTAGACGTGTAACACGATTATTTAAATAATTTTTAAACCCAAATAGCAGCGGGATACAAAGTCCATGCATATAAGAGAATAACGTAGACGTGCAACAGTGAGCAAGACAATTATTTAAATTACCTTTAAACTTAAATAGCAGGAGGATACAAGGTCCACGCATGTAAGGGAGTTACGCAGACGTGTGCCCCAATTACTTAGATGATTTTTAAACCCAAGTAGCCGGCGGATGGGAGATCCACGCATATAAGTGAGTTACGCAGACGTACGGCACGATTATTTAAATAATTTTTAAATCCAAGTAGCCGGGGGATGCGAGGTCCACGCAAATAAGTGAGTTACGCAGACGTACGGCAAGATTATTTAAATAATTTTTAAACCCAAGTAGCCGGGGGATGCGAAGTCCACGCATATAAGGGTTTAACGCAAACGTGCGGTACGATTATTTAAATAATTTTCGAAGTCGGGGGATGGAAGTTTCACGCAAATAAGAGAATTGCGTAGACGTGCAGCAGTAAGCAAAACAATTATTTTTTTAATAATTTTTAAACTCATGTAGCAGGAAGATACAAGGTCCACGCATATAAGGCAGTTACGTAGACGTGCGGTACGATTATTTAAACAATTTTTAATCTAAATGACAGGGGGATACAAGATCCACGCATATAAGTGAGTAACGCAGACGTGCGGCACGATTATTTACATAACATTTAAACTCAATTAGCAGGAGGATACAAGTTCCACTCATATAAGGGAGTCACGTAGACGTGCAGGACGATTATTTAATTAGCTGGGCATGCAATGTCCATCACGCGTATGAGTTAAGGTAGCTTGGGCAGATGGTGCCGTATCTAGCGAGGGGCCCAGGGTATTTTATAAATTTAAGCTTACATAACTACTTTAAAATATCTAAATATTATTATACATTTAGTATTTATGCGAATACGACGTTGCCGGGTCTCACGCGCATGCGCAAAAGGTACTTCTAATGTGAGAATAAACAGTAGATCTCGTTTTTAGAATTTAATTTTCTTGAATCTTTCGTTGTTAATCGGTATTTTTTTTTATTCTAACGGAATCTTCATAAAAAGAACTATAACCTTTCGCCTTTATACGAAAAAGTATCTTTGTAAAGTTAAAAAGAGGCAATCTACGATTTCAGCCCATTAAGCTACGTATTAAAATGTCAATTTTTTCTCGTTAATTAAGTTGTTTACCTAGTTTTTTTATTGCGATCGAACCCTTATTATATACGCTGTATACTATTAAAATTCCAGACCAATTTCTCTATTTTCCAAA
Organism: Torymus aiolomorphi; assembly: GCA_036365515.1. NCBI lineage: Eukaryota > Metazoa > Arthropoda > Insecta > Hymenoptera > Torymidae > Torymus > Torymus aiolomorphi. Next base: position 122,342,191 of record CM070874.1, on the reverse strand, counting down.
GCACCCAAGCCACTTTAATTACGTAGATGAGCAACAGTATAAGCAAGAGGGTTATTGAAATAATTTTTAAAATTTGTAACAGGTGGATACGAGGTCTACGCATAGAATGAGTCAAGTTAACGTGTCATACGATTCTTATAACAATTTTGAAATCCAAGTAGGCGGTGGAAGCGGGTTGTCCGTAAGAAAGTGGAGGCAAGCAGACATGCTACCTATCAAAATATCCATCAAATATTTGTTAAACAAGCGATATTCAAACGCGCTTCGGGCCTACTTTTCTGTTTTAGAGGTTATGTATGCTATCTTCATTACGTTTTACTTATATAACTTATTTAAGTATTTTTTCAAAGTCAGAACTTAATCATTCTTATACTACAATAAATGTAAAAATTCCATTTAAAAAAAAATTCAAATATTAAATTCCAAACAGTAAATTTCTCGCGCTTCTTCTTATCGACAAATCAAAATCAAGCCTTTAGATGCTTCTACATGGCCGCTCATCACTTTTTTAAGAAGGGACACAAATAGGCTGGGGGCGCAAGGTTTACGTAAATATGGGAGTTATAAAGACGTACTACACTATAAGCAAGATGATTATTTATGAAATACTTTAATCTAATTAGTAGGGGGGCGCAAGGTACATATGAATAAGGGAGTTCCGTAGATACGCAACACTAAAACAGACGATCATTTATAAAATTCATTATCCTAACTAGCCGGAGGTCGCATAAGGTCCACGAAAATATATGGGAGTTACACAGACGTGCGATCGCAAGTAAGTCTATTATTTAAAAATCGTTTAACCGAAAGATCCAGGGGATGCGATTGAGGTCCATACATATACCGAGGTTACGTTCACGTGCGAGAGTAAGACAGATGATTATTTGATTAATTTTAAAAGACAAATAACTGAAGGATGCGAGGCTATCGCATATAAGTAGGATAAGGATTCACTTTACTCATACTATGCGTAAAATTCAACTTTACACACTCAACGGATGCGAAGACGTGCTGCACTCATACTATATTAAAAAAATATTGATCGCCACGATGGCGAAATCCTTACGCCCTCGTGATCGCCCAACACGTGGGCCGGCTGCACCGACCATCATACGTATCGGTCACTCCGTGCATAAAGTTCAACTTTACGCCCTAGAGACGAAAACTACTATAGATTATCGTGCCGCACGTCTACGTAACTATAACTACGTTATATGCGTGGACCTTGTATCCATCCCTGCTATTCAGGTTTACAAATTATTTCAATAAACGTGCCGCACGTCTGCGTTACTCACTTATATGGGTAGATCTTGTATCCCCCTGTCACTTGGGTTTAAAAATTATTTAAATAATCGTACGTGATACGTCTACGTAATTTTCTTATATGCGTGAACCTTCTATCCCCCGACTTCAAAAATTATTTAAATAATCGTTCCGCACGTCTGCGTTACACCCTTATATGCGTGGACCTGGCAACCCCCGGCACTTTGGATTTAAGAATTATTTAAATAATCGTGCAGCACATCTGCGTTACGCCCTTATATGCGTGAACCTTCCATCCCCCGACTTCGAAAATTATTTAAATAATCGTACCGCCCCTGCTGAAAATAATCACGTAATTTAATTACGTGATTAAATCACTTGCCGAAATCATGTAACGAAATCACGTAATTAATCACGTGACGTTTTTGGCCGGTTCGTCACGTGATTTAATCACGTGATTTTTTAAAATCACGTAATTTTTGAAAATCGGGTGAATTTACGTCTGCGTCACACCCTTATATGCGTGGACCTCGCATCCCCCGGCTACTTGGGTTTAAAAATTATTTAAATAATCGTGCGTGGTACGTCTACGTAATTCCCTTATATGCGTGAACATTCTATCCCCCGACTTTGAAAATTATTTAAATAATCGTACCGCACGTCTGCGTTACACCCTTATATGCGTGGACCTCGCATCCCCCGGCTACTTAGGTTTAAAAATTATTTAAATAATCGTGCCGCACGTCTGCGTAACTCCCATATATGCGCGGGCCTTGTATCCCCCTGCTATTAGTGTTTAAAAATTATTGAAATAATAGTGTGGCACGTCTTCGTAATTTCCTTATATCCGGGGACCTCGCAACCTCCGGCTACTTGGGTTTAAAAATTATTTAAATAATCGTACCGCACGTCTGCGTTACACACTTATATGCGTGAATCTTGTATCCCCCTGCCAATTAGGATAAAAATTGTTTAACTAATCGTGCCGCATGTCTACGTAAGTCCCTTATATGAGTGGACCTTGTAGCCCCCTGCTAGTTGGGTTTAAAAACTATTGAAGTAATCGTAACACACGTCTACGTCACTCCCTTATATGCGTGGACCTTGTATCTTCCTGCTATTTGCGTTTAAAAATTATTGAAATAATAATAGTATGGCACGTCTTCGTAATTTCCTTATATCCGGGGACCTCGCATCGCCAGGCTACTTGGGTTTAAAAATTATTTCAATAATCGTGCCGCACGTCTGTGCTACTCCCTTATATGCGTGAACCTTTCATCCCCCGACTTTAAAAATTATTTAAATAATCGTACCGCACGTATGCGTTACCCCCTTATATGCGTGGATCTTGAATTCCCCTGTCATTTAGGTTAAAAATTGTTTAACTAATCGTGCCGCACGTCTACGAACTCCCTTATATACGTGGACCTCCTATTCCTCATCTACATGGGTTTTAAAATTATTTAAATAATAGATTCGCACGTCTCCGTAACTCCCTTATGTGAGTGAGCGTCGCATCCCCAGCGACTTGGGCTTAAAAATTATTTAAATAACTGTCACACTTACTGCTGCACGTCTACGTATATTTTTATATGCCTTTATATGCGTGGATCTTATATCCCCCTGCTATTTAGGTTAAAAATTGTTTAAATAATTGTGCCGCACGTCTGCGTAACTCCCTTATATAAGTGGACCTCGCATCCTTCGGCTACTTGCGTTTAAAAAGTTTTTGAATTGTCATGTAACACATCTACGTATTTCCTTTATATGCTCGAGAGTGTAGTAGGGTTTTGGTTTTTGAATTTTCTGTTGTTTCATTGAAATGTTTTTTTATCATCCGCACGCATGTTGATACTAAAAACTCGCGGCTTCGCCAATTACGGTTTTAGGAAGTTATCGTATTTAAAATTTTCTTCGCCCCTTTGGGGGCGGGGCGGTCGCCCCTATTTTTAGAGTACGTACAGAAAGCTCGTTTTCGACAGCTTGACTCCTCGTGCGCTCTGTTTTGGTTAATTTATATCGTTGATTTTCTGATGCTAGTGAAAAGCACGCGCACGAAACTTGCCTTTGGAACTGCACTCCTCGTAAACCCTATCTAATCAAATTTTTAACTCTTATCTTCTTACTTTCCAAAGAATGCACAAGCGCGAAGATCGTCTCCAAGAGATCGACTTCGCGTGCGCTCGCTGTAAGAGAAAACGATTTCCTTGTGATTTTCCTGAAACTTGCAGAAAATGTTTTATTTAGTGTTCTTAGTACATGCTTCAAAGCCCCACGTCCATAGCGGCATTCAAAAAAGAAATATTTGAATTCAAAGTTTCAGCGTTAACACGGGATCCCTATCTAAGCTCGTTTGAAAAATACATTTTGGTTTACTGCAAAAAAGTTTTCTTTGTGTTTTTTTTTTCAACCGTAAGGGATAAAACTAGAAATCAAGAGGAATAATATGGAATAATAATAAAGGAATAATAATTTTCAATATGGCGAGCGTTATTAATTTCAGAGACATAGCAAGATAAAGAAAAACTCCATGTTATTTGTATATCTATATATATAGTCACACCGTTTCAGTGATATTTATTTAAATATCGTATTGACAGCTTTTATCTTAAACCGACATTTTTTTTTTATTTTTGGAGACTGTGTATAGAGACTTATGAAGAATTTCCATCGCAAATAATATTTTTAAGTCAAAATTTTTGCTATATTGATGAATTTGAGCTGGTGAACGTCCTTAAGTGAAAATGTTCTATACTCTTTTACCTTTCCTTAGCACAGGAGCCAAATGCGCAGCGGCTTATTAATAACAATTAATTAAGCTTCGCACGCGTGCTTGGGAAAAGAATACAGTAAAAAAAATTTTCATTTACAAATAAGAGTAATCGCGCATTAATACTAAAAGCGAATTTGGCAGCTATTAAAAGAAATAATTGTATAATAATTGGGTTCCGTATGCTTCTCACCATGTAGAAAACATTTATAAACATCTTATATTTATATATATTATTATTATTAAATCGTTGTATAGGTATATACACATTCGTTTGGTAACATATAAGTTATCTAAATAAAAATTATAATGTCAATATTTGTTATTGGTTAATAAAATCATTATTTTACGCGACTCCCATTTTGAAAGTGTCTAAACTTGATCGATATATATTGTTAAATTATAAAAAAAAGGGTTTTTGAAAGAACTGAATAAAAAGGAGGAATTCGATAAATTTTGACAAGTAGATATATATCTAATCGGCAAGATTGATATTATTGCAGTATATAAATGTAACATTGATCAATTGTTATAAACTAACAGCTAATGAAAAATCAAGTATCAAAATCAACAAGTGTGATTATATATTTTTCTTGTATGTTCATATGTGCAAATAAACATATGTGAATTTACATACATACAAGGATAGACTTATAAAAATATAGAACATATTTACTACATTCATTAACAATTGCTCATTATCAAATTGCGCTAACGTGCAATAGGTTTGTTCTCCTCCCGATTTTATTTGCATTTCAACGCCCGACGCCGTCGTCGCATGATACGGGATACAGCTCTTCCTTATCCTCTGAGTCGGTAACTTAGAGCGCTTCTCCCCAGGCGTTACCGCGCCCACAACGAATACTTTCGTTTATTTGTTTATTGTTATTTTCTTGTAAATAATTGTTATTTAATACTATAATAATCTATAGTTATGCAGGAATCTTAAATGCATTGGATTTCATGCATTTCATGAGTTTTTCACGCGTTTTTGTCAAATGTAATAGTCACTATGCGAAAATTTTCAATAATCAAAAATAAATAAACAATGCCAAATAAATTATTTTTTTCACAGTAACTTTTCTTTTTGTGACCTACTTTAATTTATGCAACGTTTAAAATAATTATTTGGGGCAACTTTTTTAATGCCCAAAACGGCATTTTCAAATATCGCGCTTTGGAGGGAGTCACTTTTGGCGACGCTGTTCGGGATATCACGAACTGGCGAACCTGCTTCACAGCAGCAATAGCAACGCTTGTTTTTCCTTCCCCTCCCGCATCGCGCAAAAATCTTTCGCTGCCGCCCCGCGCACGTCGTCGTCGTCAGTGCGCGTTCGCCGCGGCGTATAGCTACAGCACTCGCGCTAGAGAGCGCGTATATAACACATATCTATACGTACGCATACCAATACGCACGATAGTGACATATTTGGGCCTGCGGATTGGCGCCGCGGCACCAAATATCTCTCTCACTCTCGCGAATAACCTCGGCGCAGTCAGTAAGTACAGTCCGACCACGTAACGCAACGTACATACGCCCATGTGAAGTCCATCCATTGTCGTAGTCTCGCGTGCGTGTTATCAGTATATATACCTACCTACAGAGAGAAGCTGCACGATTTTTCTCTCTTCCATCATCGTCATCCCTTTCTTCTCGCGCGCGTGTGTGTGTGTGCGTGCTTCTCGGTGCCCTGTTTTGGTGAGGGAGGGAGATTGAGAGAGAAGATTTATGCGCTCGCACGCACGAGTGCTCTAGCAGCAGTGAGGTTTTTTCTCCGGAGAACGGAAGAGAGAAGAAGTCGTCCCTCACGTGCGATAATAATGAAGGAGGTGCGGGGGAGTAGAAACAGCAGCAGTAGCAGCAGCAGCGCTGGTGACTTTTGAAAAGGTCGGAGCGGCGGCGGTGGCAGCGGCGGCGATTCCACATCGATCGTCTCTCCGTTTTTTTCGCACGGCAGGTTCGTGTGTCTGGCTCTTGTGTGTAATATGATTTCTCCCTCGACCCTCCCGCCTGCGTAAAAAGTGTGTGTATGTATGAGAACGTGAGGGGTGGGTAAACGTTGCGAATTAATGGGTCGTCGGTCATTTGCCATTTATTTATAGTGACCTGTCGCCAGTCGCCACTGGGAGAGGAGCGATTAACGCTCCGCTGACCTACTTATTTTCTCGGTGAAATTGTTTATTTTGGACGGTCAGAGGTTGCGGTTTGCTCGTTTCGCTTATGTAAAGTTGCGCGAGTGAAGTGATGCGGAGCAAAAAAGGAAGTGTCCTTTGCTGCCAGTGTCTAGAAGCGATATGTCATAATTGGCAGTAGTCTTTTTTTTTGCATTTGTTTTGGTTCGTTGGTTTCACCTGCCTTCCTTGCAGAGGCTGACTTTATGATCTATTTGTGAGGTGACTAGTATTTATGGGATGAAATAAAAAAGGAGTTGTGGGTGAGGATTTAGATACATTTAGATTTTATTTTTGGATAAGGGCTTTAAGTAAAGTATCTTAGAAATAGATTTTCAAAATAGTCAATGTAAAAAAGTAAGAGCATTGATGAAAACACTAAGAAATGAAATTCACTTTATCCATTTTAATGTTACTCCAAAATTTTCATTTTGGAGCAATGACAATAAAATATCTTGTACAAGTTTTTCTAGTTCATTCATTTTCCTTTAAAACTTACGAAATTACATATTTATTTATATTATAGCTTGAGCTTAAAGTTAAGTGTTGCTTATACAAGACTAGGGCTTCATAACAAATTGAAATTATGAAACATATTTCTGTCCTTGTGTAACAGGCTTTCAATAGTATTTTATCAGTCATACAACCTCAAAAAATATAATAGCTTTTGCAAATAGTTTTGTTATGAGTTTTTATCGACAATACCTTTTTCCTTTCTCATTAACATTGCAAAGAAAAACAGCAGTATTTAAGACCAAAATGTTAAATTTTTATACACAGTAAAACTTTATAAATTATACATTTTTTTCATATGTTTAAGAGAGAACCAGTTGGTAAAATACACAGTAACAATGATGGAGTTGAGTCATAGTTTGACCCTCAATGAGGATGCACTTAATCAAATTCCTGAAGCCAAGCGGCCAGTTTTCGTTTTTGAATGGCTCAGATTCCTGGATAAAGTTCTGATTGCTGCTCAAAAGGTAAGAACTAGAAATTTTAAGAATATAAATTTCAATAGAATAATAGTGAAACAAAATATATAACATTATATATAGTAAGTTTAAAGCTTTCAAATAATTAATACACTAAATAAGAGCAAATGTTACTATCAGATATATTTCAAGCATAGTAGCTGTAATTGAAATCATACACCACACAACTGGCTTATATATAAGTAACCAAGCATGACTAATTCAGCTAAAAAGTTTCTCTTACGTAGGATTGACTTAGCCCACATGTATCATATCAGATTGCAAGTGAAACTCTAAAAGAGCCTTTTTTTTTACAAAACAAGTAATGAAATATATTTTTTTTATTGTTAGTAAAATTTCTTATTTATTTTTATTTTATTTATTAATTATATAACATGTAATTTCACATGAAGATACTTAAATTTTTTTAATAAATTAATAATTTACAAAAAATATTAAAAAAGATCTTTTATAAATAAATAAATATATAAATTATATTGAAAAATGAACTGCATTGTCAACATTTTAGTTCATAAATTAATAATAATATTACAGAACGATATCAAAGGATGTCAACAAAAATTGGTCGAGCAGCTAACAAGGCATATGCAAGGTGCTCCAGGCCCACCCACACGTCGTTTGATAGCAAGATGTCTGGCCACACTATTCAGCGTTGGTGATACATTTTTACTCTTCGACACTGTTAACAAGTGCAATGATATTTTGAAGAATAAAGATGACTCACCCAGTTTCCTTCCCACGAAACTGTTAGTATTAGTCATTTGTGTACTTTACTAATTGAGATTAAACTAGATTACATACATGAAACCATGATACTGCACTGTAGAAAATCGTCGAAAATCATTCAATTTTATGAAATTTTTTTCCAGCAAAGTTCAGAGAAGTCAAGTATGCCAAAATACTTTTATTTATTTTTAGAAAAGATTTAAAGGTTAATTTTAACTGACTTACAGGATATATGAATATCTGGTTTCATGTTAGAATACTTATGCTTTAATTTTTTATTCCAAATCTTTTTCTTTTTTAAATAACAGAATTATAATATAATTTTCTAAACAATTATCTTTAATTTTTAGGGCTGCTATATGTTGTGTTGGTTGCATGTATGAAAAACTAGGAAGAATGATGGGCCGTTCATACGAGGAAACAGTTCAGATTTTAATTAAATCATTGCGCTCTGCAGAATCTCAGACACGCATTGAAATCATGCACACTTTGGAGAAGGTAAATAAACATTTTCGTTATTTTGAAAGATAAAAAAACGCCAGTAAAGAAGTGTAAAATTTCTATTAACTTTGACCTACTTTGACCTTGTTTTATTATTAGGTTTGTGCTGGCATGGGGTCTGCCATTACTAATGTTCACAAGGAAATATACAAAGTTTGTAGGCATTGTTTGACTGATAGAGTTATGGCTGTGAGGTGTGCTGCTGCTAAGGTAAATAAAGTTATAATTATAATAATCTTTCAATGTTAATTTTAAGTTCTAATTCTAAATGTTACATTTGAATAATCTAAAAGAAATAATTATGAATTCACAATAAAATTAAATTAAAAAATATTTTAGTGTCTTCTGGAAATGCTGCATCACGCACCATTTTTGTATACGACAGAAATTGAAAGTGTAGCAACTTTATGTTTCCGAGCATTTGAGGGATCGAATTACGAAGTCCGATGTTCGGTAGCCAAATTATTAGGAACGCTCGTGGCAATGACGCAATTACCGATGCCGAAAGGTCAAAACACTCCTTGTAAGTATACTATCATTCATGAGTTCAATGACTTTAATTTTGATTGCCATCGCGCATTTTTAAATATCAGCTGAATTATCATAAAAATATACTATCGAAAAAATATTTTATATCGTTACAAAAACTAATATCTACACAATTATTTCAGCTATTCAAAACAAAAATTTCAAGCAAATTTCACTAGAAGAAGTTTTAAACATTTTAATGTCTGGATTCCTAAGAGGAGGCGTTGGATTTTTGAAAGGAACTGGAGAAATAATCAAAGGCAGCTCAGGAGTAAACCGAGAAGTCAGAGTCGGCGTCACGCATGTAAGTATAATGAAATATTTAAAGAAAATATTTTGTAAAGCTAAACTTAAGTTAAGCTTGGGCATTAAAGTTTACACATCTAATTATATAAAAAAAAAAACTATTTATTAAGGGACTTTACGTGTTAAATAATTTATATTTTGTTTTTAAATTAAAATCATTCTGCCTTAACATTATTTCTAGGCTTATGTAGTATTTGTGCAAATTCTGGGCTGCACGTGGCTGGAGCGCAACATCGGCACGTTAGTCGGGCACGTACTAGACCTCGTTGCAAATCCAAAGGCTGCCAGCTCTCACGTAGATGCTGTTTATTCAAGAAAGTGTATAAACTTTATTTTGAGAGGGACTATTGGCAAACTACTTGGCGAAGGAGCACAAGCAGCAGCATGCAAAGAAATTGCTCACGTTATCTTAAAACAAATGAATTCTATCGGTTAGTTGCTTCAAACTTAATTGCAATTACGATCTTTAATTGAAAATAAAATAATGGATAACAAGATTGCATAACGTTTGTTTGTTATTTTCACAGATTTCAGTCCAGAAAATGCAAAAGATTGCAATCAGGAAACACTATTTAGTCAACACTTACTAGTCTGTGCTTTGCAAGAAATGGGAAATTTGATTCTTGGATTGGGAACAACTGCTTCCAATATTTTAAGTGATCAATCTTTAAGTGAGCAATGGATAATATGACTAATAATATTTTTATGTTGTGGAGATTTTATAAATAATACTTTTGGACTGACATATTTTTTAAATTTCCAGATTTAATTGAAACTACAATGGCTGTACTGATTCATCCCTGTCAAGCTGCTAGACTTGCAGCAGCTTGGTGTTTAAGATGCATTTGCGTTGCTGTCCCAAGCCAAATTACACCGCTCATTGATAGGTGTGTAGAAAGCATCGAAAATCTGAGAACTTCTCCCGAAGCAATAACAGGATATAGTAGTGCGCTAGCTGCGGTTTTGGGCAGTGTAAGATTTTCCCCTCTTGGAGTTCCGCATACAAAAGGAAAAGTAAGTTATTAATGATTCAAAAAAATGAACACTTCAACTTATACTGTTTCTAATTCAATCATTATTCATTTGATATCATAACTTTTAGATTATATTCAATACCGCCGAAGAACTACTAAGAAGTGCAAGTCAAAATAGCCGATTGTCGTTGAACAGAACTCATGCTGGGTGGCTCCTTATTGGGGCTATAATGACCTTAGGTATGTATAATATGACCCTACAAAATGAATCCTTTGCGTTCTATTGTTCTCTCAATCTAAAATTAATTTCAAAATTGCCAGGCACCGCCGTGGTAAAGGGACTTCTACCAAGAATGTTACTGCTATGGAGAAACTCATTCCCTCGCTCAAACAAGGAGTTGGAAAGCGAAAAGGCACGTGGCGATGCATTTACATGGCAAGTGACATTAGAAGGTCGAGCCGGTGCTCTATCAGCGATACACAGTTTCCTGTTGCACTGTCCTGAATTGGTGAACGACGACATTACGAGGCGACTTCTTACTCCAATTGAATCTGCCTTGGCGATGCTCACAAAGTATGTCATTGATGAATTAGCATTTTTTATTTAAGCTTTCTTAGAATCTCATTATGTTTGAAAGAAATTTAATGCATAAAGTCTTCTATATTTAGAAATTAAATTATTCAAAATTTGACAATTATTATTAAAACATTTCAATAACTTAGATAAAATTAAATCTTAGTCGGTTCTAATTATTTATTACAAAACTATTTTAATCCCTTTCAGCTTATCAACTGTATTAAAATGCTATGGACAACAGCTAAAAGCTCCAGCTGCTATGGTTCGTTTACGATTATATGAAACATTACTATTGCTTCCTCCACAAACTTTCGAAGGTATTGTTTATTTCAAGCATTTAAAATTTTTTAATGAACATGCTCATAACATAATTTTTTATTTTTTACTTTTTCATAGGTTCATACACGCACCTACTTAGAATGTTAGTCTCAGAGTTTACATTGGCAGAAAATCCCGGAAACACTACTACTTCTTTGCTGCGTACTGTGTGTCATGCTAACGATTCGGTCATTCTCGGAACATGGCTTCAAGAAACAGATCATCGAACGATAGAAGATCAGGTATGAAATTAACATTAACTTTAAAAGGACATATTGAAATGGTTTTAAAATGTGTGTCACGAAAGTAGCTGTATACATAGAGCAAAAGTATAGTTTTTACTATTTAAAATTAAAAATTTGAATTCATATTTAGATGGAACCTAACAGAAGAGCAGATGTGGAACATGTGAGTAATGTGGTTTACAAAAGAGCTTCGGTGTTTAAAGAATAATTATGTTAAATTTTGTGTTTGTTTTTTTAGTAATTTTTATTTAGCGAATAAAATTTAATGTATAGTTTTGAAATTATTTTAATATAATTTAAAAATAATTATCACTTACTATAGAGTATAACAAATTTTGCTTGTTTTTGTTATATTTTTGCTAAACTAATTATGTGAAAAATGATTTAAGTATTTTTATTTAATAATTAAGTGTAAGTGCTTGATTCAATATCAATAGACGTTTTATTTTAGACAATGTATAATCACAATACTCATTATTTTATATTTTATTTTGTACTTAACTATTTTATTTCCGTATTTATTTTTCCATATCGAAATATTTATTGTAATTTTATTAGTTACAGCCAAATAGTGCAGCTGGATCTGGAGCTTTGGAACATAATTCTTGTTGTCTGTATCGTCCTATGCCAGTGGTACGTGAGACTAACAAATAATATCGTTTTTAATTATTTGATTGATGAGGAAATATATAATATTATATATTATTTTAGGATGAATCATTGCCCGGTCCATTACCACTTGGCGTTGCAGTGATTGACATGTCAGTTTCATTATTTGGACAAATTTTCCCACGGGTCGCAAATAAACATCGGTTGCAAATGCTTGATCACTTCAGCGAATGCATTAAACACGCTAAATCTGGCAGACAAGAAGCTATACAAATGAACGTCTTCACTGCAGTTCTTAGCGGACTGAAGGGCCTTAATGAGGCGAAAACAGGTTTTGGTCAAGAAGATGTTAAAAAGTCTGCTACTAATCTTATAATTGTAAGTCATAGTATTAATTTCTATTTATTTTGTAAATAATCCGTAAAGTTGGTTCGTAAAAACTAATTTTAACGCATTTTTATTCTTTCAGAGCTCTTTAGTAAGTAGCAATGCCATTTTACGTTGGGCTGCTGGAGAAGCCGTCGGCCGCATGGCTCAAGTCATCTCCGACGCGAAATTCACTGCTGAGATGGCACAAACGAGTTTCGACCGTTTGAAATCGGCTCGCGACGTTGTCAGCAGAACTGGCCATTCATTAGCGTTGGGATGCCTCCACAAGTACGTCGGCGGCATGGGATCTAGTCAGCATCTTAACACTAGCGTCAGCATTTTGCTTGCTCTCGCTCAAGATAATTCATCTCCTGTTGTACAAGTAAGTTATAACGAATGTAATGAATTCAGGAAACCGTTTGAGTTTTGTATGCAAGATTCTTTAACAGTACTGGTTTTACGTAAAACGCTATAAATTAAAATTTGTACTAGGTTTGGGCCCTCCATGCATTAGCTTTAATAGCTGATTCTGGTGGTCCAATGTTCCGAGGCTATGTCGAACCGACTCTGTCTTTAGCATTAACTCTCCTCTTAAACGTGCCACATTCGTATATCGATGTACACCAGTGCATTGGTAAAGTATTATCAGCGTTGATTACTACAATAGGTCCAGAACTCCAAGGTAACTAAAATTATTACATAAACTTTATATTATTTTACTGACAGAAATGTTCAAATTTTAAAATTCTAATTCATTAATTAGGAAATACTTCGTCCATATGTATGGCAAGATCATCATTTTTATGCGCTTGTGCTATTATGCAGGATCATCAAGATTCGCTTGTCCAAGCTGAAGCCACAGGGTGCCTTCAACAGTTACATCTATTTGCTCCACGTCACGTTAATTTATCCTCTTTAGTTCCTACTTTATGCGTAAGTTAATAGTATTATTTACATAATACATTTATTATACATTATTATGTCAATTTTAAGGGGATGCCTTACTCGTACTATTACCGACCGAGCAATTCACACAGTTTCAAGCTGATTAAAAATAAAATACGTCGAATCACAAAAAATCAAGAGAACACTCTTCTGTGTTTTTTAACGTTCTATCATCCAGTCAAAGTTTGGAGTCAAAATATCAAGTCATTTTTGCAAAAACTTTGAACAAAGCGAAATTTAATTTCGTTCAAAGTTTTTGAAAAAACGGCTTGAGATTTCAACTCCAAACTTTGACTGGATGATAGAACGTTAAAAAATACAGAAGAGTGTTCTCTTGATTTTTTGTGATTCGACGTATTTTATTTTTAATCAGCTTGAAACTGTGTGAATTGCTCGGTCGGTAATGGTACGAGTATGGCATCCCCTTAAGGGGATGCCTTACTTGTATAGTCTGTACATGCTTACCGACATTTATTGATTTTTCAAATATCTATCTCAATTTACATATTTTTGCTTATATTGAAGCTGACGCACATTCTTTGAATTATATAGATTGTGCGTGTTCTTTAATAATTTTGATAATATGAAAATTGGTTGAGAAATTTGAAAAATCAAGTACAGAAATCTGCAGTTAGGTAAGGCTTTCCCTTAAAGGAGATATTAAATAACACACACACGCACACACACGCACAGATGCACGCATACACACACGCGCGCGCGCGCACACTGTACAACCTAATAATTTATCAAAATCTAATTTTAAAATTTTTATCTAATAGCGAACCTTATCAAGCAATCACCTGTTACTCCGTAAAGCCGCAATATCGTGTCTTCGTCAACTAGCTCAACGCGAAGCAAAAGAAGTATGTGAACACGCAATGACATTGGCCAATGAAAGTAGAGACACTAACGTCGTTGAAGGCTTAGTTATAACGGAAACTGGACTTCCTGGAGTCTTATTTAGTATGCTCGACACGGAAACCGACAGTCAGCTCATCAAAGAAATTCACGACACATTGACTAGTATGCTTCAAGTTTTAGCCGCTAATAATCTGTCACCTTGGCTTTCTTTATGCAAAGACGTTTTAACGGTTGCAACAGGTATTTATGCTCACTTTATTATGCTTGCAACGTAACGTAATTACGAAAGTTTTTTGTGATTATCATGATTGAATTTATAAATTAACGCAATTAAAATTATATTTCATTGATATTTATTAAAAATTAAAGTGTGAATTAAGATTATTTTTTGTTTCTTTAAAAAAATACAAATTTATATTGCTCATGTTATTTTAGAATCAAGCGCTCTAGAAGATACTGTAAATGTGAACACCGAAGAAGCAGTCGCCGACAATGAAAATGTCGACGCCGAAGGCGATGACGATCAAGCCGAATTTCATGCAGAAGAATCAACAAAACAGCGTCAAACTGTATCACCGCGATGGCCGACACGAGTCTTCGCAGCCCAGTGCGTCAGACGCATTATCACCGCTTGCGCAAATGATAAGCAAGTTCATTTCGATCTGTCTATGGCAAAAGAAATGCAAAACACAAAGGGAAAAGGTAAATGTTAGACAAAACATGATTAATATAATTTAGTAAAATTATTTTATATGTAAATTTGATCAAATAAGCTATTTAAAATAAAAATAATTTAATAATATTTGTGATTTCAGGTGATTTCCTCGTATTACATTTATCCGATTTAGTTCGTATGGCATTTATGGCTGCAACGAGTGATTGCGATCCTCTTCGTTTGGAAGGTTTAAAAACTTTACAGGAAATCATTGACAAATTCGCTAAAGTCCCAGAACCTGAATTTCCCGGTCATTTACTATTAGAACAATTTCAAGCTCAAGTAAGCGAATTTAATATATGTTTAAATATATAGTTATAGTACCTTGAATAACATGAAAATAAATAGGTTGGAGCTGCTTTAAGACCAGCATTTTCTGCGGAAACATCCCCGCATGTTACTGCAGCTGCTTGCGAAGCTTGCAGCTCTTGGATCGGAAGCGGTGTAGCAAGAGATCTCAACGATCTACGAAGGGTGCATCAATTGCTGGTTTCATCTTTGGAAAAATTGCGTGATGGTCATACACGTCCTCAACTGTACAACGAAAGCCTTTCGACTCTTGAAAGATTGGCTATATTAAAAGCTTGGGCAGAGGTATGATTATTACATTGGTACAATTATTGGAGTATCAGTGTTTTATAAAAACTTGTTTCTAACTACGAATAAAAATTGATTTTCAGGTTTATATTGTTGCAATGATTAATGATGGTTCAGCTCTAGATAATAGAGAATCTACAAACAAAAACAACCGACAAAATAATGAAGATGATGAAGAAGGTTTTGGGGAATTCGAATTTCAAAGTGAAAGTTTATTAAGTCTAGTGCAGCCAGAACTTCCAAGCTTAAGTCAGCATTGGCTGGCAGCTTTGCGAGATCATGCCTTACTGTCTCTTCCTCCAGGTAAAATACAATGATTATACTTTGAATTTTGTAATCGCTTCAAACATTATAATTATATTTGATACAAATAAAAATAATTTTAAATAATAATTCATATAGAATTTTCGAGTCAATTACCGCACGATGGTGGAGCTTTTTATACAACAGATACTATGGAGTCGGCTCGTCCTTATTACGTGAACTCTTGGGCACCAATTTTGTATGCCGCAACTCTTTGGCTTAATGTTAAAGGTTTTGAATTAAACGAAACAAGTGATTTAAATGCCAAAAATTCCGATGGGGCTAACAATAATCACACAACTAAGACTGACTCAAACAAAGAACGATTCCATTTACTGTTTGGTAATAATTTTACATTTAATAGGATCATTTTTCTTATTGTCTAATAAATAATGATATAACTATTATTTTATTTGTGAAGGCATTTGTATGGAGGCTCTATGTAATTCACGTTCGTCCGAATCTACTCTAAATATCGAAACTTGTTTAAGTGCATTGTATACTTTACTCGATTCTGGCTGGGCTAGAAAAGTTCTCGTGTCCAACCCGTCCCTTTCAATAGAACTTTGTAACGTCCTTCATAGGTAAGAAAAATGTTTAAAAAAATTCTAATTTCTAAATAAATACTCGTAAAAATATAAAAACAATTGAAAATTTGAAAATAAAAATATATAAACCCATTTACAGACTACTGTTAACAAAAGAAAATTATTCAATTCAAATTATGATAATGGAAGTTTTAAAACAAATAATGAAAGCAAGTCAAGAAGATTTAGTAGACAGGAAGAAGGCTAAACTAAGAGGTTTAAATAAAAAATTTGTTTAAGTATTACATTGTATATTTAAAAAATTTGAATTTATTAAATTTTTACTCTAGAACTGTCAGATGATGATGAAACTAAAGATGTACCAGAAGTAGATCTATTAGGAGAAGGAGATGATTCAGGCGAATTGCTGCCAGGAAAGTCTTTAGTTTTTGCAGTATTAGAAGTATGTTTATGTTTACTAGTCCGACAGATTCCAGCATTGAATCCAAATCCTGGTGGTGCCACAGCCATTTTAAGTCAACGTGGTTATTTGCCCACTGAGGAAAGTGGAAAACTTATCGCTGCTGCACTTTCAGTTATGGAAATGCTTCCAAATCTTTGTTCTCCTCTGGGTGTGTATAAAAAAAGAGAGAATTTTATGAATCTGTTAACTTTTTTTATTTTATTTTTTTTCATTATTTTATTCCATTTGTTGAAATTCATAGGATCTGCATCAATACTACCGACACTTCTTTATCTAACTACGGGCGTAATAAGAGAAACTGCATTACGGTCCGAAAATAATATTATCAAGACTGGCAGCGAAACGCCAGTGCATGCTGCTTTACATTGTTTGAAAAACCTTGCCTCGAACAGATTCTCTAGAGACCCTCGAAGTCAAGATCAATGGACAATTCTTTTACAGAGTGCTTTGGCAAAAATTATTGACCTTGCTAAAACAGGTATTGCATTATTTTAAGCTACAGTTTAAAATATCTTTTCGATACAGTGTGCGTAAAATGCGATTTTACACATTCTATAAATTTTGAAAATCGCATTTACGTCCCCTGTATCGAAAAATATTGTTGGATACACGAATCGTGCGAATCTCACGCTCCTGCTAGAATCAACATTTTGTCAAGAATCAATATTTTGCTTTGAGTAACTGCATATCCTATTTTCCAGGAAACGATGAAACAAAAATGGATGAAGTAGCAATGATGTTGGGGATTGCGGTTTTTGTTCTTCATTCATTGCCAGAAGTTGTCAGTGCACCAAATTTGCAATTCCCATGTATTAATCATTTTAGACACGCATTTCAATCGGAGAATATTTATGTACGTAAATTGTATCTAAATACATTTTTTAATCTCTACAGAATTAATTTATTTTAAAATAATTTTTATAAATATTTTAGATAAGGCTGAAGTGCGTACAGACACTAAGAACGATTTTCCTTCATCAAGAACGTAGTATAAGTACTCCTTACATTCATGCACTTGCACCAAGAATAGTAGAATTCTTATATAGTGATCAAAGTAAGCAAGTAACAAATGACGTAGAATTACAATTTACTTTGGAATGCATCGCGACAATTGAGAGTCTCATTGCATTAGCCGAACCGACGCGACGTAAGTATATCATTATTACTATTTTAAACATTGAAGTATTTCGTACATTATAGAACATTAAAAAAATGTTTCATGCCATCAGGAGATTTATTACAAGGTAAAAAGAGACGAAACGCCATAAGTAAAACTCATTCTATATATTTATATATGGCTGTGAATTAAATATTTGTTAAAATGTGCACGTTCGTATATTAAAAGAAATATTTTGTTATTTCAAAACAAAAATATTTAAGAAAAAGTAGACTTCCATGATATCTATACGTAATTGTTCGACATTGTATCCATTTTGAATAATCCGTAATCTAATTTTTTTCATGAATGGGTTTACAAAAACATCATTTTTAACACGAAAATGTTGAAATACACAAATTGTATAAAAAGGAACAGACTGCCCAGAAAATATACTTATACTTAAATATTTTTATTAAAATGTGCTTTTGTTATAATATATGCGTTTTATTGTTTTTCACTATATGAATCGTATTTTAGTGTACACTTTATACACATTTTCGATATGTAAATGTGTTCAATAACTATATTTGTTATAAATATATATTGAAAATAATTTAGCAACCACAATTTTGTTCTTGCTGTATTATTCAGTATAAAATTAACTGCCTTATTATCTGCTTTATTTACTATTAAATATTTTGTATTCGCAATTATAGTTTTAACAATATATTAATAAAGTGTATAATCGTATATATTATTTTTTTGCAGGAATACAGATGTTAACATTGTTAGTTCCAATTTTAATAAACTATCTATTAGAGAGCGAACAACTTCTACAAGGCACAAAGTATCAAATTAGTCTTCATCAACAAAGCTTCCAATGGTTGAATAAAATTGGTCCAAAGTATCCTCAGGTATGAAATAATCAGTAAATTTTTCAACTTTTACATTCCTTATTGTATCACCTATAATTTAGTTTTATTATTGCAACACTTACTATTTCAGGAATTCAAAACACTGATGTCACAATCGACTGAACTAAAAACAAAATTAGAGAATGCAGTTCGTTTGACTCACCAACAACAAGCCCAAAGACAGACAAAACTATCAGAAACGACAAAGCCTCAACTCAAAGTACCTGCACCATCAATTACCCTCAAAACTGACTTTTCAAATTTCAATTGAGTGTATAAAAGAAAAAAATTTTTTCGTAATCATCTATTTCACCGGTGTATGTATAATGAAAATAGGCGATAAATATTTGTAAATTTAGAGATATCATAGATGATACCTTGCAAATAAAATTCATTGTTAGATTGTTTGGTAGCAATATCATAAAATCAACGACGATATTTATCAGTCAATTATACGTACAGACTTTTCTAGAAAGCAAAATTTTGTAAATGGAGTTTTTTAAATTAAATATTTATTTGACACATGTTTGTTATAAAATCTTTTAAATTGTGCACGTGTTCATTTCAAAATCTAATACAAATATTAAGATAGATATCGTCAAAGTAATTATTATGTATAATTAAAAAATTAGCATATTTCAAAAATAAGTTACAAATTATTAGAAGCAAAATCAACGACATTAATTATATTCTAGATGATGCATACCGACGATTAACTTACAATGCAGAATAGTTTTTTCTTATATAGTTTTGATTCTGTAGTTTTGGATAGATTATTTCCAAATAACTGATGAGAAAATGTGCATTATTTATAAGTTACAAAGATTGACTCGAAATATATTTTTATATATGTAAAGTGATGCACAAAAATAGTTTTATAATTATGAGAGGCATGTTTGATTATTTGAAATTATGTGCCATGAATTATTTTTATCTCAAAAGGCTTTTATACTAAGTAATACCAGTCTTGCCAATTATTTTAGTTTGTAAACTATGTTGTACATTATATTTAAATAAGCATTTGTAATTATTAATTATTTAAAAACAAAGAATGGCAATTTTATAATAGACCTCGCCCTGTTTTAAAGCGTTGATTACTGGCAAAAATATATAAAAAATGACAACAAATTAGTTATCTTGATAATTATATGTGTAATATATGTATAGCAGTATTACAGTCAAGTAAAACATACTAAGAACTCTGATTTGGCAACCAGAAACACTTATTATTAAATACACAAAATACTTATTATGTTGAAATTTATTTTATACTTAGATTTCCCTTTGATGAACATATAGACTTTGGCCAGTTACAATACATATAAGAATAATTTATTCATACACTTTAATATGCTTTGATAACCGATAATACATGATTGTAAAATTATAATGGTAGATGTTTAAGAATCGTAATTCAAATATTTATATATAATTAAGCATAAAAGTGATATCATTTTTTAAAGAATAGATATTTTTAAAGTGTAATAAAAAGAATTATTTTTTGCACTCAATTGGAGCGAAAACGTGTTATGCACACTATTGATTTATTTTAAATAAAAAAATTAACAAAATGAAAACAAAATATACATAATATGTAGGATTCGTGTTTCTAAATTTATTCTATATGAGAGCAAAGGTACGATAAAGTTTTATGAAATAGTGAATTCATAATACGATTTCAAGTAAATAATGATATAATTATTTAAAAAATCACAGTTATCAATGTGATATCGTGTACTGTATCGTTAGAAATTTATAATGTAATGTTAGAAATATGAAAATACGATTGTAGTACGTGAAAATGTATAACAGGGTAGACAATAGAACAGAAAGTTTCTGGTTAAAACGATAATAATGCATTACAATGAATCCATGTTTCTGTTAAGTTACTAGAAGCTAGAAGTAATGGAATTGCATTACCGTTTTACCAGGAATATAGAAAATCGTTAAAAGAAATTTGCTAAAACTCGTGTCTGTAGTACTTGTTATAAAAACTACTTTTCTAGTAACTCACAATTCTGAAATAGCAATAAATTCATTTCTTATATATACAATAATAAAAATATTTGCGAGTGTAAAAACTAAATGAGCTTTATTTGATAAAGTTTAAAATTATTTTTTCAAATTATAAACTTCAGAAAAACGCTTTTAAATTTTGAATTCTGGACTCCCAACCAAGTATATAACAATTTTATTTTATGAAAGAACAGACTTTGAGTATATTAATATTTAACTTATAATAATCCTTCGGATTGCATAAAATGAGGTTTTTGAATTTCATTGCATACATATAAACATGTATAATAAACGAACAAAATATATAAGAAGTTTATGAAAATCTACTGAATGACAAATCGCAATTATTAATCCCACAATCTGTGGAATTTGGTAGGAACAATCACGTAGTAAATACAAAAAATCATCTTATTTTTATATGCAATAATTTTGATTGACTGTGATTATACATGTTGTGTTTTAAGTGCTCTTGTCTATTGTCACAAGTGCAGGGAACAAATGAATGTTTGATAATCAGAAGTGTCAAGATTTTAAGATTGTATTTTGCATTTGAGTTCAAGAAATCTAAAGCATACTTATAATTTATTATTATATTATTCAAGATGTATTTCATAATAAAGAAATATTCAATAGAAAACTGTTCCTTTTTTGTTTTATTTAAAATCATACATATTAAAACTTTATAGCAATGCCATAATATTGATTACGATAATGATAAATTAAATGATAAATTAATCATAATTAAGGCCATGTGAAACCGTGAATTTCAATATTTTTTAATTCAACATTCAAGCGTTTATTCGGAAGAAAAAATTTCATCAAGCGCTCCGTACACATAAACACTATTTTTGTTTTGGAAAGGTTCGATGTTAATGAGTACATTGAGTTACTATTTGTGCAACGTTTCGATAACTGTTTTGTTATCCTTATCAAGCACTAAAATTACATTCATTATAATGATAAAACATCGTTAAATAGTAACTCAATGTACTCATTAACATCGAACCTTTCCAAAACTATTTAATAATGAGTGACAAAGAAATCCTATGGCATAAACACTATTATTCAGGAATTTTTTGGAGTGATTCTATTAGCATTTTCGTTAGCTATGCTCGTTTGAAAAGTAGGTCAATTGCAGATTCCTACTTACCGACAGTACGGTTTTTATTTAATTAAATAAATTCTCATCATTTTTTTTGGAAAAACACGTTCGTCAAGCGCTTGATCGTATGTGTTAATACTATACTCAGATTTTTTTTTTGATAATTCTATTGATATTTTCATGAGATGTACTCGTTTGAAAATTATGTCGGTATTTAACATCACCTTAATCATAATAATGATAAATTTTAACTATTATATAAGAATACTGACTAAAAACATTGTCCATTATAATAAAACTTTTTCTATATATATTATGTAAAATTGTACTTAATACAAAAAAGGAGATGCGGTAGCTCAGTCGTTTCAGTCTCGGCATTTTTTAATCCAAATATCGTCTCGTTTGAATTCGGGCTCCAGTAAATTTTTACACGCTTATTTCACTATTATAGCTCTGGCAGTTTGAATATCCGTCCCCATTGCTGTGTGAATTACGGAGAGCAGAGCCATTGCGTCTAAAGGACTCAGCTCAACAATTCAGAGATATATAATACAATGAGTCTTTCACATAACCATAATCTATAAAAAGAAGTACAAAAGCACTTTTTATATCTATTTTACATACTAGAATTCAGCGATTACACATATTGGATGTCAATTGATGTGCTATTTATCAGCTTAATTTATAAAAATATATTTGTGTATATAAAACTGATTTTTAGAGAAATGTATTATTTGTCATACAATGTTTTTTCCAATCGTACAAAATTTCTAGAGTATTTCAAAACTCTTGCAAAAGTATTTTTGCTTATAATACTAATTTTGTACTGTTTTTCATTATGGACAAAAATCCTAAACATTATAAATTATGTATTTCTAGTTGAATGCAAGCTCCAGCCATTTTGCTTCCATAATGACCATTAACTACATAAGATCTATCTCGTCCACCATGCAAAAATTTTATTTTTCTCAGTCCTTTACCATAATTTTTAAATACATGTTCAAACTGTGTAGAAACAAAATATACATTTTACTTTGAATTGTAAAACTTAAATCTTATATTCTTAGTTTAAAAAATTTTAGACTCACTTCAAACCATTGATTCATTTGATCTGCTTCTATAACTTTTTGGTAGTTTAAAGATTCCATAGCTATTCTATCTGATTTTTGATCTCTTAGTAATTTAATACTACATTCATATACTGCTGGAATATCAGGATGACTACAAAACCATTCACTTACCTACAATGAAAAACAAATTTAATATAAACTTTTTAATCATATAAGAGTAATAACTGATAAATATATTCTAAGTAGTCGTAGCATTTAAAAACAGTCACAAATGTAATGTTAAAAGTTAAAAATATATGCAAATATAAACATAAAAAAATAAATTATTAAACCATTTTCTTTATAGAATAAATTAACTAATAGAAAGCCTAAAACTACTTTATCATTATAAGGTTAATTCAATTGTTACCCTTATTGTTGGTTGATACCAATCTAATAAAAATTCAGAAAAGCCTTCCTCAATCAAATTAATGACTTGTTCTTTATAGCATCTACTGTAAGATGTAACAAAACAATGATCTTTGCCTTCAAATACTGAATCCTTAGGCAGTGGTTTATTAGTTTTAGGTGGACACTCTATACTCCAGCCATCGCCACCATTTTCTGTAATGTTCCAATTTTTAAAGAGTCCATGTTCTCCTGAATGATTCTTCATTAGGTTCCTATAGAAGGGTCTGTTATCACAAATGAAATAATACACTGCCCAATGCTCCTTTCTAAACATAGGTAATGGCTTTTGTATAGCCTGTTCTGCTTTTTTGTGCCAAACATAGTTCCGAATAAGATAGTACCAATGTTTACAAACTAATTGAAATAATA
This sequence comes from Torymus aiolomorphi, assembly GCA_036365515.1. NCBI lineage: Eukaryota > Metazoa > Arthropoda > Insecta > Hymenoptera > Torymidae > Torymus > Torymus aiolomorphi. The sequence continues at coordinate 122,318,389 of CM070874.1, read as the reverse complement.
GCAATGATTCAGGATCAGCATAGCAGAATATTTTTGATAATATTTCATCTGGAATACCTTTGTTTCCAATCATTAATCCATTGCAGCTAGTTGCATCATAAGTTATTTCACAGATATCACGTCTTCCATTATCCTGTTGTTTATCAGGGACATTGATAAAATTAGTAACATATTAACTATAAGTTCTTAAATAACAATAGTAAATAAGTATAAAAAAGTTTACTGATACACATGTACATATATGTGTTACTCACAATTTATCATACATATTTTATTACATACCATTTTAGACATCTTTTCCATTTTTCTGAAAGTCTTTTTCTGACTATGTCATTCAATAATTATAATTTGTAAAAACAGCCAAAATCGATTGTTACTTTGGGTTTTTTCGTAAAGACGCTATACACTGTAAAAAAGCCTTTGTAAAAATACTACATTGGAAGTAGGTAATCAAAGTGACCTATGTTGAAAGTGGTAAAATTAATACAAATCCAGCTAATTCGTTTATACTTTGAAGTTAGTATTTTTACTATATTGAAAGTAGTAAATGAATTTTATTACTTTTAATTACTTTCAATGTAGTATTTTTACAATGTGGTTGTAATTTACCTACTTCCAATGTAATATTTTTACAATGTGGTTGTAATGAAGTTCAGATTTTACAAAAAACGTAGTAAAATATTCATGAAATTTGTAATTTTATAACTTTCAAAGTAGTGAATTTATCGTTGTCTGGTGGAAAAATTTTACTAATCCACTGTAAATCTACAAGGGGTTTTTTACAGTGTACAGCCAAACACCGAAAAAGCCATCTTCAGCAGATCAATCAAGCAGACGACAGATTTGGGGTGCACAAAAAAATGGATGAAAATATTGATAATTCTCCATTGTCGTTCAACCCCACGGAGCGTAAATGCACGCGCGTGCCGAACTGCCGAGTGCTGACCAGATTGTAGAGGAACCGATGCGTTCCGTAAATTTGTATAGCCTACAAGGTTTTGGAGAGAGACACAACACACATCAGCAGTGTCACAGTATGTAAAAAGAACTTCGTGCTACTTCATCTAAGGTTTACTCTTTAAAAATACGATTTTTTTTCGTTTTCTTTTAGTCATTTTGGTTTGTGTATACTTATAATTTAGTTCCAAGTGCAAAGGCAATGATGAATGATTAATATTGATGCTATACAGTTCAAGGTTATTTAGACATTGTCAGTGGTGCTTCACAGGCTGTACATGGTATGGGACAGTTAAACAGTGTACTAAAAACAATGGCCACTTCAAATGAGGAGAACCATGTACCATACAATGAGAGCAGTAAGAACGGGTTGATCATGGAAGAAAAATTCATTCCTGAAGAGTTGCTGTTGGAAATACTCTGCTTGGTTGATCACAAGTCACTACTAAAATGTCAGCTGGTCTGCAAATGCTGGAATGCTCTCATATAGAGCTATATTTGGCGTAAAAAGCTGAAAGAACATTGGGCCATTCGTTACCTTTGGATGCTAATGCTCCATGGGTCATGTACTATTTCCTTTGTGATAAGAAACCTTTCTATAAAAATTTGATAAAGAATCATTCGGGACATCAAAAATTAAATAAGGGTTGGATAATTCAAGATAATGGAGGTAATGGTTGGAAAATAGAAACTCCTCCTAGTGGTATACCAGAATTACCAAATGATCCTGTGTTTGATAAAAAAACGAAAAAAAAGTGCTTTGTTACTTCTTTCGGCAAGTGTTGGAAATACCAAATCATAGATTTGATTGCTGAAGGTTTTATGGAATATTTATTGGATAATTTAAAGCTCACAATAAAGGTATTAATTACATCTTTTATTTAAATAAAATAACAGAAAAATTATTAATATATTTTTGTAGGTGAGTGAATGGTATGGTTGTCGATGGGATTGCGATGCACAGTATTGCTGTACAATTAAGCTATTACCTGAGAAGTCTGAGGAGATTTAATATTTCGATTTCTTTCTACATAAGTATGAGTTTTCGAAGGTATTGGAAAGTGAAGACCAAAATAAGTGGTTTAAAGTAAGCAAGTAATTTTGAAAATTATTGTACGATTTGAAAATCATTATCTAAATGTTCAATTTATTATTCTAGTTTGAGCATGAATGTACATTGTAGGTAAGTCTTGTAAATTGTAGGTAAGAAACTATCCCAAAGGAGTTAGAAGAATTGTTTTTCACATGGTGGACAAAATAAAAAATTTTTGAATGGGCATTATCGCAGTAAAATGGCTGGTGCATGTGTTCAACTTGAAATACCAAAGTTCCACAATACTAAAAATGAAACCATGGATTCACAAAATTTAAATCAACCCATGATAGATTTGATTTAAATCCATACTACTATGTGATGTCATAATTTTGATAAATGTTTTATGTTTGGATGAAATGATTATTTGCACATAGGTAAAGCTATATGTTCTTATTTTGCTTGTATATATGTAATTTAAGTATTATTTTAAAAATTAGAAAACTATGGTGATATATTGATTTATGATTGATTAAACTGAAAGCTACCAATTTAATGCTTCTGATTGAAAAAGTTCCATAGAAATATAAAAAAATATTTCAAATTGTAAAAAAACAATGTTTTTCTATTAATCTATCTGTTTATATTTATTATGCAAGTTAACATAAATATAAAATATCGTTAGTCATATTTTTGAAAGAAAATCCAGTTACAAAAAAAGCTATTTGAAAATATTTAAATATGTATAACTATTATCTACTGTTAAAAATGTATTAATATAGTACTTAACAATAAATATCTGTTTTTAAATTTCTACTTCGAAAAATTCATACATTTTTTAAAGCATTATCTCAAAATAAAATAAAATACAGTAATACAACAAATTTTACATCTATTTTATTATAATGTTTAAGAATTGTATACTTAAATGCATTTAATAAAACTTTTTCAGGTGTAATTTTTATATTGTAATATGTTTTGAAATAAAAGTTTTGATAATTATTAACAACGCATTACTTTATTTTCCTTGATTGCTGCACTTTCATATGTACCTAAGTATTTTAGTTTTTTTTTTCTTTTCCACATAATTTAGAAATATTATTTATTGTGGTATTTTAATTCACGATTATATTAATATGAAAATAATATTTTATTTGAGATTTAATTTTGGTTTATAAATAATATTGTAGTGTGCTATTTGCAATTATGTATACGTATCATTATTTTTCAAAATTTTACCGTGAAATTCAGTATAGGTAGTTTCATTTTAAATTTTAAAGGCCACATCGGGACAGCCCACGTTCCTGAATCCCGGCATTCACGACAAGCTGTTTATAGAGTGCCAGATGATTATTGCGCACATATGTAGTCGGTATAGTTTGTGTATATAGAATGTATTGCTGTGACATGCTAAATACAAAATAAGTGAAGCTAAAAAACGTATTTGCTGATAATTCAGTTTATAAAAGGAATTCAATTTTCTACAATGCATGAAGTATTAATTGTACTTACGATTTGAATTCTATAGGTTATGTATGTACATAGAAACAAATTATCTATTAGTTTGAAATTATAGTGTAAATAAATAAATAAAACGTGTTAATAATTCAATGTTTTTTACAAGATTTTAAGATTTTAAAAACTTATAAAGTTATATAAAGGTAAGATACAAGAAATTAGATTTAGTTTATATAAAATATTGTTTTAATTTCTTAAAAATACTATTGTTAAAATGTTATAGTGCTATAATTGTTTGTAATTTATATAATTTTTATACTTGATCTATTTTTAGATGGCAAGTGAAAAAAAGAGGATTTTAGTCACTGGGGGTAGTGGTTTAGTTGGTAAAGCTATTCAGTCAGTTGTAAAAACTGATAAACTACCAAATGAAGAATGGTTTTTCATTAATTCAAAAGATGCTAATTTATGGTTTGTTATAATATTATTAACTTAATTTTTTTGCTTTAAAGTTATCCATTAAAATATAATTAATGTTTTTATTTATTATTAGTGATAAACGAAGCACGGAAAAATTGTTTGAAAAATATCAACCAACTCATGTCATTCATCTTGCGGCAATGGTTGGTGGCTTGTTTCACAACATGGCCCACAATTTAGATTTTTTGGTGAGAAACATTCTGTAGTTGAATGATGAAAATCATTTATTACTAATAACAGAATATTAATATTTTTCAGCGTAAAAATCTTCATATGAATGACAATGTACTTCAAACTGCACATGAAAATAATGTCGTAAAATTAGTTTCTTGCCTTTCAACTTGCATTTTTCCTGATAAAACAACATATCCCATAGATGAAGCTATGGTGAGAAACCTGTTAAGCAATATTTTGTTATTTTGATCGATTTTACCAGATGCATAGTAGAATTTAAAAATTTGCTTTTCAAGGTTCATAATGGTCCACCTCATCCATCGAATTATGGATACAGTTATGCTAAGAGACTAATAGATGTTCAAAATAGAGGTTACTATGAGCAGTATGATAGGTTGTATACAAGTGTCATTCCATGTAATGTATTTGGACCACATGATAATTTTCACCCAAAAGCTAGCCATGTTATTCCTGGTTTAATGAGAAAACTTTATGACATCATTAAAGATGGTATGTACATTAATAATTGAATTATTTATTCTTGTACATACAGTTTTATCATAAGTTTTTTACATTAGGCAATACAGAAGACAAAATATTTACAGTATTGGGAACAGGAAAGCCTTTGAGGCAATTTATATATAGTAAAGACTTGGCAAAATTGTTTATATGGGTTCTTCGGAGTTATGACTCTATAGAACCAATTATATTATCTGGTAACATTCTGTTTATTATAGTGGAATATTTTATCATTTTGTTATAATTTGTGTATTCAAAAATAATTATTATTTATTAATTTAGTTGATGAAGCAGAAGAAGTGAGTATTGCTCAGGCAGCTGAGGCACTAGCCGAAGCTTTTGAATTTAAAGGAAAAATAGTGTTTGACACATCAGCAGCTGATGGACAATATAAAAAAACCGCAAGTAATGCTAAACTCCGAAAGTATTTACCAGATTTCCAATTTACACCTTTTAAGCAAGCTATTAAAGAAACTGTTGAATGGTACAAAGAAAACTATGATATTGCTAGAAATTAAATCCAAGAAAAAGTACTTGATTTTATTGCTAAAACTCTGACACTTGGTATTTGATATAAATTATTTTTTTAAGACTTTTAGAATTCGATTAAGTGGTTAATATGTAATTATTGACAAAAAATAAATTCATCTATAAAATTTTTTTATAAATTTAATACTTTTTTAAAAGACTCCTTTTAATTAAAATTGTTATACATTTGGAATCGTGAATAATTCTTTTATTGTACGCTTATTTTTTAAATTAAAATAGACTATCGATCGTTTACATTATTATAATATTGATATACATACATGCACATTGATGTACATCGAAATATTTTTTTCTGCATGCATTATATTTTAGCATTGCAAGGAATTCGACTACTGTATAAGTTATTTGTAGTTCAAATTTAAAAAGTATACTAAAATTTTGACGTTGCCATATTTTCCTAAAATTTTAAAAGGCTCCTGGCACATTATTATAAGAGCGATTGGACGCGAATGGACGTCAATGCGCGCGGAGAACAACTAGGAAATATCTACACTGAGAAAAATATTTCTTTGAAACAAAGAAAGGTTTGTTTGATTTAATAAAATGAATATCATAAATAAACATTCTTTGAATCAAAGAAAATTTCATTGCAGTTAAGAAATATGTCTTTACATCAAATAAATATTTTGTTGGATCAAAAGAAAAAATCTACTAGGTGCAGTGAATGGATTATTTTATTGAAGTAATGAAAATAATCTTTTTGTAACACAGGCACGATTTTCGCGTTTTTTAAACCTAAAAGTAGGGCCAAAAGTGAACGGTTTTAGACCAACGGGCGCAAAAGTAGCTAAGCGGGCGCAAAAGTAGCTAAGTGAGCGCAAAAGTAGCTAAGCGGGCGCAAAAGTAGGTAAGCGGGCACAAAAATAGCCGAAACGGGCGCAAAAGTAGGTAAGCGGGCGCAAAAGTAGCCAAAGCGGGCGCAAAAGTAACTGTTTTCAATAATCGTTCTTCTATTTTTTTTTCTTTATCCGCGTGTCTTACTTTTACTAATTACATATTTTAATGTACTTTAGATTTAGTTGGTAATAAATCCAACGATACGATTTCTGTGAGATTACAAATTTCAGGCGGCGTGCACTGCGCGTATTCTTCAATATCACTTTCACTCATCGTTCAGGAAAAATTAAAACTTTTAAATACTAAATACTAATTACTAATTTAAATAGTACTTTACTCTTATAACAATATTCTAATACTGTCGAATTATATACGTCGCTAGTACACGTCCGCGGTCCGCTCAACTCTTATATTTTTGAAATAAAGAAAGCAGCGCATTCGAGCGCAACGGTCCAACGGTCAGTTGGTATGAAAAACATGGAGATGGCGCCACCGTTTGCGCCGAAAACATAGATAACCGATTTTAAATATTTTGAAATAAATTGAAACCAAAATGTAAGTGTCATTCAATTCCCAGGTGGGTAGTTGGTGTAACAGAAATTCGTTGATGTTGTTTCCCGTTTTAAGTGGAAAAACGCGAAAATCAATACCTGTGTCACAAAAAATATGGTGTGCACCAAGGGCTTAGTGGGCCTTTTGTTTAAAAAATAATCAAAATAATGTTTAAATAGGTTAAAACTTTTTTTTGTGCAATTTAAGATGTCGATACAATCATATAAGAAGATTAAAATTATTGCTTTTGTTTTATTGTAAAAAATAATTCCTAAAATAAGCTTGAAATTTCGGCCCGAATATAAGAATATCCCCTTAAATAATTTTTTTTTGTAATTAATTTATTCATATATTAGATGGTGAAAAATGATATAGTATAATATAGACAAGTGTTTCAAGTAACGGAAAAAAATTATAAAATTTCAGAACTTATAAAATAGATATCAACAATTCAAAAAATGATTTATCAAATATTATTTATTATTTATTATTTATTAAACCAGAACAAAATTACATAGAGTAAAGTCCTCAGAGATAGATATTAACTACCTGTACGAGGGCTGGTACATGAATACTTAAGACTATACTTATACACTAAAGCTTATATACTAAGTATTAAATATTTAAACCTTAAACATTTAATATTGTCAATAGAATTCTCAAAACTTAACGCAAGTAAAACAATATGTATACATTTGTTTATTATATATATTTTTTAGTTTATTTTTTAGTTCATGTTTCCTATTAACACTTTTGCAATAGAGTTTTTTAAAATTTTCAATCTCACTGCCAAAGTTTGTATCACTTAAATTAAAAGTTTGTTGATCCCTCTTGCGTATTTTTGGTAGGCGAACTCAGGCTGAGGTCTTGTTGTGAGTAGAATCTAGATCTTGTTGTTATCGATGTAAGTGAAGACGAACTTGCAAGCCTGGGTTTTGCCAGTATTAATTCAGTTCCGCCCACCTGAGTTTGTAATGTAGTTGGTGATTTAGTTAACTCTTGCGTCCGTTTCTTGAAGTTATCTACCTTACCGAGGTATCTCGGTAAGTCAGGTTTTATTATATATTCAGTAGTGTTCATAGCCTTGTTTACCTTAGCATTCAAAATTTTGCATTCTTGTCTGTCAGTGGTAACATGATCAGTATTATAGTCGTTTCCAAATGTCTTATTTGAGAAGCTACAGTTGACGCAGCACTGTTTCTCTGATGTGCACTTTTCTGTTAGATGCGTTCCCGCACATTTTAAACAGGTTGGGCTGTTCTTACACCTTTGGCCATTATGACCCAATCTACCACACTTATAACATGGTTTCACATTTATTATATCGTAAACTTTGCAATTCTGATAACCAACGAATAATCTGTCTTTATTTTCTTTAATATGTTTGTGCATTTCACCCGTTATTTGCATGATGACCGTTACTTTACTGTTTTTGTCATTGCCAGCTACGTGTAATACGTTACCCTTTGTATCTAAATTTGAAAAATTTCTTTGGTTTATGTCATTTTCGATTGCTTTTATATCAGACTTGAATTCATTTTCGATGCCAGTTATTCTTATGACAGGCTTACTAAGCTGTTCTTCTTCGACCTTGTAGAGGTGGTTGAGCTTGGCGTCTAGTAATCTTTTTGCTGTCTTGGCACTTTCCTCGTTCATGCATGTTATTGAAATTACATCTTTACTTTTCATATCAATTTTTTTCGTTTGGATTGATTTTTCTTTAAGTAGATAGTGGAATACTTTTTCCTTTATCACAGATTTCTCTTCTTTGTCTTTTCTTGTCACTACAATTTTCGGCACTTTTTTGGATTGTGGTATGTGTATCTTTTTTGACATTATATCTGCATATGTTTCCTTGTATTTACTCGGTCGTTCTTTTTCTTTCGTTAGAATTTCGTTTAAAAGCAGATTTTTATGTTTCAATTCAGTATTTAGTTCCCTAAGCAGCTGGTTTTCTGTTATTAGTGCACTTACTTTATCACTGTCCTTGTCTTCGCATGTAGTCTCATCCAGCTCATCAACTTGCATTCTGTTTTCTTGAAGGAGGCCTTCATAGTTGATTTTAAGTTTACTGTACTCTGATTCTATTTTCCTATAGTTTTTACTAAGATTCTCAATCGCTTTAGTTTTGGTTTGCAGATCTTCTTGTAGTTTTAGTAACACAACACGTGTGGGATCTTGATTTGAGGTTATGCTCAAATCGTGTTCATCACAAACAACTAACACACTGTTTATGTATCTTACATTTTTTTTTCTATTAAAGTCACTTTTATGAAAAACATTGCAACACCATATACATACTACCGTTTTAACCGCTTGCGTATTGTGACATCGATAGTATATATCGGGAGGGACTGCCTCCGGTGGCAGCCCACTATCCTCCATCTTGGTTAAATAATTGTTATCTTTTTTATCTTTGCTCCGATTTTAATTTGGGAAGGCTCATTTTAATCTTTGTTAAATTTTATTATATGTAGTAATGATATTTATATACCACGAGTTGAATTAAACAAATTTTAAAACTTGGAAAGTTACAGCCAATTGTTTAACTAAATTTATCGTTAATGTCAGATTCGTATCAAACTTGATATAAACGCTTGCCTGTAACTTTTCAGGTTTTAAAATTTTTTTAATTCGTCACGGGGTATTTACAATGAAATTTAATAAAGATTAAAATGAGTGTTTCCAAAATGAAATCGGAGCAAAAATAAAAAGGTATACCAATGATTTGTTTCTTGGTATAACATTAGTGCTCGCCTTATCGAAAAAATGAGTCTTCGAATTTGAAGAAAAAATTTTTTTCTTATACTTGAAACACTTATCTATTATACTATATCGTTATTATTATGCAGTGCAAGAACAATTCATAAAACAAAATTTTAATATTTTAGACCTATATTAATCATAGAAATAATGAAATTATGCTTAACATAATGAAAATCTTCGTTGCACAAAATATATCGACACCCCCTGCGAAAAATAGCTCGATTCAGGTTCCGACGAATACTAGCCCATTTCAGCATTTGCAGCGAAGACTAGCGGGTATTTATCACGATTCGCTAGATTGTAGCGAAGTCTAACGAGTCCCAGCATTCTCAGCGACAACTAGTACGTTTCGCGAGGTTACGACGGTAACTACAATAGCACATTCCAGAAGATTACGAGAAACAGTAACATCACGGTAAACAATTTGTTTTTATTCCCAATATCTGCGTCTTTCGAGATTTAGATAATAATTCAAAATTTATAAATTTTTTTTATATTTTAAGAGTTTTAGATATGCATTAAATTTATAGTATTAATAATTTCATTTTGAAATTTTCCTTGACGGGCTTTGATTTAGGCAAGAAGAAAAATAATTAGTGATTTTCGTCCGAAAATTAACGCGGTCACCGCGAATAGTGTCAGTTTCCGTCCCAAGCTTGCGAATCGCATCAGTTTTCGTGACGCAACATAGCGAATCCTGCTACTTTTCGGCGCAATTTCGCAAATTGTGTTAGCATTCGACGCAAACTTGTGAATGATTCTCCTTTTTGTCGCAATCTTGCGAATTGTACTATTATAGTATTCGATGCAAATTCGTGAATAATGCTAGTTTTCGCTGCCGTTTTGCGAAATATGCTGCAATTTTTCCACATTGATAAACAAATCTAGATGACCAATCCGAAAATCAGTGGGAAACAGTATAAGTACGATCAGCCAAACCATCCTCACACATCTTAAAAATTAAATTTCCCTAACATTCTCATAAGCATACTTATAAAAAATATCCAAACATTATACACCACAATCTTCCAAGCCGAACCAAAACTCGTTCGCCTCGGCTTCCCAATTAACTAAGCCGGGTAACGTACCCATAATATATATACCCGCAGTGCACACGCGTCGCTGCGGGCCGTCTTTCCGCTTAGAGAACTAGAAACCGGAGGCGCGGTCGTAAATTTTCAAAAGGTCGCCCCATTCAACCAAGACGCGGCCGCATTGTTCGAGAGCAATTGTATACTTGTGTACGCGCGCGCTCGATCGACAATATACGCGCTCGCAGAATTGCCGCTCCGTTTCTTTCTCGCCGGGTAGGTAAGCATTCGATTAGAACAATGACGCGCGGCTTTTGTGTGCGAACGACTTTTTTTCAGAGAGTCTCTAAACGCTCCCGCGCGAATCGGTTTAGATGGGCGAGCGCATGTACACGTTTTAGGGAGAGTTATGAGTGTGAGAGGAAGGAGAGAGAGAGAGAGAGAGAGAGAGAGAGAGAGAGAGAGAGAGAGAGAGAGAGAGAGAGAGAGAGAGACGGGTGGACGGGAATGGAGTGTTTAGATGTGAATGCGATACGCGGGTGTATTGTGGATGTGTTAAAGAAGTTTAATGGTGCAGAAGAAGAGGTTTTTATCGAAATTTGAATCAAGCCTGGGAACGAGATATTTTTTATTTTTTAAGTTTTATTATGTATTTGAATTTTCAAATATGTATACTTTGTGATATAATTAGTCATGACTTGAATCACTCAAAGGACATTTTACTGATTGCCGACAGAATTGTGCTTTTAACTTTTATCAATTTAGACTAATATATACTTAGATAATCTTATCGCAATATGGAATACAGATACTTTAGGGAGTTTCTTTACATTTGTACTAATAGCATTGATTATACACACACACACACGCGCACACACACACGCGCGCACGCGCACGCACGCATGCACGCACATACACACATACATGACCATATCTTATGATTTGTACGTAATTACATGTGATTATACATGCATCGAGAAAAGTTTATTTTTAAAACTTTACTTTTCTATAAGAAGATTTACTATTTTTACAGTAGCGCTGGGACACTCGTCATGTGAGATTTTTAGTTTTTTAAATAGTAATTTTTATAGAGAGCGGTCCGTCGCTCAGTTGGTTAAGGCATATGTCTTAATTAGCGGAATCTCGGTTGCTCAAGGGGTCGGGGATTTGATTCCCGGTGAAGTCACTCGGATTTTTTTTCTGAGTTTTTCTTCAACGGGAAAAGAACCCTGGACACCGGCTGTTTCGGGGTGGGTTTTTCCCTGGAATTTTTCCTTCAGAAAAATAACAGGTTTTTCCTTCAGAAAAATTACAGGTTTTTCCTTCAGAAAAATTGCAGGTTTTTCCTTGCCTTATAGGCGTAAGCCTGAGCGAATGCGAAGCAGTGGTAGGGAATCTGTAGATAAGGTAGTTTATGGTAGCCTATCCCGATGCTTCTGCAGGGATCACCGGCCTTACCGGTGAGGAGCTGATCCCTGAAATACCGGGATATTCTCCGGGGAGGTTACACTGGGAAGTGGACCCGATGCCCCCTCGGGGGCAGAGAGTGCCGGCTTAACCGGCACGGTGCGTGTCTGAAATACGTCCTCGCCGGAGAAGCTTTTCAGAGAGGGGGTATAAAGAGGAAGAATGCACTTGCTGGGCCCGAAGAGGCTGCAGGTGGGGTAATAAAAAAAAAAAGTAATTTTTATTATTTTCATAACAAATTTTAATTATGATAATTTTTATGATTTTTGTAGAAAAAATTACTTTTTGAAATAATAATTTTTATTATTTTTGTAGCAAATGGACTGATAATGTGATATTTCGTTAGAGCAATAATAAAAACTACTATTTCAAAAAGTAAAATTTGTTACAAATACGATAAAAATTATTATTTAATAAAAATTAAAAATTCCACATGTTGAGTGTGTCCCAGCAGTACTATGAAAATAATACATTTTCTTATAAAAAAAGTAAAGTTTACAAATCAATTTTTCACCCTGTGCTTATATAAGGTCAAATTTAATATATAAACATGTATGATGATATATAAATTATATATACTCATTTTTTTCCCGGGCAGTGATTGTATTTTTAACAATTCCAACAGGAGGCGTAAACATAAATAAATCACGCGCAGAATTAAAAATTACATTCCAATCTTCCCTCGCTACTTCCTCAAACTCGAGCCGTGCGCATTTTATTAATAAAGCACATATTGCGCAACCGCAACTGTATATATACGCAACGCAGAACTTTGGAAAATTAATGGTCCGGAACACCGAAAAATGTCAGTGTCGAGGGCATCTCGCGCCACAAACGTAGAGACTCGTCCGTTTTGAAACATGCAGCGACCGCCTGGTTCCGCGACCATGTGAAGACGCCGAACACGTAGAAAGAAAGAGAGGGAGAAAGAGAGAGAGAGAGAGAGAGAGAAATTTACTTCCTCGCTTCGCGAACGCTGATGTCTGTCTGGAATTATTTATGTCGGCGAGTCAAGGAAAATGTGGGTGAAGCGTCATTTTTATTTTCAAAAGGCAACCTGAGATAGGGAAAAAGACCTGTGTCATTGGTTTGAGTGCTAAAAGACGTTAAATTTAAAAAATTTAGTCTTTTTTATAGTTCCAGTTTAATCGGGAAATAAAAATATACTCCAAGTAGAAGTAGATGAAGGACGCGTTTAGTCAGACGAAGAATTACAATTTTTCCATAGGATAACGTTTATTGTTTTGCAATGACGCACCTGGTAGTTTTATCAATTACCAGTGTTCCCAACCTACACTAAACAACCCACTGGACCGTTAAATAATAAAACAAAAATAAAAAGAAATCGTTAAAAAAGTTTCACTTATCAAAACTCTAAAAAGGAACTATAACAAGAAAGTGAGACGCAAGTTTGACGACAAGTCGTTCCGAATGCTGCGATAATACTTCAACTACTTCCCTCATCTCGCCTGTGTATACCACCTCGCGAACGATAACGGCACCTCGCACCTCCTTGCGCGATAAAAGGCGCTTTCTTCTTACTTCTTTTTGGCGCTATTCAGGGGCTGCGCGCGAGATGACCGCCCGCGGCGATATGATTTATTTTCGCATGAGAGAACCGTTGTCGTCGCCAGCCCGATCGATATAGTACACTTGCACTTTTGTTGTTGTCATTGCTTTTTCCTAATCGCCACGAGGGCTTCGGGCTTTTTGTTCGGGTTCTTCTTTTCGTTTAATTTGGATGAGAGAAACAGCCTTGGATTTTGAAGGACGAGGACAAAGGAGATCGGAGGTGAAACTTTTCATCTGGTAGATGGATATAGGGCGATGGGGAGGTGGAACGTGGAAGGCTGATGGTATGAGTTGAGAGAAGTGGTTTTGGTGAAAGTGCGTTTTTTTGGTAAGTTTATTTTGGTGATGGGGTCCAGATAAATAAGAATTTTGAAAGGAAACTAAACATTTTTCAGTAATTTTTGTTAAATTATATTTGGTACTAGCGTTAATCAGCGCGCTACGCGCGCCACTGTTTCGTCTTTTGTTTCTCTCCTTTCGAGATTCGAGACGGAATCGATTATTCGAGATTTCGAGATCGTTCGAGGGCAAAATAGATTATCTCGAATGCTCAATTTATATAAGGGAAAATGACATAAATAATATAACCATGACAAAAATTATTGAAAATCTTTCCATCCAACTAAACATTATTTTGCAAACTTACTCATGCTTAATTAACATTACTGCAAAAAAAAATCGTTATACAACCACTTTTTCCCTGTCGATCCATTGAAAACCATATAATGAAATCTTCGCGAAAACTCCATTAACGCGTTCACGAAAGTGGGTAAATTTTTTTTTAAGGCACACCTTCCGGGCTCGTTTGTTCCTACTCTTTGTACTACATAGTATAATAGAAAAATGATTACATACAATTAAAACAGTACTTGGTGACACCCTTTTATTAAAGATTAATATTTATAAAAGAAATACAAAAATGTTTTTTCTAATTTTTAGCCATTTATTCCAGAACCTTCATAGACGAATTTGCAAAAAATAAAGTAATACTAGAGAAAATCAGTTTTTATTTGCCTATTTAAAAATTAAAAAATGTTGATTCCTTCATAAAGGACCCCGCACACAATGTATGGGAAAAAATCATTCGGTCAAATTTTGGGGGGTTTTGCCCATGAGAACTTTTGTTCAGGACCTCAAGATCTATCTTTTCCCTAAGTTTGATCCAATTTGACCGAATGATTATTTTCCATACATTGTGTGCGGGGTCCTTTAACCGTTTAAAGTTAAGCGTTGAAAAGGCATAAAAACGCTCAAAGCTCGATCTGACGAATATTTTGCAGTGTACCTCTGGTAGAAAATAGACCAACTTCATTGGTTAACATGTTAATCAAATGGAAGCATTTCTACTTAAGATTAACATAGAAATTTAATTAAAACTATCTAAGACTATCACTATATTTTAAAGCATCTACAATATAATATTTACGCATGTATAAATAGTTATTCTTCATCGACAATAGCAACATAATCCTTTTTAATTTAAAAATTGACGAACGGTTTAGACGAACGGTTCAGACGACGGAAACTGTTAGAACGGTCGGAATGAACATTTTTTATTTAAAAGAAAAAAACAAATTAAAGCTGGTTTTCTCTAGTTTTATTTTACTTTTTGCAAATCCATCTAGAACGTTTCTGGAATAAATGGCTAAATGTCGAAGAGAAGGACTTTTTTAAAAATTTTCACTCTTTGGAAAAAGGATGTCATTAAGACTTTTCTTAGTTATACATGATTTCTCTCCTATATATTATGTGGTACAAACAGTAGGAAAAACCAAACCAGGAAATTGTCCCTTGAAAAAAATTTTTACCCACTTTTGCAGACGCGTTAATGGAGTTTTTGTGAAGATTTCGTCATATTTTTATGCACAATGTCATCCTTTTACAAATTCCTCTCACAGTTGAAACGAAAAAAAAATCATCGCTTTGAAACACCTCACAATGCTCGTTTCATGCGCATCACTCCACTCACGTGCAAACTTATACGTTCTATAACGAACCTAACTCAAAATTCCATAATCCCGCTCACCTTCGGCGCGCGAATCCGTGACCCAAATGTACGCGTCGTTCTCTCTATACTTCGCTTACAAAGGACCGCCGAAATGACAAATGCGTATATTGTCGGAAAAATTAGAATAAAGCCAAACGAGAACTAATGCAGCCCTGGCGTGCGCGCGTATGTGTTATACGTACGTGCGTGCGCATTCATTTGACATGCGACGCGCGCGGGCGGTTCATTAGTCGGTTGTTGGGTGCTATAGCGAGAGTCGTCGTAAAGCCGATTTATACGCATAGCTACGCAGATTTTAGGATCGAGGCGCTTCGGCACTGACAGAGAGGAAGGATGAAAAATTGGTATTAAGTTGTGAGAGATCAAAATTGAAAAAATAAAATAAAACTGGAATAGTTTGTATTTTATACTTTTGTAAAAATAAATTTGTTAAGGAATTGGGAATAAATATTTTTTTGAAACTCCGTGCGAGAAGTTCGATTTCTCGCACGCTGCGTTAAACGATGCGTGCAAAAATCTCACTTCTCGCACGTCGTATAAAAAAATACGGTTCGACACTTGTGTGAGAAGTTGATTTTCTCCTCGTGTGACCTTTTCACCCTCGCTTCGCTCGGGTGCAAACAGTCACACGAGGGGAAAATCAAATCCTCGCACTAGTATCGAAATGTACTATTTTGAAACTCCGTGCGAGAAGTTCGATTTCTCGCACGCTGCGTTAAACGATGCGTGCAAAAATCTCACTTCTCGCACGTCGTGTCAAAAAATACGGTTCGACACTTGTGTGAGAAGTTGATTTTCTCCTCGTGTGACCTTTTCACCCTCGCTTCGCTCGAGTGCAAACAGTCACACGAGGGGAAAATCAAATCCTCGCACTAGTATCGAAATGTACTATAATAAAATATTGATACGGGAACTTCGTTTTTTTTTTTGTTGATGTAGATAGCATCATTATTTGAAAGGTAATGTTTTAGCGTATTTGGATAAATGTATAATTATACAAAAGTAGAAATAGTATTTAAAATTTTACATTAACACAACGTGTTTTGAGATAAAGCTATAATAGTTTTTTTCCCGCCTCAATTTCGCAGCTGAAAACAAGAAGTCAGAGATTGCGTATTGCGATATATTTTGCAAAAATGGTAAAACTTGCATTAGGCGCTACAGTATTACGGCAGTAGTAAAAGCATCAAATACATTCGGATTCTTGCTTTTCCTGATGGGCATCGATCCGTTGAAAACGGCGTGCAAAATGCGCTTTATCTTATATCATAAAATTGAATGGGACATTCAAATAAGCGCTACTTCATCAAAGTTATATAAAAGCATTCTACTTGGAAATTTATGAAATTCTTGCGATAAAATGTTAAATTCCAAATAAAAGCAAAACGATAAACTTAATCGCGCATTACTACTTTCCTCTCGCTAGCACACTTTCCACGCAAGAAATTAATATCGCGACGCCTTCGTAATGCATTCTCAGTTATACTGCGACATGCACAATGCACTTAAAATTCACGACTTGCCGGGACAAAAAAAAAGCCCTCAAATCGCCGCGGCTATCGCCTTCTGCACTTTAGCGCACGATTCATCGACAAACACATTGTTCTATACGCATATGCTTCTCTACTAACGTGCGTGCGCGTGCATGCACACACACACAGGGGAATTATTTTTATTATTCGCGGCGCGGGGAGCACGCAAAATTCTCTTTTTTTTTGTTTTTTTTTTTTTCGTTTTTTAAAGAACGACGTCAAACTACGCGCCGCGGGATAAATACGGCACAGCTGCAATTTCGCGCCACTTACGGGGCTTCCACTTTGTTTTTGCTCCTCGGGGTTAAATAATAAAGATACTGTAGCGGAAAATGTATATACGCGGGATCGAGTGAATCGCCAGGACAAGGGGTTTAATAAATTTGTATTGCGAGATATGAAATTTGCATGATTTTAGTTCTGCGAAAGCGTATAAAAAAGCTGCCGGAATGAAGTGAAGCTTGCTTTTTGTTGACGTTTTGTATAATTTTTCCTAGATGAAAAGACGGACATTGTATTTCGAATAAAAAAACTCGCTATAATCGCTACTTTTTATACTTGAAAAGAAAAGAATGCTTTTGAATAGAGATTGGCTTATAACATACGGTTCAGGCAAAATTTTTTTTTTACCCCTTCTTTTAGCCTTTGTATATTATCGACAAGCAAGCAAACACAACACACTATTCCAATACTTTTTTCTCTCTGTCAATATCTTTTGCAAGGAAAGAGTGTAGCCGAATGTTTATCTTGAATCTCTTTGTCATTCGTATGACAAATAAAAGAGGATATGCGGTGATCATTTTCAGTCCAACTGCAAAACCCACAATTTGGATGCGTTGTATTTGAGCGCTCTAGGCCGATAGGCATTGTCAATGATAACATCGTAATATAACAAATTTAGTACTGATTTAGTGATAGCATCACACAAATTAGCCGGAAAAATCACCAATGTACTTCAATATTTGATTTTGGAAATTGAATTTGCAACTCACTGCGTCCAGGCTAATGTTATCGATTCGACCCACCTTTGTATAAGCAATACAGGTATCTATAACATTTGTTCAAAATACATAACATAATTTGCGCTTTGAAATTATTGACATGAAAATTTCCTCTTTCTTTTATAAAATATTTCATGAACCCCAAAATTTTCTAACTATATTGAAAGTATTATTACAGATCGCAAATTCTATTTTATTTTATTTTTTTAACGCTATTACATTTTGTAATGTTTAAAAAACTTTAAAAATACATTGGTTTTTATGCGAAAAAGGCGAATGAAGCGCTTTCCTAGATAGCTAGCTAGTCATGTTGTTAGAAGAGTCAGTTGTTGGTAAGATGAATTGAAAAAAGTAGGCATGTTCTTGTTTGTGCACATAAGGATTGTGCACATATTTATTGTGCACAGATAGCATTGGTACAGATCTATATATATAGATATATACCAATGTTAAAGTGTGCACAATTAATATGTGCACAATCAGTATGTGCATAAACAAGAACACGTCAAAAAGTATTATGCAACAGAAGATTTGTATTTTTGACAAAAGTCCATGGAATAAAAAGTAAAAAAAATGACCAACAAAGCAGTAACAGACAAAACAAGCCCCTCCCTCGTCATTTTGTCGTTGACCGGCGCGCGAGTCAATAAACCGATCCTCCGCCAACCATACAAGACACGAAAACTAAACAAACGCCGTGTCGTGTCTGTATACTTAAAAGGGCGAACCGCAGCGTCGATGAGAATCCTCGACATTTTCGTGTTTCCACGAGCTGTTATTGTCTTGGGCTGCACGCTGAAAAAAGAATATTTTACACGCGAGGATAAATTTAACCGATAGGAAGATCCGTGACACAGCTTTAACATTTTAACGGGCGGCGAAAACAATAGCGAACGAGCGACTATACTTCATATATATGCAACTGCATGTCCTCTCGGGGCTAGCGCATCTGCGAGTCGGGAATAAGCGAATCTAATATTGAAGACTCCGCGGGCCTACATCGGAATCGATGTATACGCTGCGTGCTTTTAATTATGCGAGAAGAGAGAGACAGAGATCTGTGTATATATACGACAGTGGCAACAGCTGTATACTTTTATCGTGGCGTGCACGCGGTTACGACCTCAATAGGGTTTCTCGCAATTACTTACGTTTGGAGTTTTTTTATACTTGCTTAAATTTCGGCGGATCGAGGTCAGCGAGGGTTCTTGTGCTAATTCGTAAAAACGCGTCGAGATATAGGTGCATTAAATTACGTGGTTACAAAAATTTTAAATATTAAAAATTTTTTAGTATACCGATTTTTTAACAATTATTATTCTAGCACTTATAGTAAATAATTATTACTAAAAGATTTTTATTTAAAAATTTATCGAATCACATAAAAAGTCATGAAAAGTGCGGTACTTTATTACGCTATTTTATTTATGAAACTATTTTGGGCAATTTAAAGTTCCAATATATAATTTTATCATTCGAGATAATCTATTTTTCCCTCGAACAGTATCGAATCTCGAAGTCGATCACGAATTTCGAAAGGATTAAAAAAATGGCGAAGGGTGGCGCGTGTAGCGCGCTAATTAACGCTAGTTAGACGATAAACTGGTAACTAAAACAATTGAAACTTTATCGATTGAGTTTGACAGTAATTAGTGGCAATCATTCGACTATCATAAAGTTTGCAACTATCTTTCGAATATGATCATTACAACGAAGCTGTAATAACTTACTACAAGTACTAACCCGAGCGCAAACTATAGTGCGCACCACTTAACGATATACGTGCCTCGAATGAAGAATTATCGAAGCAGGTGTAAACGTATAGTAATTTATTATTGACTCTATATTGGTATATGTTATATTTTTAACAAATATTAGAATTTTTCTTCGTTTATTTCTATTAATTTTCAACTTTTTATTGTTTTAAGAGGATGTCGGAGCCTATCTGGAATTACACACTTATCGACATTTTCGTAATTTCCATTGTTGTTATTCAATTTTTAATTTTCATTAGTATCTTTGTCATCCAGCGTTCGGTAATCCAATACAAACACCGGATGACTGTGATAATTTTAAAAAACTTAAAACTGAATTTAAGTAATACAAAATTCGATGTAGTAATCTGTAATAGGCTCCCCATTATTAACGAATTAAAGCAGTAAATAGCTTTACCGAAATTTTAACATATTTCTTGCAAAGTAATTTAATGAAAATACACACGTGGCATTATATCATCCAATAAAGTATTACATAAAGCAGACAACGTCAGTTACCAAAGTGGAAGGTAAACGCGCGAGAAAATTGGCCATAAAATCAAGGGATTGAACGTAAATACCGATAAGAAGAATCCTACATTGTTTCGGTGTAGCCCCGACTGTCCAAAATCTAATCTGAACTGATAATACGATAATCGCACTATAGCCTTCGCCTAAAAATAAACTTCATGCATATTTACTTAAGATAGGGCCATTTTCATTTTTCCCTATCGCAATTTTGCAAGCGCGATGCTTCAGGAGATGCTTTACCTTCAAAACAGGACAAACTCTTTCGATAATATATTTTATTCCCATCTCTACTCTAATGGCCATTTTATAGCCTGAGAAGCGGGGCAAAAGTGGCGTCTGATTCCCTCTTTTACTTTATTCCTGCATAATGCGGGAATAAAGTAACATACATTTTTTACGTTTATAGTGAATTGGGTTAAAACTAACAAAATTATAACACATAAATACAAAATAACTTTTCAAATCTATGAAGTGGCCACAGTGGCGATAGGAATAAAGTACCATATGTAACACGGGACTAAAGTCGATCATTCCTGCGGGTGAGTTCACTGCCCGAGCGAGCGTAGCGAAGCGATACTATTAATGACCAAGTAAAAATAAACCGGCTATTAGAATTTTTGTTAGCTTTACGAGAATTGATACTCGTTTTATAATAAACCAAAAATCGATGGAATCATTCACTTGAATACCTATTATAGTGTTTTTTTTATAAAATATTCTTATTAGAAATTCATCCTATATACTACTCTCACAATAAAAATAATATAAAATCTGGACGATTCCTGACCATCACAAGTATCGAAAGCTCTAATACCAAAAAAGGAAACTAAAATAAACTACCAGCACTCGAAAAACTTCACATCCCTTGCGTCAGCGCTAAGAACCTCCTCCTCGTCGAGCGCGGCGCGGATCCTCACGCGAGGCTCTCTACTCTGCCTCATCCGAAAAAAAAAACACCCGCCGCTGCGAAAAGCGCAAAGGGAGCCTCTCTTTCTCCCCCTCTTCCCTCGCGGCGCGTCGGGGGCGCCGCGCAGGCGCCGCCGTCTCCTCCTCGGGGAGCGCTGAGCGCGTGAGAGAGTGAGAGGGAGAGCCAGTACGCTCGAGGTGAGCCACCTCGACGCACGCACTCTGCGTAGTGTCGTCTCTCGCGGTCGTCGCTGTGGGCATCAAGCACGTGGTGGGCCGCCAACTCGCGCGGCCGCGTGTGATTCTGTGATCCAGTGTGGGGGCCAGTAGTGTGTGTAGTGCGGGGGTGTAGGGTTAACGTGGGAGAGAGAGATAGAGAGAAGAGGATTTCGGGTAAGCGGTTTTCGCGGGGAGGTTGCGTGTGGTGAGGTACTGCTGGTGGGTTTTGTTGCTGCGGAATTAATTTGATATGTGCTTTGTATGATTTATTTCAAGTCGTATATAGGGTGGCAGAATTTTATTGCGTATATGCATTTCGCAAACATTTTTCGATGTGTGACGAGGAGTGGCGTTACGTACTGAATGTGGAAACTTGCGGTTTGTTGTTTTTTGAGATAAAATTTTAACGAAGGTATTTTGAAGAAATGTTGTTGAATTCGTGAGATTAAAGAGAAACAGCTAGCCCGCATGTATTTTAAAAGAATTTTCTTTTGATTCCGACATTTTCATAATGATGCGACATAGAGTTTGGTCGTATGAACAGATTAAAATAACTAGTAATACAAATAAACAGATAAATAATATTCTTATAAGAATGGTAAATTTGCAAATCTGCAGAAAAAAATTGCAGAATCAAATTTAGTATAATTTTTCCTTTCTTTAATTTAAGAATAACGTCAAACTTTTTCAGAGATCTTTGCCCTTGTTTATCGAAAATTAAGATGTCTCACCTTAGCGAATAATCGCCGTAAAGACATTCAACTAATTAAAGAAACTACATATAAAACTGGAGAA
Organism: Torymus aiolomorphi; assembly: GCA_036365515.1. Lineage (NCBI taxonomy): Eukaryota > Metazoa > Arthropoda > Insecta > Hymenoptera > Torymidae > Torymus > Torymus aiolomorphi. The sequence goes on along the minus strand of CM070874.1, from coordinate 122,296,248 downwards.
TTTTTAATTATGAAAAAACAAAAAAACTGAAACAAAATTTACATAACGCGCGGAGAATTGTGTTTACGTTGGTGCTAAAAGTTTTCATTATCAACGAGCAAGTCCGGAATAGGAGGCTGCGATTTTAGACTACTGATGTTGTAACCAGTGATAATGAAACTTCGATACCGGAATCATCAACGCCAAAGTAACGTCAATATCTTTATGTTTTGGTTTCAAAATTGCTCGTAAAAAATTGGAGCAAGGTCTCGCGCAATTCACGTAGTGTTGATGTTTAGATCCGAGAATTTTTACATAGCGGACGTCTAGCGCGTTTTGGCTTTGGCTATTGTGTAATGATGCAAGCGACGCGGCGATTTTGTCGTCGCGGTCGGTTAGAATAATCGATAGGTCTTTAAACGTCGTGTGAAATTTCTCGGGACACGTGTTTCAAAAGCAAACTGCGAGGAATTGCATTTTTAAAAGTAACGTTATATTGTTTATTTGTTAAACACGACTGTAGAGCTTTATCACTGTAAAGAAATTATTCACATTTTTGTTTCCTCAAAAAAGTATAAAATTAAAATTGTTGTGCGTCCAAAGAAGCAGATAATAAAAATAAACCGCGTATATAAACAAAAAATTATTATTTTACCAATTTTTATTATATAAATATTAGTTGTAAAAAACGGAGTTTTCTTATTGAGTGAAGTTAAGTCAGACTCCTAATGATAATAAAAACCTCGCGTGCTTTCATCTCACAACGAAGCTGCCTCTACTTATTCTCTTTATTATACGTGCATTGACATTTTCTAGCCGCTGGCATTCCTACTTTGTTTCTAATTTTGCTTGATAATTGCCTTATAAAGTTACCGAAGCCATATTTCCTGATTAAGCTTTCCGTATTATTAGATTAAAAATAAAATAGTAACGACCACGAAACGTGTTATTTTATTCTACACTAGAAATTATAACTTCTTGATTGACGAACGACAAAAAAAATTAATCATTTAAAATGCCACTCTTTTTATAACTAATTAAGAATCTAAACCAATTACACGTCAATCCACCGTCAACACATTTTCGCCCCAACCCAATTACCTCGAAAACCTCAATTCTCGCGCTCTCTTCTCAGGTCGCAAACACCTTACGTACGAGGGGAAAAAACCAACAGCTACTCCGATCGTGACGAGGGTTCGTTTACCCCCGCGGATACCGTGAGTGTCAAAATCGCAGCCTCGTTAGTCGACGCGCGGGTGAATTCGCCCGTGATTGCAAGCCCGACGACGTGCACATGTAGGTACGACTGCGGCGTGCGAAGTCCTCGCGCGTCTTCGGAATGTTGACGAAGGGATTAGCCGTGAGGAGGAGGCGAAGAATGAGTCGGATTGGCTGATCGATTTGCCGTCGGTTGTCTCTGTGTTTCTGCAGGTATGTACTTTTTTTATCTCTCTAATTATATAATTCGTCACTTTTTCTCGAGTGTTAATTTAACGTTCGTTCGATTAAATTGGTTATGCCGATAATCTAAGAATGAATAACAATTCTACGAAATTATTCCTCGTCTAAACATTACCCGTATACTCAGAAACATTTCTCACTATATTACACGCACACATTTATACCTGTTGAGACTGCTATACAAAGTTGCGGCTCTGTTAGCACTCCAGCTCTCATTACAATCAACTGGAATTTTACAACATCATTCGGTCGTATACATTACACGGCGCATACCAACGCGTTACAGTCTATGGTATTAGGTTAGATTTACGCTCGCGAACCCTTTCAATTTTCACTCGCATCAACTCGCATGAGGGAATAGCGATAATTTAATGCCCAATATTTGCTCCCAATGACTAATATTATCAACGCGCGTGCGCTGTTAATACGCCCGTAAACCGCGATTTCGCGTATACTAGCAGTACTATGCACACCGCGAATATCTATATCGAAAAGCACGAGCCAGACCGGCAAAAGGCTAAGTATTTGTTTTGAAAACAGCGTCGGGTGTCGCGCGCGACGACTCTAAAAATACATCGACCTGCTATACAAGAGAGAGGGAGAGAGAGGAAACTGGAAATAACGAATGTTCGACAAGCCGGTGCAAAATGCTTCGAAATTAATTGAAAAAAAAAAGAAAGGAAAAACGTTACGTTCGGAGAAATGTACTTGAGAGTGATTCCAAACGTCAGCGCTCTTTCGGAAAGTGCGCGTTATAAACGTATTAATAGTGGTTCGCGCCCCGCGTATACTAATGAATGCACTTCTCGTCGGAACAACGTGTCAGCCGCGTAATCCTTCACGCGCCACAGCTTCTTCGCGCACGCGCGCATGTAAGTATAAAAATAACGTATACTTACAGTCGACTGCGTAGATTTCGCCCCGGTTTATTTTTAGGTTGTAACGGCTTGAAATGTAAAACGTTATATATTTGTGGATGAAATCGTTATACGACAAATATTTAATCATCGCGATCAGCAAATGATTTTAAGGCCGTGTGGAATCCAACATCAACCCAAATTTACTATTTAATAAAATAACTATCAAACATTTATTTGAAAAAACGCAATTTTCACGCCCTCCGTATATATGTCAATACTATACTCAGGCATTTTTTGGATTGATTCAGTTAGTATTTTCATGAGATATACTCGTTGAAAAATAAGGCAAAAATAATAAAAATGGGATTCCTACCTTACCGATAGCATGGTTTTAATTTAATTAAATAATATCTAAATATTTTTTTGGAGAAACGGAATTTTCACGCCCTTAGTATATGTAAATACTATTATGCTCAAAAATTTTTTTGAGCGATTCTATTGGTATTTCCATAAGATACGGAACAGATGCCGATACTGTTGAAAATTTACTACTGTTTACGGACTTTATCTATAATGCATTAGGTAACTCTAGTCAGGTTGACGCGGTCTATATGGATTTTTCCAAAGTGTTTGATGTTGTGAATCATAATAGTACATTTCGACACGGGTGGGGAAGTCGATTATTTAGCTGGTGTGACTTTTTGCACGAGCGAAGCGAGTGCGAAAAAGCCACACCACCGAAATAATCGACTTACGCACTAGTTTCGAACGGTATTTTATACCACGAGCGCCGAAAAATCATATCAAAGTTGTGATTTTGAGGTTAGAGTGGTATAAAAGACTTTTATGGTAAGCTTTATAACCTAGGCTTAAGGTCATCTGCTCTAAACTGGATTTCCTCATATCTCACTAACAGGACTCAAATTATAAAAATTAGGGAACATAGATCTGACAGTATAAATACTGCCTCCGTGGTCCCTCAAGGGTCACACCTAGGCCCTAATTTATTCATTTTATTTATTAATGATATTAGAAACTACATTCATCAGTCCAGGTTTTTGCTTTATGCAAATGACCTGAAGCTATACACGGTTATAAATTCCCCCCTAGTCTGCTCTAAACTACAAGTTGATCTCGGTGCTATTCAACAATGGTGTGACGTAAACGAAATGAAACTTAATACTGTTAAATGCAGTCGCCTATCTTTCAGCAAAACCACCTCTCTTGATTATGTATATATCATCAACGGCTAATTTTTCAACGAGTATATCTCATGACAGTACTAATAGAATAGCTTCAGAAAAATTCTGAGTATAGTATTTACATATACGGAGGGCGTGAAAATTGTGTTTTTCCAAATAAATGTTTAGAAGTTTTTTAATTAAAAAAAAACTGTAATGTCGATAAGTAGGAATCTGCATTTTTGTCATTTGGATCCAATTTTTCAACGAGTATATCTCATAACAGTACTAATAGAATCGCTCGAAAAAAATTTCTGAGTACAGTATTTAGATATACGGAGGGCGTGAAAATTATGTTTTTTTCCAAATCAATATTTGAAAAGTTAATTTATTAAATAATGAAATTGGGTTGATTTTGAACTCCACATGGCCTTATGCACGGGAGACGCGCGTTCGTATGTACGATATTTCAACGTTATTCATGATCCAGTAAATTATAACCATGTGTTTATTCCATAATACAATTAAACGCAGTGCGCGGAGTGAACGCGACAGTCGAAATCGCTTTTATTTATCTCGGCCGCGCGCACACGTGCGTTTATACATCACGCTCGCGAACATTTTTCCGACGCCCATGTGTACGCGCGCAAAATAAACAAACTTAATTATACTCGACATCTCCACAATTAAATCATTCAATCACGGCCGTGCACACAATCCTCATAAAACCACCCCCGCGCGTCCATAAATTCTCTCCCGCATGATTCTCCGGCCGAAATCCGGAACCTCGCCGAGCGATGACTAAGTCGTGCCGTGCGCGAAAAAAGCGCGTGATGCGCCGAGAGACGAACTAAAATAGACGCGCGTCTAAGTATATATGTATTCTCCTAATGACGAGAGGATAGAGTGAGGAGTTAGCGCGACGAAGCGCGGCTAATCGATGCCGAGGGACACGCGTTTGCCACCTAAGAAGAAGTCCGCTATTGGGTCGTTAATTGTTTTTCAGAGAGCCGCGGGGTTTGATTGGACGTGTGCCGATTCAATTGGAGCTGTGATTGGAGTGGAATTCGAGAGAGAGAGAAAGAGTAGTCGATTTTCAGTTGGAGTTTTCTTGCGATGGGAGTAGATTTGAAGAGGATAGAGTAAGTAAGATGTGAAAATTTGGAGTGTGGCAGTGAAAAAGATCTTTTTTGTGGAATGAGAATTGTTTTTACGCTATATACTTCTTTTTCGATAGCATGAAACAAAAAATAGAATTTTTTAGACTATGAGCTTTAGTCTAAATATAAAGCACGTAACTTCGAATATATCAATATATTCAAATACCTCATTGAAGAATTATTCGAAATAAGGGAAAAACGCATTCGAGAAGAATAAACTTGTTTAATTGAAAGCCATGTCTCTACTTATCTACTTCATCTCTGTTAAAGTTAATTATCACTCCAACGCGGCATCTAAAGCATTCAGTTCTACAACATTGTTCAAATACCTTTCATCCCTCCAAGACTTTTAATACTTTTAATTATCTTCCCAAACAATCCGCATCCAATTCGAGCCGCATAACCCCACCGTAAAGATTACATCGAAAAATGTTACCACTGTAACATTAACGAAGTTTACAACGCGGGGCTAAATTACTATATTACGTCGCCCCCCTTCCCCGCCCCTCCGGGCGCCGTTACATAACGCCGAAGTGCTCGTCGAATTTGGGTCGTGCATCGATCGCGGATCAAAAGTGGGCTTCATACATCCCCTATAGCTCTCGAGAGCTGACTCCGTATAAAATATTAACGCCCGGTGAAAGACGTCGCCGCGAAGAAGCTGTAAAGTAGGTATCTCGTCTCCTGTACTCTTCCAACATCGTCTTCAATCACAGACGCTGCTTCGTATTTCATTTACCGAAAATATTAAACGTTGTATGTCGAAATTCACAATAAATTGACCCTAACTAGTCCGAAAAAACGACGAAAAAAAAAGTTGAAGCACACCTCTATCAACTGACTTTCCCTATTCTATATAGTTAATATAATGCACGAAAAAAGTGTAAACTAAGGAAATCGGTATAGTGTTTTTCAGAAAGCTGCAATTCATGTTTTAAACTCTGAATGCAAAATAAGCGGGTTTTCATTATTTTCACCAACATGCTATGGATACTAAATATTCTAATAATAACAGAAGTTGCTTATAACTTTTTTTATGATTTAAAACTACAATTTTAGACATAAATATACAATAAAAATTCATATTTATCTAAGAAAGTTTGTGGTATGATTATTATTTTATAGCATTGAATGCGCAATCCTTCACGTGGTGAAACAGCTTAAATATAAGAATAAAAGTTCAAATGACAGATCGTTTTACTATATAAAAATGACTTTATTTGGATAAATATTCAAACTTCGCACATGAAGCAATTATTAGAAATCTCCATTAATATTTTCATTTCTTTCAAAAAACTTAATTGTTAAATAATTATTTTAAATTTTAGTTACTACTCCGGGATACCATTTGTCATAAGTGATAATAACCCAATCTCCGATTTCGAAACTGCTTACTAATTTGAATGGCATATTCTCTGACTTATCAGACACTGTTGTTTTTATTATTGCTATTATTATTAGTTATTATCGTGAAATGAACACAATTTACTTTTGAATAACATAACGTACAAGAAAAATGTCCTAAAGACAAACTATGAGAGTGGGTGAGAACTACACCAAACGATTTGATGTACTTTTATCGTCCCCTTTATACTCTCTAATTTTTCAGGGGCTAGAGTCTCTATGATTTTGATATTGTCTTTCGTTACTAAGAAAGTAGTTATACTACAGTTGGACTTGTTTAATAAATTTACAATATCTCCAGCACATAAAATACTATTTCCAAATGTAACACATCTATCGCACAATTGCTGTGTTCACGCGACGGTCGTTTATGGCGAGTTGTTAAACCTCTGCATATCTTTACTTTCCGCACCGTATTTATAATCTACTAAACTAACTTTTATTATATATTAGCATTGTTATTGTTACTATTATTATTATTTTTATTATTATTTTGCTAGGCATACAAACTGCAGTATTCTGATTTTCTTTTTTGTAGATTTTCCATACAAAGCTATAAAATAATAATCATATCAAAAACTTTCATAGATATAGATATGAATTTTTATTGTATACTTATGTCTAAAATTGTAATTCTGTTATTATTAGAACATTTAATATCCGTAGCATGTTGGTGAAAATAATGAAAAACCGCTCATTTTGCATCCAGAGCTTCAAACATGAATTGCAGCTTTTTGAAAAACACTATGCCAATTTCCTTTATTTAATACTTTTTTTGTGCATTATATTAGCTATAGAATAGCAAAAACCAGTTAACAGAGGTGTGCTTCAATTTTTTTTTCGTCGTTTTTTCGGACAAGTTCGGGGCAATTTTTTGTGAATTTCGACGTATACACGCACACATGTACACGCGGACGGTAAGACTCTATGAAACGGGTAATAGCACGTCACATAAATAATGGCATAATCGCTCCGGCGACAGATACGCGGCGAACGCAGGAAGCGCGTTCGCACTTGGTTAAAATTGGACGGTCCAGATTCGTGTTGTACCTATACACGCTCAGTTGAACCGCCGCCAGAATTGCGCATTAAGTTAAAGTAATCGTAGATGCCGTTGAGTGAAAAACGTTATGAGCATATGTCGTCACACGGTACGAAGAAAAGCCAACTTGGAATTTAGAGGCTAAGAAAAGCCAAAAACGCGTCTAAGGCGAAGAAAAGCCAGTTTGGGTCCTCCCAGACGAAGAAAAGCCAGTTTGCGCCCTCCCAGACGAAGAAAAGCCAGTTTGACTTCACAAACGAAAGTAACATTTAGTTGGTATCTTATAGATAACTTTCAGGTAATAAGATAAAATAAAGATAAAAAGATAACCAAAAAGATTAAAAAATCTTTTTAAATAGATAAAAAGATAAGATAAAAAGATAAAACGATGATCAGTCAAGATAATTAGATAACTAGTCATTGATTAGATGCCGTCAGTTGGGATTTTTCCTCCGCAGGAACGGCGCAAACTGGCTTTTCTTCATGTGCGAGGGCGCAAACTGGCTGTCTTTTCTTCGTCTGGGAGGACTCAAACTGGCTTTTCTTCGTCTTAGACGCATTTTTGGCTTTTCTTCGCCTGTAACTTCCAAGTTGGCTTTTCTTCGTACCGCGCGACGATGTACGTGTAACGCGTGACGGCTTTGGTTCCAAATATGAGTAGTTGTGGAGGGTATTAATAGATTTTAAGGATGTACTGGCTATAAGGTCCTTGCCAAATATCTGTGAATTCGATAAACTGCAATAATTAATTGTATGCGATGGTTGACCAAATTTAAGTTCTTGTGGGTGATTCAGAAGTATAATACGAATATATTAAGCTTTAAAAATTGCAAATCGAATAAAAATTAACAAAGTTCTGTTATTTTTTATAGTTACAAAAATCGAGACATTGAGTAAATTTAGTAAGTAAAGTGCCAAACTTTTAATTTTGATTCGATGTTTAATTTCTAAAGCTCATAATATTCCTGTCAAGATTTGTAATCGATCAGGAGCATTGAAAATCGACTATTTATCCGGCATTATTTATTATTGCAGTTTATTTCCCGTACAGTCCCTGCCAAAAGTTAAGTGGCTAATATTAAAACAACAATAACAAAATAATGTAGGGTAAATAGATAATTTTCAATGCTCCTAACCGATTACAAATCATGACAGGAATATTATAAGCTTTAGAAATTAAAAATCGAATCAAAATTAAAAGTTTGGCACTTTGTCGATTTCAGTATTAAAAATTTACTTAATGACTCAGTTTTTGTAATTATAAAAAATAGCAGAACTTTGTCAATTTTTATTCGATTTTCAATTTTCAAAGCTTATTATATCCGCATTATACTCCTGAATCACCCACAAGAATTTAAATTTGATCAATTATCGCATACAATTATTTATTGCAGTTTATCGAATTCACAAACTTTTGGCAGCGACCTTACGGCCAATACAACCTTAAGGAATTTTCTTCACGGCGCTAAGATGTCTTTTTTACGAGTCATTTTATGTCGATAAATTTAACATTACACACACACACACACACACACACACACACACACACACACACACACACACACACACACACACACACACACACACACACACACACACACACACACACACACACACACACACACACACACACACGCGCGCGCGCGCGCGTACGTTTGAGGATTTTTTAATAAATTTAAAATGATAATTTTATTGTATTAATAATTTTATTAATAATTTTATTAATATTAATAATTTTATTGTAATTATAAGTAATTTTAATTTAACGCCGTGTAAACATTTTACTCGTTATAATAATTCGAGAAATTTATGATTAAAATTATTGCAAGGTATTTTTAATATAAAAATGGAACGACGTTTTAAAGTTCTCATATGAAAAATGTGCATATAATTTAAAATCCTTTTCAGACATTCCCTGAATTTTGTGAAATATTAAAAAATAGACAAATCTATTTTTTGCCTAAATTTTTACCTCCGGTTTCACGTTTTAATTCAAATAGAATTTGTCGTCGTTGCTTTAATTATAAAGTCAAATTGCACGGCGTGCGTGTCGAATTAAAATTTGATGAAGTCTTCGCTAGTGCAGAATAATGTAATTATGTTTCGCATCGGCGTAGTACGCATATATATACAAAATGTAGCTGGCCATGCGAATTATTTTTGAGATACAGTTCGTGAGTGTTTTATCGTTATTAGTATATTTTAAAATATGATCTTTCAATTCTTTTATTAGCAATCTTAAGTTAGGAACTGTCTTTGTAAACACATATTAAGTACAAGTTTATTATTCACAGAAAGAATCTATAATATTATATTTTTTATGAGTATGCAAAAGTTACTTCTGGATACTAATTTTTATACTACAGCAAAAAAAATTATCTCAAATATTAATATATTATTGTATAATAATGAGTTTTCAACTAAAATGAGTCCATTTTGGGTGCTCCATGCAACGTACGTGTGGAATTACGTATCTATGTAATCAAGTTTTCTTATCTCAGGAAAGTATATGATATGGGTAAATTTGAAATTGATACCTCGAATGTCTCAATACTTCCTATACTATTAATGACTTCATATGATTCGGTTTTATACAAAAAAGACTAAAAATGTTAAAAGCGTACAAAATAGTCTTTTTCCGCTCATAACTTGAAAGTATACGCTAAAAATAGTCCATTTTCGTGGATAATTCGAAGAGATATAATCTCATACTAAAAATAAATATGAAACTTCTGAATTATATGTGGAAATAAATCTTTTTGGGTGTAAAGGATTTCTTATGCAAATACGTATTTTCGAGTTAGCCGTACCCTGGTAGAAATTTTAACAATAAATTACCTATTTTTTAGCTAACTTTATGGCCAAGAACAATATTTTGCTTTTATTTGATAATTATGTACCAATTATTTAAAGTAAACTTTGGCATTTACATTCGACAATATTAATATTTTAATTTATTAGTAATACTTTTATTATATAACATTAACTATAAAATGTCGTTAATTTTCTAACAGGGAAATACAGAAACTTGTATAAAATGACCTTTCCATTAGTCTGTAGTATAGAATACAGGAATTTTGATTCTAATTCAAAAGCAACATATTTAAAAACGCATCTATCTTATCTCAATAAACTAATAAATGATCAGAACAAGTTATTTTTCTTTCCTCTCTATAAACTGCTTGTATAGATAGACTGGTAGGTAATATTGAATATGATCTTATGAACAGCATAATTAATAGGTTCTCCATTAATTAATTCTCCACATAGTTATACAAGCCTGAACCTTTAAAACGAGCATAAAAAGATTATTTTTTTGAATTCATAAAGCTTATTTTTACATAAATAAATGTATTTTTATGTTATATTTATTATTTTTTATTATTATTAATATTTTTGTATAATTGAAAATTGAATTTACATTTTTAAAAAGCTTCAAATTAATATTAGTTTGACATGAAAACATTAATTTTAAGTTGAAACTTTAAGAAAAATGTTATTAATAGACGATATCATTATTATTATTATAGAATATTTATTAAATAAATATTGGACTAAATATATAATATCCCTCGTGTGCGGGGTTTGTGTGCGTGTACTCGGGTATGGAGCGCACGTGCGTTGTGTAAAACAAAAATGATCCTGAAAGTAAAAGAAAACTATTTCTGATTTTATCGGCTAACTCTGATCACGTAATCGTACTTAATTAGCTCTACTGTTAATTCAAAGCACAAAATATCTAAATAACTTTTCTATATAATAGATGAAATGAGTTGAGAATTGACTAATTGCATAAGCCCGCATAAAAAAAGTGGTATATTATATGACAGACCAGATCGCCATATCTTCGTATGTTTGGCCCCCTAAACATTATTTCGAGATCCGAAATGCTCTATCACATCTGTATTTTTGTTTATCAATTTTGACTATACAAAATACTGTAGCACTGCATGTAAGATCCACTGTGGATCCTTCAACGATTTTTTTTCTGAAATCTGAATGTGTAAATTATGATATACAGAAGAAGGAATAACTATTTGGTTTTCAAGAGCTATGCAAGTTTCCAAAACTTACACAGATTTTTACGACCAAAACAAATTCTGATTAAATTATTAAACGATCATCGAATAAATAAAAGCTGTGTAGATATAATATGAATAATGTTCCTGCTGACAATATCTACCGGCAATACCTACCAGCATTAACGTTACTTATGGGTCTGAAGTTTGCAACGTTGGGGCGCAACGAAATAAAAAAATAATTCATTTTACTTCAAGTTTATACTAATTAATATTAATTTTGTGTGTAGATTTAGTGTTTTATAGTATTAAAGCAGCTTTATAACGAAGGTTTAGATAAATTTTCCATTGTTTAATAACTGTAAGCAATTGTAAAAAATGATTTCGTTGCATTCCAACGATGCAAACTTCAGATCCATGAATCAGAGGTATGGCTCAATTACCTCGTGATACCTTCAGTTAAAACCTCAATTCACTTTTTATTCTGAAATACGTTAAATTTTTAACAAAACCATCTCAGACTCCTTACCCGCGCATTATACGCAACTGAAGCAAAAGTCATGTAACAGTGCGTCTTATTTAACCTCTAACTGTGGAAGGTGCGGCACGAAATTCAGTACCACAATCCTTATCACTTATTGCTTTATTAGGGGGAAAAATTGCCACTGGCGCAAGTGAAACGCCCTTTCCCACTTTTGCCGCAACACGAAGGCGTACAGTCCGCGCATACATATATATACGAACCTCAAGGAAACTGACTGTTACGTATCGCCCGAGTATTTCTGCACGTTATGTCGCTATTTACTAAATGAGCGCGTTTATAGTTCTCCAGGGTAAAAAAGGTTTCATCGTTCGTCGCAGGGTGCGCTTCGTTTGAAAAATAACTTTTCACATTGAATTTGAAAACATATATGATATCTGAATGCTTTACTTTAAAATAAAATTTAAATAATAAACGATTGCGAAACGGAAGGTATATTTTGGTTTTAGAGACAAATGAAGTACCGACTGATGAAAAACTGAAAGTTATTAGGTTACGAATACAATAGAAATCTGAACTGGTTAGGAGTAATTAGTTTAAATTACTCTAAGAATCTATTCTGCTTCATGGGCAGTGCATGCATTGAGTTTATCATCGGTGATTAAGGGAGTTGCTGCCTTCGACATGAGGACAATCGCATTATGCACATCAGTTAGCGTCTGTCGCGGTCGAGATTGAGGGACTTGAATTATTACGTGTCATATATATTCGCCTTATAAAAATATGCCTAAATAAAACAAATTTTCTACACATATACTTAAAAGTAATATAAAAAAATCATATCAAAGTCTCACTGATCCGCGTTAAAACATTATATACCTTACGTATCGACGCATGAAATTCGACTGGAAAGAGGGTGGCGGTGAAAAATGTTGTTCTATAGTAACGCTGGAAAAGTGCTGACGGCGTTTGACGGATAACGAGCTCAGAGCACTTTCTATCTATGCAAATAGACGCGCCTCATCCGATTAGTCAACCGGTCAGCCGTGTATCTACTAAGTACGTTGATTAACTGCCCGGCTGTGTAATCAGCCGCGTCACTGTTTTTTAATGGTATGGCGGTCACGCTCTACAGCCGCGTTTATGCATTTTTTTTTCGGATCTGCACAATAAAGCTACAAAATCCCCAGTTTTTACGACATTTTTTTTCATGGACAACCATTTTATATTTATATTATATATATATATATCCTTTCTTTTTCTCGGGGCAGCACATAAGCGTATGATTTACGTTACTGTACTTCAACCCTCGCCACAGATTACGAGCGAGAATCTAATAAACCACCTTCGCTCACTTTCCTGAAAAGAATCACGCAATAAACAACCCGGCAAACTGCATGTGCTGGGGGTTCGGTGTAATAGTCGCGCGAAGCCAAATGCAGGCAAATATGAAGTCACTGCGCGCTAGCGCAAATGTAGATACGGGTATAATAATGTTTCCACCGATGAATAATAAAGCGGAACGTGCGGAATGAAACGGTAAAGTAGTGGAAGATTGCAAAGCTGCGCACGCGGGAGTCGGCAGTGGCTGATTTATTTGTAAAAGGAGAAATTATGTATGACCGTATTAATTATAATTAAAAAATAATTCGTTCAACGTCAAATAGAAACACTTCCTTCGTTTCTCGGGAACGAAAGTCTGTTATATTTTCCCTCATAAATAACATTAGCAAGTATAAAGTGAAGATTACGTGCCCCAGCTTTTCCGGAAACTTATAAATATCATTATCCCTCTTGAGCCAGACACAGCGAAGGTCTCTTTATTAATTAAATATACAGCGCGAGTTTCGACACTTTTTTGCACAACGCGAATGAGGAATCTCGATGTAAAAAACACTTCGTCCGTAAAATTATGCGCGGCGCGAAATTATTTTGCGAAACTATACATGCAGCCGATTAAACCGAGGCGAAATTTGTGTTTCAGCACGAGCGAAGAACGCGATGGGAATGAAATTTTTTCGTTCCGGACGATGCGTCTTGTTGCAAAAAAAGTCTTACGTGCGAATTTGCGCCGGAAGTCACGAGCTCGAAAACTTTTTGATGAAATTTAACGTATTATGGATGAACTGCATCCAATATCCGAAGTTGTAACTTATTTAGTTTGTAAAAAGGAGCCAGCTACTCGACGGCAAGTTTCCTCTTTTTTTGTAAAAAAAAGTTACGCTTTTATCAAATTATTTTAAACTGTTAGAAACAACTTTTTTTGGCTGTAATTTTCAGATATCGATGAAAAAGATTACAAATAAAATTAAACAAAATTGTTATCGGAAAAAAATCCATTCTAATATATACTAAATATAAATTGAGTTTTCTTACTAACCAAATTCCAAACCACTCTCGACTTAAAATAAATTTCAAATATTTCTACCTCATAATTAATTTTGTTTAACCTATAAAACAAAAAAATAATACCTTACATTCAAAAGTACACTGAGAGAAGAATATTGTTACTGTTAACATATTATCTACTTGAAATATGACTATTTGACATATTTAAAGATAAAATGTGATATTGTAATAGTTACAATATCTATATTAACTAATAGACATATTCAGATTTGAAAGTAACTGATGATAGAAGTTCTTGTAAATTGTAGTTTTTGAATCTAATAGCCAATTTTCTACCAGGATGATGTTGTTATATAACTAAAAGGTTTGAAATAAAAACTCCATTTAGTTTTTTACTTCATCGTTTCGGACATTTTTATTGTTTATGTCCATCATCAGGATAAACAATAAAAATATCCGAAACGATGAAGTAAAAAACTAAATGGAGTTTTTATTTCAAACCTTTTAGTTATATAACAACATCATCCTGGTAGAAAATTGGCTATTAGATTCAAAAACTACTATAATAAGCATATTGTAACTATTACAATATCAATGTTCTCAGGTAACATATTGAAATTGTTTATGGGAAATGGTAACTTAACTGTTAACATGGCATTATAACTATTACAATGCCTATATTTGATCATATTTAAACATACGCATGTTAACAGTTACAATGCTATGTTAACAGTAAACAAATCCTTTTCACAGTGTACGACACCGAAGCTCTAAATTCGATGCACCGCACTTTTGAAAAATTCCTGGCCGGGAAACCTCGATCGATTTTTAGTAAACAACGTGTATATGAAACGCACTAGCCGCGTAAATGGAACTGTTTATCGCAACATAATAGGTTCGTTGTGCACCGTGACACATTTCAAATATTCGCACGTTAAAATCCCGAGCTTTTGTTGTAGTTTAACGAAAAAGGAGGAAAAGCCTCGACAGGTTTTGCGCGGCACGGTCCAATTAAACTCAATGAAACTTTCGCGATTAAACGCGAAAAATTGGTACACATTGTTTTTGCGCTTGTCGAATATCGAGAAGCGTGAAGTTCAATAGTGGCTTTAAGGATTTAAATAAACGACGTGTGTCACGCGCGTTACTTTCAACTAATATCAAGAGCTTTACACGAGTAATCAACAAATTTAACGCTGCATAAACTATGTCACATAGTTAATGAATTGTTAAACTAAATTATTTTATATTACTTGTAACAATATTTTATCAAAAAATAATTCGAAAACAAATTAACCAAAATATTATGTTTAAAAACAAATATTATTGCAAGAAAAATAATAATACAGAAATGTTAAACTATCCAAAACTTGGTAATTCAATATTGGGAAAATGACACCATACATATATAGCTAACCAAGATGGCCAAAGGAGATCGGGAAATAGCATTGAGGCTTATGTAGACCGAAGGTATTTTTATTATTATAAAAAATTTTAAACATATATACCTAGTAACGTTGGTGAAAATCAATTGAAAATTATTGTGTCAAATCATTTAAAAATTGATAATTAAGCAAGTCTTGATTTAATATTTAAATACCTATTTTCAAACAAAAGTTGAAGTTAAACACGCTCGCCTACTCCAATTTACATGTAATGTAAATTTAATTTACGCTTAAACCTGCCTTGCACGAGCGTTTAAAATCACTTATCACACCTTCTTTATTTATTTTTCCTTCAATCTCGTGAGGCTTCTCGCGTATATCAGTTGTTTGCAGACAAGACGAGACAATCTTAACCTCACTACTTTCATTTTTCTCAACTTCTCCACAAATAATTATATGCCCAGCTTACAAAACCCCGTCCCCTTCGATAAATTTTCGTTGAGCTTCGTTCTGGCCAGCCCAGTCGAAAATATTTTTCATGGAAATATACATTTGATCTCATAAACTGAGTTTGCTCTATATACTACCACGTATTTTCCCGATCTCTTTCCGCCACCTTGATTAGCTATATCTATGTATCATATTTCCCAATACACACGTCCCCTAAAACAAACATGCTAACGAATTCACCAATGCGCATTTTCCTCCTCATCCAGTTCAAAACTCAAAACTTCCAGGCCAAAAAACTCGCACTCCCGAAACGCGAAACTTTTCCTCCTCTCTCCCTCTCTCTTATTCAATAGATTTGGCGGTGGTAGAGGGAAAAGGGTAGGAAAGTGACTGATTTTTTTTTTCATTAGGTAGGATTGCAGGAGGTTAAGAAAAAAGGCGGTCAAAGTTTTCTTGGATGCACAAAATAAATTTGCGGTGATTAAGGGGATGTGAGTACCGACGTTATTTTTTAAACGAGCATAACTCACTCAAATATCAATAGAATTATCCAGAAAAAAATCTGCATATAGTGTTTGCGTGTACGGAGCGCTTGACAGACGTCTTTTTCCAAAAAAATGATGAGAATTTATTTAATTAAATAAAAACCGTACTGTCGGTAAGTAGGAATCTACAATTGACCTACTTTTCAAACGAGCATAACTCACGCAAATATCAATAGAATTATCCAAAAAAAAATCTACATATAGTGTTTGCGTGTACGGAGCACTTGACAGCCGTCTTTTTCCAAATAAATGTTTGAATGTTGATTTAAAAAAATATTGAAATTAGGGTTGCACATCCCCTTAAGTAGAAACAGCTTGACACTGTCAGACATGTATTTATGAGCGCAATTATAACTTTATTCCGCTAACTTTGGTCGTGTTATTCTTCACTATTACGGGAGACTATAAAAAAAAAACACAATTTGTAAAAATTAAGCACATAAATTAGTATATAGAAGTGTATTCCTACTTCTTGATTTCCTTACAGCTAATCTATCGAATTAAGCAAAAGTTTCGTTCCAATACACACAAACTATGCCACTACTTTTACCCGCAACTTCGACACTTCATCTATACTAACATCTTCCCCACAACATCCAGCACCCCCATAAAGATCCCTATCAACAAAAGTGCCGACAACTCGGACAACGTGTACATATATACCAACTACAGCTAATATGCAGCCAACACAACAAGCGCGCGCGCTCCTCCCTCGCCTATCGCGCGGCTCTCGCGTGTATAATAGAATGGAAGTTAAAAAGTTCCGCGCGACGAAGTTCCGCGACAGATACACGCGACGTGGAAACGGGAAGCACGCGCGTTGCGCAACTTTGGCCTTTCAACCCGGCGACGGCGGCAACGCTCGGGTATATATATGTAATGTATACGCGCGCGCGCGTGCGAGTGAGAAATTTCGGTAGAGAGGTAACTGTCGGGGTCGGCCGGGAGAGTTGGGAAATGTCGACGCGAGTGAACATTTTTCGCGTTGTACAGAGGAGTAGGTAAGCTAGGAGAGTTCTGCCTCCCCCCACCACTCGGCCACCGGCCGCCCTGTGCAGCGCTCTGATAGGTTGAAAGGGGGGAGGTGAGGCTCCGCCAACTTTCGAGAAGCTTCCATATGTAATGACGTCATCGAATAAAATTTATCCGTATTTTATTGTCACATTTTTGCATGACGGTCAAATATTTATTTACGAGCGACCCGGGCGGCGGGCGGCGGGCGGCGGCGGCGGCGCGCGCGCGGGGCCTAGCACCTTACCGCGGGGATGAGCTGAATCGACGCGGTGACAAGCTGGACGACCGCGGGGATGAGCATATTACCGCGGTGGCTAGCTGATTTCCGCGGGCATTAGCATACGCCGCGTGTAAGTATATTTACCGCGTTGATGAGCTGACTTTCGCGGGCATTAGTCTATCGTCGCTGGTAAGATATTTACCGCGCGTTTATTTTTCGAGGTGGCCTGCATTTTGATGTGACTAACTCAGTAAGTGTATTTCGGCTATAGCATGCTGAACTATCGCATCTCTTTGTTGTTCCGATATTCGTAGTTGCCTTATCGCTATTAATTCTAAGAACTCCAGAGTATTTCAATTGCGTTCTCCTTGCAATCGTTTCCTGACAACGACCCACAAAACTTAATAGTATTTCATAGAATTTTACCCGGTAAATCGAAATACTGTTTTAGTTAACTGCATATACAAACGATAAGCGTGACGGCATCGATGGAAACCTTAGATATAACAATTATGAAGTGGGTCCATACAAAGGAGGCAAGACGAAAAGTATTTCACTCTTGCCAGCAACCGCTACACGGGCGACGTCATCACATGTTGTGCAGGTTGAAACGTGCCTTCCGGTATGAGTATTTTGTGGCCATTAGTCTATCGTCGCTGGTAAGATATTTGCCGCGAGAGAGCGAGTGAGAGCGAGGGCGGGAGAGCGAGAGAGAGCGAGAGCGAGGGCGAGAGAGAGAGCGAGAGAGAGCGAGGGCGGGAGAGCGAGAGAGAGAGCGACGGCGAGAGAGAGAGAGCGAGAGAGAGCGAGGGCGAGAGTTTTCGAAGTGGCCTGCATGTATGATGTGACTCTAACTCAGTAAGTATATTTCGGCTATATCATGCTGAACTGTAAGCCCGGCTGGCCCGACACAAAACATGATGTATAGTTTTTATCTCGATTGTGCTTCTCGACTTTCATGCGTCAATAGGGTCGTATTTTACAACGTTGACCCATGCACGTATGTGCGCGTGCACGTTTGACGAATCGTCGTTCCTTTACACATCTGGAGTACGTGTATAGTGCCGCTATTCTTTTCGATGCCCACCCTTTTTAATAAGACGTGTATTTTGAATCTCAGTAATGTTTCGAAGAAAATGTGCTCACGGGGTGGACGCTGACGCAAACTTCGACGAGATGCTACACAGCATCGCGTGCTGTGCTGTTTGAAACGAAAAAAGCTAAAGGTGTGAAAAGTGGAGTTGTCAGCAAAACCATCAATTTCGACGACTATCATCAGTGTTTACTAAATTCAACTACACAATACAGAAATCAGTATATCATACAGTCTAAAGCTCATGTAGTGCGTACTGTGAAACAAAATTAGCTCTAAGTCCACATGACAATAAGAGATATCTCATACCAAATGAAACAGATACTCTACCGTGGGGGCATTATAAAATATATAAAATAGATGAAGATTGATTGTATGTATGTATATAATCAACTTTCATGATATATATATACACACACACACACACACACACACACACACACACACACACACACACACACACACACTATATATACTATATATATACTATATATATATACTATATATACTATATATATACTATATATATACTATATATATATACTATATATACTATATATACTATATATACTATATATATATACTATATATACTATATATACTATATATATATGCTATATATACTATATATACTATATATACTATATATACTATATATACTATATATACTATATATACTATATATATATATATATATATACACACACTGCTATGACGGCAGTGAAATGCGGCGTCTGCGAACGCATGTAAATGTACGTGTGTGTGTCTGTGTGTGTGTAGTTAACCTTTAGTTTGTATCGTGTATGAGTTTAATTTTCCTGGAACAAAAAAAAATTCTTTAAAATTTATGTATTCATAGTTTGTAAGTTTTTGCGTATTCATACTTGTATTTTTACTATGTAAGTTTGTTTTTTTTTCTTAATAATAATCTGATCGATTGATTAAAATTTTTTACCAAAATAACTGTTATCATTTATTGACCTCACACTCTTCCAGTAAATTATCCAATTCTCTGTTTCCTTGAAAAAATAATAGTAGTTTCATTTTTGTTCACATGCGTGTTATATACTATATATACTGTATATATAATACTATATATACTATATATATACTATATATATACTATATATATACTATATATACTATATATACTATATATATATATATACTATATATATATACTATATATACTATATATATATACTATATGTACTATATATATACTATATATATATACTATATATATATATATATATAGTATACATAGTATATATATAGTATATATAGTATATATAGTATATATATATATATATAGTATATATATAGTATATATAGTATATATATATATATATAGTATATATATATATATATATATAGTATATATAGTATATATATATATAGTATATATATAGTATATATATAGTATATATATAGTATATATAGTATATATATATACACTGCTATGACGGCAGTGAAATGCGAACGCATGTAAATGTACGTGTGTGTGTGTCTGTGTGTGCGTAACCTTTAGTTTGTATCGTGTATGAGTTTAATTTTCCTGGAACAAAAAAAAATTCTTTAAAATTTATGTATTCATAGTTTGTAAGTTTTTGCGTATTCATACTTGTATTTTTACTATGTAAGTTTGTTTTTTTTTCTTAATAATAATCTGATCGATTGATTAAAATTTTTTACCAAAATAACTGTTATCATTTATTTACCTTACACTCTTCCAGTAAATTATCCAATCCTCTGCTTCCTTGAAAAAATAATAGTAGTTTCATTTTTGTTCACATGCGTGTTATATATATATATATATAAAGACCTATAAACGTTATTTCTGGTAATCTACAGGGTCCTATAGTTTATCTCTTCAGAGTTCCCTATATAAGCGCGTGACTAAAGAAATAATATCCCTGGGGTGTGGGACTAATACCACGTCCCGGAAATAACAGTTGCAGACACAGATTTTCCGGGACGTCCCGGAAAAAACAGCGCGTCCCGGAAATAACAGCGATGTACAGTGTAAACGTCCCGGAACGCACCTTTGTAGATATATATATATATATATATATATATATATATATATATATATATATATATATATATATATTATATATATATATATACACTATATATACTGTATATATACTATATATATACTATATAATACTATATATACTATATATATACTATATATATACTATATATATATACTATATATA